>JANAVB010041419.1:19877062-20292062 GCA_029216955.1 Iris pallida
CCTAGCGCCGCTTATAATACTTCCTGCATATCAATAAAGAGCTTGGATTTGTTTTCAACTTACGTTCGTTTACTTTTTGCCGCAATGGGGACACTCTGTGCGACTTTGTATCCTAACTTCAATCGACCTTTTCAGGAACCCGCCTTGCGTTAGCGCAACCTAGGCTCGCACGGGATCACGCCCAAGCGAGCACGTTCGCTCCTCGGGAGCGGGGCGTAACACCGTCTCCTTGTACCATCAGATCGGGGGGCCCGCGTGGGACCCGTGCGTGCCCGCTCGATCCAACGATCAAGGACGATGGGCCCCCACGGGACTCCGAATCCGAGCCATATATATATATATATATATATATATATATATATATATATATATATATATATATATATATATATATATATATTTATATATATTTATATATATATATATGGAAAAAGGTAATTTTATTGCTAATTCTTTAAATCTTTACAAATCATCTATTAAAAGAATTGTTGCCATTCCCCATCATCGAGACATCTTGCTTAATATTATGAAAAATTCATATATTTGATGTATACACCCCCTCGAAAATTTGGTTATTATGCTCCTTCCAAACATGCCATATTGTAGCCGACATTCGCAAACGAGCCTCTCTGAACCACATAATGCCTCTAGATTCAAGCTCCATATTCCTTCAATTACTTCTAAAATGGTTTACGCCCCAACAGTTGTGATGTCCAACTTGGCACATTGAACATCCTAGGTCGACTCACATCTAAAGAATAGGTGACGCATGTCCTCATTTCCAAGCCTGCATATTATACATAGATGATCACCATCCCTTATACCTAATCTTGCCAATATGTCCAACGTCATGAGGCATCCCAGTAGCAGTCGATAGATGCAAAATTGCATCTTCCAATTAACCTCTTTAAACCACACAAACTCAGCTAACAAAAACTTCGGTTGTGAGATCCGAACAAGGTCATAGCACGACCGGGCTTCAAATCTTCCTATACTTCCCAACTCCCAAACCCAAATGTTCGACTCTGCAGTCGGGTCCACTTTGACCTCCTGGATCTCACTACTCACCCTACACGTATAGGGGTGTTGTTCCGGCCTCCATAGCTACAACTAACCAATTCCTTCCTCTGACTCCTCGCCCTCGTTTGTCGATATACTCTAGTAATTTCCAGCATGGTTCGATGATTAATCCATGGATCCTCCCAAAGATCAGTTTTGGTGCCATTGAACATCACTCGAGAGACAACTTGCTTCATTTTCGGTCTGTGACATATTAAGGTTTTGAATGTAACCGAATCATTATTGTTGTACCTATATGTCCAGAAGTTCTGGCATTTTAAGTACCGGTTAGCCATCTAGTTAGCCCATAAGGAACCCCCTTGTATGAATCTCCAGGCTAACTTTAGGCCTGCTACTTTCCTCGATGCTTGCAAGGACTGCAGACCCACTCCACCCTCCTTCTTTGGAACATACAACTTTTTCCATGCAACAACATGCACTCCTCCCTTCCATATAAAATCTGCACACATTCGTTCCACCCTATATATAGTAAGCATAGGAATCTAGATTGCTGGTAGCCAAAACCTTATTGTAGATTCAATACAGGAATGTACCAGCTCTATGTGGATTCCAAAAGACAAACATTGGGCTTTCCATCCCTCCAATCGCCTCTGGACATACTCCACTATATTCGAACAGTTGACATCCTTTGCATAATTAATAGATAGTAGAATTCCAAGATATTTGACATGCAATTCCCTTCGGACAATACCTAGTATAACTGCACCTTCCTCCTTGTCCGGACAAGTAGTACTAAAATAAACCCTACTCTTGTCTTTATTCAACTGCAACCGTGTCGGTTGCCCAAACTCCTCCATGATCCACAAAATAGTCTGTAACCCCTCCATTGTCAGAACAACAAATACAAGTAAGTCATCAGCATATATCAGGTACGACACCTTCGGCTCCACCTGTCTGTACAGCGGCGTAACTTGCTTCCTGAAGACAGCCTTATCTATCAAACACGAGAAATATTCCATCACCAGTGTAAACAAATATGGTGAGAGAGGGTCCCCTTGTCGTAATCCTCGGTTACTCCGAATAAATCCATATGGTTGACCTTTTATAAGTACCGAAAATGTAGGAGTCATAACACATTCTCGTACCATATCAACCCATGCGCTGTCAAATCCCATATCCAGCATAATTTGACACACGAAGTCCATGTTCACCGTCATAGGCTTTCCGCAAGTCCAATTTGATGTACGACTTCTTGCCACCAATTTTAAAATATTTAACTTATATATACTTTAAGATAAACCTAATATTTTAAAATGATATTATATCTAGGTTATATATACTTTAAGATAAACCTAATCTTTTAAAATGATAGTATATCTAGGTTTTCTGAATAAAGCACAAATTTCTCTCTCCCTCTCTCACAGATATTAGTACTCATCGCGGCCGTAGATAGATCGAATTAGTCAATTGCGAGTGATATCTTTTCTAAATAGTGGAAAGATTTCTCGAGTTATATATAGAGCACAAAATTTTCTCTTCCTCTCTCGGCAGATATTAGTACTCGTAGCGACCATGGAGGTTGAGTCAGTCGACTGCGAGTGTTGTGTCTTGGGAGAGGACTTCACGTAGTATATAAAAAAACACGAAGGCAAACTTCGACGATGAATGGATATGTATCTTCAGAAACAAGAGAGTAGATTTTATATGCCTAAGAATTTCTTATAGTTCTTAGCACAAAAGGTGCAAAAAGCAAGTACATGAAAACACCAACATTAATATAGATATAAATATGAGAAAACTAATAAATATTGCTTAAAAAGGAAGAAATATAACAATTAAGGCTTATTCTACAACTCCACCCTATATAGTAGTAATTCAATAAGTTAGAGCTCTTTCAGAGTATATCAACAATCTTCATTGCAACTATCATCAACATGTAGCAAGTTAATCACTTTCTTTGTGTAGTGCCATGCTCCTAGCTTCCCACTATATAATTTTTGTGGCTTGATAGACTCGGTCGGAACTGAGTGTTGGAAAAATCTTTCGACATCAAATCAATCATGGGTGAATGCAAAAGTGTCTTTTCAACTTATAGATTGATTTCTATTGGAATGAATCCAAGATTGCATCGGATAGTGTATTGGTTAACGACATAAAAAGTTCTTCCTATATCTCTTTGTTGTAGTCTTCGCTGGACGTTTTTTACTGCTTGGTTTTGATGAATGTGTTTTCGTGATGGTTTTTGATGATTGAGTCTTTTGTCCATTTTTATCGAATTTTCTTGCGTTCATTCTTGAAAATTTTGAAAGGAAAAAATATGACATGTACTGATCAGATGTTGGTGCCACTGCAGAAGAATGCGTAACTGAGGCATGATCGTGCAAGTGTTCCCCATTCTCTCGACATTTCTCTAATTGGTGAGTGGTAGACTATGTGGTTTGTCCCTTCTTATCTACTTCTTCACGCTTAATAAAAATGAATTATTTTACTTGTCTTGTTATGTCCATTATTGATCGATGATGCCTTAGCTAAATTAAAGATAATGATGGCACAAGTTGATATCACTGAAATGTGAATGTAGTTGACAAATTAAAAGATGAATTAATAATGATAATGACACCAAGAATGCGATATTGTATGTTCCTATGAGAAATGATGTGATATGAGAAATGTAAATGTAAATGTAGTTGACAAATAAAGATGAATTAATAATGATAATGACACCAAGAATGTGATATTGTATTTTCCTATGAGAAATGATGAAATGTGGTGATCGATGGATCACCAAGTGAAATAATGAGAAAATGTTTGAACTGACAAGTTACCACATGTTGCTTTAATGAATGAGAATGTACAATGTTGGTTCTATTTACTTTCAATAACTTACCATGCAATTTATGCTTATAATCGGCTCGTATATGCATTTGCATGATCATGGACAACTTATGCACAATGTGATAAAAAAATTCGAATTGTACCTGGGATAATGGACTGACTCGACATAGGAAAAAATATTTGATCGCGCTATGGTGGCACGAGGTAATTACGGGACTTTCATGAGGCTTACAACCGACGGTGAAATGGCGCATCGTATTACCCTATGGGTCCTTATGGTAAAGAAATATCAGTGACCATGTAGTCATGATGTATGCTAACAAATGTCTTATGAAGGGGCGATAACTATTATATCATGTATCTTATATATGCAGGGACGGTGTTCGACTATTGGTAAATATTTAATGCATATGTCATACACTTTACTGATGTTTTCAATATTTCCTGTGAATATGAATTATTAATTGATCCTAGTCCAATATAAAGATCACATAAAATAAATACTTGTCACATGAATAGAAGTGTTGGCTTAGCTGAATTGGCACTCATCAGTACATTTTCAAATGTGCTGACCTTCCCCACATGTACTCGAGAAAATGCGGACAGCACGAGGAAGATAAAAGCTTTTGTTGTACTTTTCAAACTTTTTTCTAGCATTTCAAAGTATTCAGAATTGCCTTGTTGCTTTTAGATTTCAATTGTAATAAATTGACATAATATATGGAATGGAATATTATTTCATGACAACCTATAAGTTATTTTCTTTTCGCAAACTACATAAGCTGAAATGATATTTCAAAGTTGTAATGAGAAAAGTTGTATTCCGCTGCAATTATTCAATTAAATGAGTTATTTTTTCATATATTGTGCATTCAATGTTTCAGCTGCTTTGCTGAGTTTTAATATTTCAAAAAAGTATGTGCGGATATGTGTATAAAAAATGGAAACAGCAGATCCAAATGATATACAACGCAACGTGTACAAAGTTTTGAATGTTACACCTGATTTCGAAAAAGAAAAAAAAGTCCAAAAAAAAAAAAAAAACATAAACATAAACAACCTAAGATAACAGCAACATCACCACATATTGTTTACCTAGGGTGACCACATCCCACAAGGTCATAGGTCTTTGTGCCCCCTCTGGTCCTCACTCTCTATGTATATTAGGTTGTGGTTGGTCACTCTAATCTCCACCCTCCTCCCTCTCACTCCTCCATTCTATTGCTACCTACCCACACCACCTTCTCTCTTCTCTAGGGGTAACCTGAGGTATTCCTTCTCCCATAATCTTGTCTTGATCTTAGGGTTTGAAATATTTCTCCTATATCAGCAGTAGATTAAAAAAAATAAAAAAAATCAAGGATTTTAAGCCATGGATCCATCTCCATCACTATGTTATTCGATATGATCAGATCTATTATTTTCTTTATAATCCTTAAAAAAAATTGTTATTATAGATCATCTGATCATGTCAGATGGATGACTTTGTATTGGTTTGGAGGAGCTTCTCTCTGCTGTTCACATGTGAATCCATGTTGCCAAGTTCGTTTACGAAATATTTGGTTGATTAAATTCTGCGGTTATTGTGTTTTTATCTCCATGCACTGTGATTGTGTCGGCACCGGCAACACGGACACCGCTGTACTGTCTGGGGGCTTTCCTAGGTGGACTGTCTTATGATCTACATGTGTGTGATTGATTGCAAGGTGGAAAATATGTGGAAAAGAAATTAATTCCATGGAATCATTTTCCTAGGAAAATAATTCCATAGAATTTAAAAAAAAATTCCATGGAAAACTTAATTTAGGTGTTTGATTATCATTATTTTTCACGGAAAATAGTTATTTTCCATGGGAAATGATATTTTCCTATGGGTTGGGCAAGTTTCATTTTTCACCATTTTAGAAGAAAATATGGAAAATGATAGTTTTTTGGAAAATAATTCCATGGAAAATATAAGCTATCAAACACTACAATTGGTGGAAAATTTGTGATGGAAATATTTTCCATGGAAAAAAAACTTCGGAAACCTATGGGCTTGTATCTGTGTTGGAAGGGCGTGAACATGAAACTGTACGGCCATGTGAAAAAAACAACAACGTTGGTTAACAGGGGGCCCTAGTTTAGTTTGGAGTGTCTCTTGTGTCCACTACGTGTCTGACATGGTGCGACACGGGCACGGTTCTGATTTTTAGAGTGTCCGTGCTTCCTGGGTTTGAGTGGTTGAAAATAGGCTTAATACATGTAGCTAGTGTTGGATATGTTTGGCCGTTGAAGCCTCTTACATTCTTGTGAATCACAATCACATAAGTAATGGTTGAAGATCAATTTGTTTGATAGCAGAACTAAAATAAAAAAAAATAAAAAATCCCTGCCATTATCCCCTTTGTGTTTTGAGATTCATTCTGATTTTATGGTTTTCTCTTAAAATCAGCATTACTTCAATATAGAGTTTATTGGGACTTTAGAGTTCAAGTTTCATTTGGTTCCCCTCGGAACATAATTGTCGATAAATCAAATTACTTCTCTAGTTACATCACATATTTCTGAAGTTTTTATTGATTGGGTCTAAATCGCGTTTGGTACGTGGATTGCAACATTGCTGATAATTCCATATTCCCTGTGAAATTTAATTTTGAGGCTTAAAATTCATGCGGATTATGTATTATTGTGTTTACATCATGTACATGAGAAAATATAATTTCAGGCATCAAATTCAATGCATAATATTCTGGATATATGGGAATTCAAAATACTCCTTCGAGCAAATGGGAATTTTGTTCCCACATTTGGTGAGAATTTGATGCCCAAGGGAATCCCTTATTCCTAAGAATTCTGAATTGGGCTTATGCACACATCAAATTCCCATCCATGTTGCCAGTGTACCAAACATACCAAATAATTTCATGAAATAGTTCTAAATATTTTACGGAATAATCCTTGATTTTATAAAAGATTCTTTGTGCACATCAACTTGGGTTTCATTCTCTTTTTTCTCCTATGATATATCATACGTAGGAGACATCTCCCAACTAAAAGTATCCATGTCCATCACGGCACTCCTCCATGCGTCTGAACACTGCATCTACTGTGAATCATAAAACATTCATTAAGTTGAAAAACATGTCCCTGATTGCAAATACTATAAGATTTCAATATACCTGGTGGATACTAAGAAACTTAATATACAAACATAAACCCGACCACATAATTATAAATACTCATGTTATAGGTATGTATATGTACAAGGATACACACGTAGTCCTCCTATCTTTGTGTCTAGATTTTGTCATTTGGAGATGCCATATAGATACCGTGTCAATATCCACTTATCATAGTTTGTTTTTTCTTGGAAAGTGTTAGGAAATCGCCAATTCTGTTGCAATATTCTGGTTATTGGTGCTTATTTTTTAGTTGAGTATTAATTTGTAGATCACATAAAGGATGGCGAAGGCTGTTGCTGTAGTCGCTGGAAGCGAGGGTGTGAAGGGCCACATTTTCTTCACCCAGGAAGGCGATGGTAAATTTACTACCTATTTTAGAGTAGTTATTTACAGTTTCATTTGAATCACTATCGTAATAATAATATAATCGGATGACCTATTTAACATAGAACCCGTGAGTTGTAATAAATCGTTTACAGTTTAACTATGAATCATTATTGTAATCGATCATTATCAGATACCTATTTTAACGTAGAACCATTATTTATGTGAGATTCACTATTTTCAGGTCCAACTACGGTATCAGGGAGTATCTCTGGGCTGAAGCCGGGGCTTCATGGCTTCCATGTTCATGCCCTTGGAGATACTACAAATGGCTGCATGTCCACTGGTAATTCGATTTTATTTTGGGTTCAAAGGGAACTTCCTTAGAATACCTTTGGCTGTAAGTAATTGTTTTTCTGTCATAACAAACAATGATCATTGGTAATACAGGGGCCCATTTCAATCCTGCTGGAAAGGAGCATGGAGCTCCTGATGAGGAGGCTCGCCATGCTGGTGATCTTGGCAATGTGAAGGCTGAGGAGGATGGTATAACTTCTGTTCTTTTTTGTTTTTGATAAATTTTTTTATGAGTGGACACTGAGCCCCCTCGTTACACCTCGTAGGTCCTCTATAGGCCAAGCCAACTTTCATCTATAATTCATATTTTTCCTCAGTAACGCTATCTTTTTTTTCTTGTCATTCTTCAGGGACTGCTACATTTACCATTGTTGACAGCCAGGTAAATTGACCCTTCAATTTTTTTTTCTGACCATGAAATAACTTCTTTTACAGAATGCTTAGTGGGTCTTTTACTTTCAAAGCCTTTATTTATTTATTTATTTTAAATTTATTTATCATCTTTCTATCACAGATTCCACTCACTGGACCAAATTCCATCATTGGGAGGGCTGTTGTCGTCCATGCTGATCCCGATGATCTTGGAAAGGGTAATATTTCTGCATAATAATATGTTTGTTGAAAAAAATTAAAAAACTACTATTCTACATATACTAGTCTCAATGAATAGTTTGATGATATTGTCTTACTTCGGCACCAAAAGCATGAATAAACAAGTAAAGTATTTAAAATAGGAATATACCATCCTGTTATATTGCTTTGAAATCAGAATCACGCTACTTGTAGCCTTTAGTAGAACGGAGACTGATTGTTTGGATACTAATTCCATTGTCATCTTAAAAATTCCTTCTTTTCCTTTGGCGATATACTGGGATGGGAAGAGGATCTGTCCTGTATTTGTACCCTTCTTCACGAGACTAGGATCAACGTGGAAAATGTAATATTTGCTGGAACCCAGATGCTTGAGCATTGCTTAGTCTTTATTTTTGTTTCTTTTACGCAAGTTAGTACGATTATGAAACCAACTAGTTTGTTACATCAACGCCTACTAATGTCCTCGACTAATTGATATTTTGTTTACACTTATTCATATATAGAGAAGGGTAACTTCACAATCTTGCACTATAATTTCATCATATTACTCTTTATCCCTACAGAATTGCCGACAATTTTATGCTTGTTTCAGTATTTGGTAATATCCTTGTGGAGCCTGTCCACAGAAAGTTTGCGGTTATTGTCTTTTTCATATTCTCGAGAATAGGGGTGATGATACTTATTAGTTGCCTTTAACATATTCAATTCACGCCCCTTTTTTAAAATAAGTTATTTGGTAAAGGCTCATGCAAAGGCTGATAGTATGTTGTGTCTTTTAGGTGGCCATGAGCTCAGCAAGACCACTGGAAATGCTGGTGGAAGGGTTGCTTGTGGTGAGTTCCTACAAGTTGATGCCTTTAAATATTTTCCTTCAAACAGGAATGTTCTCTACAAGAAGTCTTAATAACTGGTTTCTGAACATGGTTTCTGAACTTTCAGGCATAATTGGACTGCAGGCTTAAGCAACGACTTGTGCGTTGGCAAGTGTTTCAAGCATCTTCTGCTATTTCAGTTTACTCAGCAACTTATCGGTATCATTTTGAATAAAGATATCGAGGATTATGCAACTATCTGAATTGTTATGATGTTGAGTTTCCATTATTTTCCATGTGTGTGTATTCGGACTCGTGTTTTGAATGGTTCCATGCTTTCTTGATTGCGGTCTTCAATCCTCATACAGGAAGCTTATGTTTTCCTTGCAAACAATGGAAATATCTGTGGGAATGAATAGTAGTTTAGTTAACATATGCTTGGGAAGATGGAATAGACAGGTCTGGTATACACCTAATTGCATTTTTATTTTTATTTTTATACCCATATTTGGAAATATCAATCCATGTAGAAAGAAAGAGTTTCGTAACACCCAGTTTGACCAGTAGTGTGTCACTTGACACGATGCAAGAAGTCATGGAAGATGCCACAGAAACCGTCTTTGTACATTGAGGGTGAGGCCGTGTACGACTTGATCCTTATTAGATCCATTTAGGTTGACACCATATATAGTAGTACTAAATTTTTTGAGCTTTTCTTGTTCTTCCGACTTTCGGGGTTGTTTAGCTATGGTGAGATACTGCCCTTCTTGTTTGAAATCTATCAGTTACGCCAGTTGTAGTGGTGGTAGCTTATAGCAAAATTTGTGGGAGAGGTTTTTTCTTCATATTCCGCCAATAAACAATACATCAATACCTTACAAGAAAACCAGAAAAAAGACAAATCACTATCTTTTTTTTATTAAAAGTGAGACTGATCTCAGAAATCTTTTATTGAAAACTTATCCATATATCTGCATTATGATCCCTTTTCACTCTAGGAGTGCCTTTTTTTCAATGTGATTGCCTATAGTAAATTGTATCAGTGTTTTCTTTGTCTGTATGCTCTTATAAGTTTAGGAATTTTAGAGGGTATATTTTGGTTGTATAAACTTAAATCTACTTTGTCTAGGCTATAGGGAATTTGGAGGATGTTCTTGGTTGCATAAATGTAAACCACTTTTTAAGGTCTAGGAAAACTTGGAGTATATTTCTTGGTTGCATCAGCTTAAACTGCAACCCAACTGGCCTTATAGTTTTTATGTCATGGTTCTGTGATGATCATATCATCCTTGGCTGACATACACCGTCTTCAGGTGAACAAACCGATGAATTAATGTTTCAATTATTTTATGAAAATTTCTTATGTTCCCTATCCGCTATATCCAAACGCTACCAGTTTTCTTATATTCCATGTCCAACCTAATTGTATGTTGGGACGATGACGACCACGAGGAGTGCAAGATGATCCTTAATTAAACAAAAAAAAGGTTGACACCACCATTCAAACTTGTGAATAGAATTTAAAAAAAAGCATCTTACATGTTATTTTCTTAAAGACCCAAAATTACCTTGAATCTATATTTTTAAGGTTTTCACAACAACAATAAAGTCTTTATCCCAAAATTAAAATTTTGGGATGTGATGTTCGAATCCTCTTCTTCCATAATTCCAGTCGACTATGTTAAGGGATCATGTCTTCTATGTTAAGGGATCATGTCTTGTAACGTCAACAAAAATCATATCCTTCTTTAACATTTCCAACCATGTTCGTCTCTTAGGGGCTGTTTGGTTCGCGGTGAGTGCGCGGGAAGTGGAAGGAGATGAGGTAAGTGGCTGGGTTTCGAGGGAGTTGCGACGTTTGGTTGGCAGCAACTGGAGGCAGCAAGTGAGGAATCTCACTTGCTGCACAGTTGCTGTCCCCCTCCTTTTTGTTTATTTCCACTTCCCTCACAAAAGTGAGGGAGGTGGGATGAAAGTGGGGTGTTGGCTCGTGGTGGTGGTGGCGGGGAGCTGGAGTGAGGTGGTGGTGGCTCGTGGAGGCGGTGGTGGTGGTCTGAGCGGTGGTGGTGGCTCGTGGAGGCGGTGGTGGTGGTCTGAGCGGTGGTGGTGGCTCGTGGAGGTGGTGGTGGCTCGTGGAGGCGGTGGTCTGAGATGGTGGAGGGAGGCTCGTGGAGGGGGCGGTGCGGTGGTGGTGGTGGAGGGGGCGGTGTGGCGGTGGTGGAGAGGGTGGTGGAGGGGGCGGTGTGGTGGTGGTGGTGGAGAGGGCAGTGTGGCGGTGTGGTGGTGGTGGTGAAGAGGGCGGTGGAGGGGGCGGTGTGGTGGTGGTGGTGGTGGTGGTGGGTGGTGGAGGGGGCGGTGGCCGGCCAGGCGGAGGGGCCAGAGAGAGAGAGAGAGAGATGAAGAAGAGTGCAAAGACAGAGGAGAGAGAGAGAGAGAGAGGGGGCGGTGTGGTGGTGGTGGTGGTGGGTGGTGGAGGGGGCGGTGGCCGGCCAGGCGGAGGGGCCAGAGAGAGAGAGAGAGAGAGATGAAGAAGAGTGCAAAGACAGAGGAGAGAGAGAGAGAGAGAGAGAGAGAGAGAGAGGGGGGGGGGGTTTAATAATAGGTATTTAATATATAATGGTAATTAGTAGCTAATTATGGCATATAATTAGTGGTTTAATTATGGTAACTAATTAAATAATTTAATTTTTTTGGTTTAATTATGATAACTAATTTAATTATTGGGGGTAACTATACCTAGGTTTACCACATCTCCAAAAAAGACTTTCACTTTCTACTTACATAACTATCCAAACACCAAATCAATTTTTTTCTCACTTTCACCAGACAAAAAGTACTCCATCCAAACACATTTTGGAAAGTGTCATTTGCTGCAAGTCCACGGAAACTTAACTTGCTGCAAGTGTCACTTTCACACTTTCAAAGAGTTACATCTATCCAAACAGCCCTTAGTGGTTTCATTAAGATTTTCAAATAGGACAAACTATAGATAATTTGGAGATCGCAAAACAAACTAAAACTAAAGGCTATGTCAAATATACTGCCAGCTCCTCCAGCTGCTGTATCGTTCAGCAGAAATTTTTACAAAACAAGATTTTGTTTACTGCACATCATTTTCATCGTATGTGAATATTGATCTTCAAGAAGTATAAAAGAATTAGTACGAAAAGAAGAGGCATTACTGATTAAAAATAGAAGTCCTTCGGATCCTACTTCGAGCTTCTTCTTATTTTTTTACGCTACCCAGCTTAATGTTCGGGACCTTTTGTGCACACTGCATTGCAGTGGCGGATCCACATGAGAGGTAATGGGAGGCGGGGCCCCAATGATTTTTTTTTTAATGATATTATTATTTTCCAAAAAAAAATTTAAGACGTTTCCGAACCCTTTTATAATTGTGTTCCAAGTGAATTATAATCTTGGATCCGCTAGTGCTGCATTGTATACCTTTTTGGTCCACTACCTCCCAACTCTCACCATAAATAGAATGAATAATACGGCCTCCGCCATCCAGCTTTTATTTCTCTTCCCGCTGACCAGAAGGGTCACTCGGGTTCGGCACTTCTAGACTCGAAATAGGGCAGGATACTATATGGCTATATCCTCATCCAGCACTGTACTATTATCAGGCAAGTCAATGTATGGTCGATCACTTTCATGTGAAAGTGCCACTTTCACTCCACTCTCCGCGATCCAAACAGCCCCTAACAGAAGGATTGCAACAGAACAGTGAGTCCTGCCAACTCCTGACTGTGAGGTTTGGAGCATAATGCTTAAACACTAAAATGAGCGGTATGGCAGAAAGGAAAGGAAAGAAAATCAATTCCTTCTTAAATTTTTTTTCCTTTGGAAAATTATAACTTCCATCCAGAAATGTTTTTGGTTATAGCTAATTTGACTGTACTGTTTGAAGCTTATAGTTTTTTAACCAACAACTATAATTTATTTTAAACTTAAAAAGATGTATTTTGGTCCTGACTTTTTTTCAGGACATCAAATTATTACAAAAAAAACGTTTTGTATATGAAGTTGAAAAATTGGAACAATTAAATGTATCACGTTACAATTAAGTCTTTATTACAATACATAGCCATATATAATAATAATGGGTCATTAATAATAGTATTTTTTTACTATTAAATATATAAGTAGTTTTATTGTAAATAAAATTATTTTCAAAATTTTATTGTCTATGTTAATTAAATAAATTATAAATTAAAATTTAACATGTCTGGTTACTTGAGTATGGAACAAAAGAAAAGTATGGTGTTTTTGTTTGTTACTTTCAATAGTAAAAAATGAACAAATTTTGTACGTATTAATTTTTTTTTAAAGATTAATTTTCTTCTCAAATAGTATAAATATGTGCAACGTACATGTACATATATACTACTAATGGTAGTTATAATAATAGTCACCTTTTTAATGGTCGTTCTTTGTATAAGATGCTATGGATATTTCTCTGGATATGGTGAAACTTGGAAAATTGAAGCATGGTAATCAATTTAAAATTTCTCTCTACTTTGCGTTTGTTGTTAGTTATATCATCAAACATCATCTATTATGGTTCCTAAGGATGAGCGTCGCTATAATCCGTCAGTATTTGATCTCGGTACTTTTTTAAATCGGTATTTAAAAAATCAATACCAATATCGTACCATTTAGAATCGATTTTTTCGGTTTCGATTAAAGCAGTATTCGATCGATTTTTGTTCGGTATCGATATTTTACCAATTAACATTTGATCAATCAACACACTTAATATTGTAGAACCACTTAACCTATACTACATATTTTTACTTTTTTGGAAGCATTAAATTTTAAAGCCAAGACTGTACCAACCAAATAATTAATCAAAATTATTAGAACAATATATAACAAGTCGCAAACACCTAAAAATGAGTTTAAAAGATCAAACGCGGTCACTAAGTTTAATCTTCAGTATAAGTTTAAGTAACCAAAATTTACTTAAAATTCTATGAGAACACAAAAACATAAGCTCAAAAACTCAATTATTAGCATTCTTAACACAACTTCAAGTCCACTAAAATCTATTCTAAGTTCTAATAAACTGACCAAAACAAAGATAAAAATGAAAATGAGTAGTATAAAATTAATCACGTTATATATATATATATATATATATATATATATATATATATATATATATATATATATATATATATATATATGATCGGTTCGGTATTTTCGGTATGGTATTACACTCAAACCGTTATCATTACCATTATACCATATTTTAGTCGGTTCGGCAATTCAGTATCGGTACATAATTTTGGTTCAATTTTTCGGACTATTTTTAATCGGTCATTTTCGATATCGATCGTTAGGAAGAGGTTTGAAAAGAAAATTAGGATTTGTTAGACTTAGTTGCAACTATTCTAAATCGTTTTTTCTATGGGCACCACCAAAAATGCTTGGGGGTAGCCCTTACTTGGGGGCAGCCCATGAATGTGGAAAAATTGCTAGGGGGCACCCAAAACTTGCTGGGGGCAGCCCAACCCCCAAACCAAAAATTTCACTCTCATTTCTATTCTTCACTCTCCTCAAGAAGAAAAGAAAAAGCTCTCTCCCTCTCCCTCTCCTAAACCCTAATTTCTTCCTCTCCTAAACCCTAATTTCTCAATCCCTCCACGAAGATTTTCGAAGAGATGACACGCAAGTCAAAGCAACCGGAATCCAGGTATGTTCTTCCCTAATTTCTTCGAAATTTTTTTACATTATATTCGAAACCCTAGAATTTGTTTAATTCTTGAAAAAGTTTTGGTAAAATAGGTTTATAATCTCTTGCACGTTCTCTTCCCTAATTTTCGAACACAAGAAACCCAAAATTTATGTTGAAACCCTAACCCTAGAACACGACAAAGTAGGATGTCGTTGTGGGAGTTCGGGTTCACGACAGTAGGACTGCCAGGAATGTGGCAGTCCTAATGAAAATTAGGACTGCCACAGTCCTGGCAGTCCTCTTGTGAAAGATGACTGTCATGACTGTGGCAGTCCTAATTTTCATTAGGACTGCCACATGACTGGCAGTCCTAATGTTATGACATATGGGAGTTGGGTAAGTGCATGCTATTTCTATTACTTAATAAGTGTATGTTGTCATGCAGTCCACCGGCCGCTAACAAAAGAATACGGCCCACCGCGTCAAAGCGGAAGGAACGTGCGGAACGTCCTCTCGAGCGTCCGATAACAATTACCGAACCGGCGCCCGAAGCTCGGTCTCGGACATCGCCACCGGCACGTCAAGCTCGGTCGAAGCAACGAGCTCCTACTCCTACGTCTCCTTCCGACGACGACGACGACGTACCAATTGCCCGACTCCTATCACGTCAAGACGGTTCTGCTCCATTTGAGGAGGTTGGTCCTTCTGAGGAGGTCGGTTCTTCTGAGGAGGCCGGTCCTTCTGAGCCGCATGTCCGTCCGCCCGGTTGCTCAATGTTGATTTCTTTTGAGAACCACATTGCGTATGAAATATGGAAGAACCCTGTATGTACATGACGTTTGTAAGCTACCAGTTTAGTATACTATATATATATATATATATATATATATATATATATATATATATATATATATATATATATATATATATATGTATTTCATAATTGATATGTTTTTTGTTGTTCGATATACAGAGGACATATCGTATCCTTAGGGCTGTGAGTCACGGGAAGAAAACCGTGTCCTGGCAGTTTGCAAGCTTATCGGAGGCCATCCGGAGCAAAATCATACCGAGCGGCTTGCACAATTTGGCACAAAACGCCTACCGGACAATGGATAGTGCCTTCATATCCGCCTTTGTGGAGAGATGGCACCCGGAGACCAACACATTTCATCTCCCAGCAGGGGAGATGACCATTACACTTGACGACGTCTACAAGATATTGGAGCTGCCAGTGACCGGGCGCGTAATGACCAAAGAACATTACACGAATGAGAAATCCGTGAAATGGTACGAGAAGATCGTCAAGTTCGTCTCAACTCACCTTGGAGTTCCGGCTACGAGTTTTACAACTCTACCAGGCTTCAAGAAGTCGTACGGAATTCCTCTATCATTTCTGGTGGACCAGTTCATGGATATGGAGGTGGATGACGATGACGATGATACGGTCGACGCGGTGGCTCGTGCGTATATGTTGTTCATCCTAGGAACGATTGGCATTCCGGACAAGTCCGGAACGTCGATACATGCTCGGTACATGCTAAACTTATCTGAAGTGGATGACTTCATCGATATATCCTGGGGAAGCGGTATCCTGGCCAATCTTTACCGCGAGCTCGGCATCGCATCCCGTGTCGGGACTAAGACAATGGCCGGCTATCAGACTCTGCTACATGTAAGAAAACTTCTAACAATTTAATCTTGTATACTTAAATTTGTTGTTTTAATTTTTACTATTCATTTATAAATTGAATAGGCATGGATATACGAGCACTTTTCGATGCTTAGACGGGCTGACGAAAACCCAGAGTATCTTGAACACCTTCTTAGAGTGTGTCGATGGAGGCCATTCCAGCTGGAAACCAAAAATTGGCAAACACTGGCTTCCATTCGTGAAGTATTAGACAGTTTGGTGCCAGAAGAGGTACTAATTTTTGACTAACTTTTTCATGTTGATTTTGTTTTGTTGTTAACTGTTTTTCTACAGATTTTTTGGAATCCATACCGGAATTTACGTGAGCTGAATCTTGAGGTCCAACCACTTTTTTTATTTCATGGCATGATCACATGCTATGAAATTACGGAGCCGTACATGCCCGATAGAGTACTTCGTCAGTTTGGCTTCGTGCAAACTGTGCCGAAGCGCACACTACGGCTGTTGGAGCCTCCGCGCGGAACCCAACCTTTAAGTTACAAACCGGCAGAATTCGACTGGGTGACCGACTTTTACTCGGAGTGGCAACGACATGTACTTCGGGAATCTGAAAGACGACCGGTCACCGAGATGGCCGACTGCAGCGAGAACTACATGCAGTACTTCCTGGGGGTTGGACATCCTAAGTTGTCGAACTCTACCAACCCGGGTCCCGTGGTCGTCGGAGCAGTTGGAGCTCTTCCTTCCAAAAATACCTTGTATGTTGGGTTGGTGAGAATGGTGCGTTCCGTATTTATAATAAGACTGAGATTTTCATGTTTGTAGACTTAATTCATTTATACTTTCATTTTCAGTCTCAAAGGGTGAAGGAATTGGCGCAGACACTCCGGAGAGGTTGCCAAAGTGAGACTTGTGTCGCGGTCGCCAACGAGCTTGATCGCATCGACGACGTGGTCGACTTCCCCTTCATGAACAATAGGGAGTCTCGTTCAAAGGCCCGGCATGATATGTAGATGGATTTCGATATTTTTCATGTTTCAAACTTAAGTTGGATGTGGAATAGTTACGTACATTTGATAAATTATTGTGGATATTTTGCTTGTTTGAAACTTAATTTGGATGTGGAATGTTCGGGACTAAGTAGTTGTGATGAATTATTGTAGTTGTGATGATTTTATTGTAGTTGGATTATTGAGTTTTTGTGATGAATCTTAAGTTGTGAAGAGTTATTGTTGTTTATGTACTTGTGATAAATTGTTCTTTTTAATGTACAAAGTATCTGTATCAGGACTTGTGATAAATTGTTTTTTTGTGATGAATCTTAACTCTGTGGCAATTTGATTCACACAATCAAATCATCACACAGAGATTCATAGTTAGGACTGCCACACCCATGGCAGTCCTACACTGAAGTAGGACTGCCAATGTAGGACTGCCATGGGTGTGGCTGTCCTAACTTCTTAACTCTGTGTGAATTTGATTCACACATAAAATCATCACAGAGATTCATAGTTAGGACTGCCACACCCATGGCAGTCCTACACTGAAGTAGGACTGCCAGGGTGCTGGCAGTCCTAACTAAAACTTGCTGTTACAGCAAGTTTTAGTTAGGACTGCCAGCACCCTGGCAGTCCTACTTCAGTATAGGACTGCCATGGGTGTGGCAGTCCTAACTATGAATCTCTGTGATAATTTGATTCACACATAAAAATCATCACAGAGTATTACAGTTAGGACTGCCACACCCATGGCAGTCCTACACTGAACTAGGACTGCCAGGGTGCTTGCAGTCCTAACTAACAGCAAGTTTTAGGTAGGACTGCCATCACCCTGGCAGTCCTACTTCAGTGTAGGACTGCCATGGGTGTGGCAGTCCTGATACTGATACTCTGTGACAGAGTTTCTCAAACTGAAACGATGTGACAGTGAACACTCATATAACACAGATAACACACAGGTAGGTACATATAACACAGGTAGGCACATATAACACAGGTAGGCACAGGTAAACACATATAACACAGGTAGGCACATATAGTACACAGGTAGGCACATATAACACAGGTAGGCAAAATCAAACACATATAACTCAAAATTACTCCATATATATTACTGGACTTCATATTTCACTGTATACAAAAGTGGTCCTCCATATACAAAATGTCAGACTGTAAATATATCTATACTTAGTCGATTTCGACGTCGTAGTGGTCAGCAGGTAAGTCTCTTGGCTCCTCAATCTTCAACAACTTCTTACAATGGTTGATCTGGTCAACGAAAGATGTGGTCCAAGCGATGGCTTCGACCGGTGCTCTTTTGTACCAAACTGTTGAAGGTGGAGGAATCGGAGAATGAGCGATCATCTTTAGTATAACGAAATGATCCCCGATCAGACCTATAGTACATAGGTTAGACACTCCGTGGTCCGTCGGAGGAGCGCACATCGAAAAGAATGTATTGTTAATATCCGACGAGATAAGTACAACAGGTATCATGTACCTATTAGCAAATAAATAGCCGGCAGACGGGACTGACATGTAGTGGTCTGTCCCGGTAACACTGTTGGTGCAAGGGATACTTAACAACAAACTTGCAACCGTTTTTTTCGCTTAGGATACGGGAGTAGAATGGAAGACGAGTCTCTAACTCCTCGTACAGCTCCTGCCTCACCCGTCTCCATCCGTCTTTGTCATCATAACCAAGATGCCTTGCAAGGGCATGAAATCCGCAATGGCCATCACCGGGGACATCGACAATAGACCAAATGTAACTTCGAAGTGCAGGTTGAAATTTGTCAATATACAAACTCGTTGTTTGGCTTGCAACTGTATCTTTTCTTGGGAGGTCCATTTTCTCCATTTTTCGACGAACGACAAGCTTGCCCTTCCGTGCAGGCGAAGGTTGCTGTAAGCTTCGTTCAACATGCTCAAAGGACGATAGATCTCTCTTAGTCGACTCCAGCCTTCTCTTCTGTGAACTAGTCAATCTTGTTTGAGGCCTGCCTTTAGGATTGGAAACAACGGACGGCTCATGCATTCTAGTAGTCATCGGACATGCAATTTCTTGGATTTTAAGCTCAATAGACATCCGTTCCGCTCCTACTGAGGCACACCACCTTGCGTGGAGAAGTTTCACTTGTGGCAAAGAGAAGAAATCATCGTCCGTCTTTACCAGGGGCATCATAGACAACTGCCTCCAACGTTGATCGACAGCATCTACTGGAATAGGAATGGACTCACGGCGATATTCATTAATCTGATGTGCACAAGGGAGGCCCAGTGTATGTCGATATACACACCCGCAAACCTCGAGATCAAGCCCGACAAACTTTGATCTTTCAATCTCATCAGCTATTAAGGCCAACGCCTTGTGAGATACCACGCGCATTAAAGCATCTAAGAGTACTTTCTTTCTATGCTCATGTTTGATTATATTCAAACTCATCTCAAATGATGCCTTAATTTCATTCACCGTCCGGTCTACTGATAAATGTATAGCTTGCCAAACAGAGACGAAGTTGCCAAGATATAATGCCTGTGGTTCGTATTACGTATTTTTGGAATACGTGTACGTATTTTATCTTGTATTGCATGATTCCTTGCTTAGCTTTTCTTATTCTTGGGTTGGTTCGGCTTGGCTTGGTTTTGCTTTCGTTCATCATGAACCAAAGGTGAACCCCTACCTACCTACCTACCACCACCATTAGTATTTATTAAACCATTCTCCTTTCTCTCTCCTCATTACTCTTCTTCTTCTCCACCATAACTTCTTCACCTACCAGAGAAAGAGAGGTCTAGGCAAGTGCAACTTGTTTCATGGAGGAACTCTAATTTTATTGTTCCATTTTCTCCTTTACAGTATTCTAAAATGCTTTAGTACTTGACATTTTTACTTTCCATGGCTAGATTCTTGTAGATCTAAGTTTATCTTATTTTCGGATTTCTTGGGTTTTGATCTACTTAATCTTGTTATTTCTAAGTTTTGATGGTTCCATGTTGTAGAGAATTTTGTTCTGCCCCATTTTGACCTATGGAAGTTCGGATTTGGACTCTGGATGAAGGTTTCATGGAGCTTGGAAGTATAGGTTCATGGTGTTCTTCTTCTCAGAAATTTGGAGAAGAAGAACAGTTCTCTGGCTGCATGGCAGTACTTGACCGCATGAGCATTCATGCGGCAAGTCGCTTCTAGCCGCATGAGACCCTTGCACTTCTAGCCGCATGAGACCCTTGCACTCCTAGCCGCATGGACTTGAATCGAGCGCATGTACCTGAACTTCTCAGCACCGCATACGCCTGGAATTCCTTGGCCGCATAAGTCCTCAGTCACTTCCAGCCGCATGGGGTCCCACTCGCTCTCAGTTGCATAAGCCTATTTTCTTCCTTGGCCGCATAGACCGAGTCTCTTCGAGCTGCATGGACCTTTGCTCTGCGAGCTGCATGAGCCCGGGTCCGTTCTAGCCGCATGGACTCCTCCCCCGCGAGCCGCATGACACCTACTTCCTTCTGACCACATGCGCCCTTGACTGAACCTAGCCGCATGAGCTTCTAACTGAGCCACATGCGCCTCCTTCTATTCCTAGCCGCATGGGCTGCTTCCGCCCTCAGCCGCATGAGCTGCTCCCGCAGGGATTCCTTCCTTGGCCGTATATGCCTGAGCCGCATGGCTTTTCCATAGACTTGTATTCTATGATTGAATTATTATTATTTGATTTTTACTGATAACTCATGTCTTGTGACCTTAGCATAACTTGGATCTCTTGGTTGAATGCTTGCACTATGATGTTCTGCACATGTACCATGAGCACGGCAGTGACCCGCAGTGGTGCACTCTTGATACGTAATATGACCTGATGGTGGCCCGTCGTGGCGTACTCCTGACAAGTAAACTTGACATGATAAACCTGGCATATCTTGATAAGCTGTTGCGACGGCTACCTGACATGACATGACCTGTATAAATAACCTGGACACCGTGGGCGATTGTGCTTGTACAAATAACTCAGTCCTGTCTTGCATCATGTCTAGGATGGGACTCCTGAGTACCACGGTCAGGAGTACCTACTGAAATGGACTAAGGCTAATAACTAGATTAATACATTAGTCATAAAGAGATCTCCCAGCTACAGGCAATCCCGTTACCTGGACGCGCTTGGGATCTGTAGCCTGCCGTCGAGTAGGGCACATTTCCAGCACACTGTCATGTGTTGTACCCTTTAAGCTACTTAAGGGTACATGCGTTCCCTGGACGATGTACCCACCTGAATTCAACCCCTAAATTTTGACCTGGGTAACCTGGATGGTCTGCAGGGCTTGTGGCTGTGGAATAATCTCACTGCATCTTGCTAGTAACTAGGCCTGTAATAACCCTAGCTAGTTAAAGTATCAAGCCGTACTTATTGCTTGGCCGTGATTGTTAAATGGGGAATAATCAGTCTAGTCTTGCCTTGATCATGTATAAGATTGTTACATGTTCTGATTTTCTTATATTATTTTGCTGATAAATGGGAGAAACCAAGTTCGGTTCAGACGAAGGGTTACAATCCCGGTCCTTGTTTGGTTTAAGGATTGTAACCTGGTTTTCTGAATGTTTCCATGGTTATCTTACTGTCACGACCCGCTCCCGTTTTTTGGGATACGAGTACATGGCCAAGTCCAGCCTACGTCGCAGTGTCGACGGTAGTACGATGTCTAGGCACAATGTTAATATCATATAAAATATAATTTTATTGCTCATTCACATTGTTACAACATTTACAAGATTTATATTTAACCGAATACCACATCTCACAAAATCTATTACAACAATTCTAATTAGTCTCTAGGTTTGGCCTCCAAGACATCTCTAACTCCACCCGAAGGAACCCAAAGCAAGAGAGCAAGTCAGCAAGGATCTGTCAACTGAAAAAATATATCCAGTCAGGATTGGAACAAGTACAAGTCTAGCCATCACAATACAAATACAATATAAAGCAATATAACACTAAACATGTGAAACAATGATCAATGGAAACAATGAACAATATGAACAAGAAATCATGGGATGGAAGAAACTGATATGGAAAGTAACAAGCATGAAAAGTAAAGAGACTCATATAAACAATCGTAGTGCACGTGTCGTGAGAAGTACAACGTTCCTACACATGGACGGCTTGGGCGAACGATGAGGTTATAAGACCCGCCCCCATAAACGGAAGAGTTGCCAACAATACAATCTGGCTTTGTCTGCGTGCCTAGTAATTGTACCCCTCCAATATCTATACCTCTCAATCACGAAAACACGATCACGATAACGATCAAGATAACAATGAGAAAACATGATCAATAGTCAAACACTCAACTCTCGTGTGTGTAACAGTCAAGACACGGAAGATAGCATGTATAAGTGAAACACGACAATATAAAGTAAATGCATATGAAAGCATCAACAAGTACTTGTCTTGAGTTGGTTGCAGTTGACGCACGGTATGATTGTGTTAGCACAAATAGTTGTAGATGCCAAAAATACGCAAGATGATCTCAATTGATGAGACGAACCTCTAAAATAAAAATAAAAAATAAAATATTTTGGAAAATTGTTGAGAAAAATATATGATGTGTACTTTTTCATCAGCATTCTGAAACTTCAAACGGATCGTGATTTCGATTCTTGGTTCTCCCGGAATCTCGAAAATACCAAAACGTGTCAAATTTCGGACAACTGACACTCCACGAATTTTTCAAAAAATTAGGTTAAAACTATTTGAAAATAAATTTTATATTCAGAAAATAGGTTGCAACAAAAAAAATTGGAGGTCAAACGGAGTCCGGAGTTGGAAGTTATGGCCCTTCGAAGTTGGTAAAACATTTGAAAAGGAAGGCTGAATTTATGACGAATTTGGGGTAATTATTGTAGAAGCATGGAATTTCACAACCAGAAAGACCATGCGCCAGACACTACATGCGCCAGGACTCGCACAGAACACTTCACAGCAAAGTCAATAAGTATAGACATTTGAAGAAGGACTTTTTATTTTATATATAAAAGTCTAGAAAAGGTTGTACAAAGGAGAATTTCTACAAAGGAAAGATCCTAAGTCTACAGCCAGCGGCCACCTTGCACCTTCAGATAGGCGCAGCGGCCACCATGCGCCTTCAGATAGGCGCAGCGGCCACTATGCGTCTCCAGATAGGCGCAGCAGTCACTACGCGCCCCCATCCAGACGCATCCCGCCATCTCTTCAGCAGCTCAGTTATGTGCATCCAGCTCAGTTATGTGCATCCAGCTCAGTTATGTGCATCCCTTCAGCAGCCCAGTTATGTGCCACTCTTCCAACCAGGCTCACCTGGCCGAGCAGGAGTGTGTCGCTCTTCCAGCCAGTCTCACCTGATAAATGCTTCGATACACAAAGCATTTAACCCTCTGGCTGGAACCAAGGAAGAGAAGAGCACCGCAAATCTGTGGCCAGGGGAGGCTTCGAAAGAGCCTCCAAAGGCCAAGGAAGACCGTGATGGAAATTACGACGAAAGGCAGCTTTCAACACAATCAGAGCGGGCGACACCCACTTTGAAGGAAGAGAGAGCCTAGCACCGCCATTCTGATCTACGGCTCTTCCGGAACAACGGAGACAAGGCCCGAGCATCCCCATCTTTGGATGCAACAGGCACCTTCCGCCTGCCTCAGAAGCCCTCGACTCCGTCTTTTGGATGTAACAGTCACCTTCAAGAGCATCAATGACGACATGGCGTCTCATCTTCACCCTCGAGAGCACTTCGTCAACAGAATGCACCCGAGAACCTGAGTTCATACTGGAAAGACGTGAGGGAATAAGAGGCCAACCTTCTCTCCATGCCACTATTTATAGGCCGGGCAGATCAAACCCATGCGCCAAATGGATGGCTCTCCGGATTCCGTGCAATGAACTCACATTAAATGGATGAACCAGACGCCTCGACTTCAGCCAAGCGGCTATTAAAAGCACTCGAGAAGCGAAACAGCCGCATCATCAAAGACGTGTCGGATGCGCCGGCTGGTCAGCGCATCACACCTCTCAAACAGATACACCCTGTACCGAGCGCATCAAAGGGGATGCGCCCCCATACGCCTAGTGGAACGTCAACCGACGCGCCCACTCAGTTGTCCATCGAATGTCACCAACATTAAATGCTGAACTGACAGAGTTGGCAGCACGCCTTCCCAAGTCTGAACGGCTGACAGCTTTTGCAGAAAACGAAGCGTCCATAATGTCAGCATCATCATGACTCTATCCAGACGGCTACTGCCACGTGGCCACTCGACCACCCGCATGCGCCTCCGCGGCCATGCGCCCAAACCTGCATGCGCCTCGAAAGCCATGCGCCTCAGACCCTTCACTGATCCCTAAAAACAGAAGAAGAGTCTCCAGTTGAAGCTTTGCATGCGCCTCAAAAGTCATGCGCCCCAGACTGATCTCTAATCCTGAAAGACAGAAGGAAAGTCGCTTGCAAGCGCCTCAAAAGCCATGCGCCCAGAACGGATCGTGACTCCTAAAGGTCACGAGCCAAAATCTTATCATGCGCCCAATCCAAGGCGCATCCCACCAAATCATCCCCCCACCAAATCAGAGATCTCTGAGCCATGGGTCGACGACACGTGACCTTTGACTCAACTCATCCAAGATCTCAGCAACAGAAAGATCTTCTCCTCTGCTACGTGCCGGCTCACAACAGCAGTATGAAGAATTCAACCTCGCGAGTAGGGCGCATCGTCCATGCGCCTCCATCAGCAATCTCCACGTGGCGTCCCCACGCACCGGCGCATCCTACATATGCGCGCATGGGCAGCCAACCTGCCCAGCTATAAAGGGAGGAATCATCCCCTCCTTACACACACACAGAGAGACATACATACGAACAATCCAGACAGAGATCATCAGAGGGGCAGATACAGACACTCAACGTCTTCCTCCTCTCAGCCAGCTCCAGCACCCAGAGCAATCTACACCTTCAGAGAACCGATAACCGTCGTCAGCCCGTCAACGGAGTCAACGCATTACCACTCGCTCCAATGGCACTTAGGACCCAGATTAAACAAAAGTGTACTCCTAGGACTACATCGAAGTCCTATATTGTAACACTGTTGTGTTTGTATTAAGAATTGCAATCAAACGATTTTAATGGCAAATAAGCTGGCGACTGTGCTGGGGACTTCTTTCTCCTCTTCCGAGAAAGTCGTGTCACAGGCCGACGACGTGAAGGTGGGCTCCTCCCACAAGACGCTGGTCGTGCGCCTCAATCAACAGGCGTACGAGGAGTTTATTTCTGAAGGAAGCGCGAGTCCTTCGAAGCGGCTGTCGAAGCCGAAGAAGACCCGCCGTGTCTGGGTGCGCAAAGTCGACGCCTCGGGCACCACCACTGAAGGGGATGTGCCAATCCAGCCCTCCCTTCCTGCTGACGTTCCCAGCAACCAAGGTGCGCCCGCTGATGCAGCACATCTCTCGGGGAAACGTGCAGCTGACCACATTCCCCAGCCATCTCCCTCTCAGGCGAGGAAGATGCGTCGACGGAGCAGGGGCGCAGCCAAAGCCCCGCGCATCACCTCTGATGCGCCACAAAAAGTCTCTGTCTTTGACAGACTCACTCGCTGTAATGGCGAGGAGAATTTGGATGCTGAGTACTATGCACCCCAGCGGACTAGTACAAAGAGATCCAAGGCGGCACGGGCCATGCGCCCCTAGCATGCTATGCCAGCAGCATGCCAGAGGCACGTGCTCACAATCACGCACGCTGCCGATGGCAAGCTGTACAAGGTCGACTCAGGTGCTTCGGCACCAAAGACGAGTCGATCTTCAAAGTCCTCATCTTACTTGGGCGCATCCACTGCGTGCATAACCAAGTCGAGTGCGGCAAATTCAGTGGTCTTGAACTCCCGCGCCTCCTCTGGTTGTGCGTTCGAGGTCCGTTTAAGTCACTTCAAATGTTGTTGTTCCCCCACTACTGATCATGATGCCTGCTTGGTATTAGATCAGGGGGCGCAGCACTCACCTGTCCGCCCCGGCGTGTGGCCTTACCATGCGCCTGAAGGGGGTGTGAAGGTAGCACTCTCCTCCAACGACCTGCGTAATGTGATCACTCACAAGCGCCGGTCAGGAGAGTCGACCAACAAGCACGATGAGCCTCTCACGGGGCATACTTGTGCGGTGGTCACTATCAACTGCTGTGGTAAGACGGCAGTACCACCAAGGCAGTCAGTCTTCCAGCGACTACAGTCATCGACACCCCTCCGACATCGCCTTGGGAAGAAGGTGTCAACAGAAGAGGAGCCAAGAGTTGCTTCATGCAATGTGGTCTCCAACTCCTCATCTCTCCGGAAGGCGACCGGCAATTCCTCGTCCAAAAGCCAATCAAGGAGAACCAAGGCAGCAGTCTCGACCTCCGGGGTGTTCGAAGGCACTCGGTCAAAGAAGAAGTTCTTGGAGGAAGCTGGGGGTAGTCAGACCCTTGTTGAGCTTCCTTCCGAAGACGAAGATGTCCAAAGCACAGCTGTGGCGGATCTTCATCCTCGAGGCGAAGTCAGCCTCCCAGAAGCACCTCGAAATGAAGATGTCCCTCAGGACACAGCTGGGGGTAGAGACGAAGAGGCCCTTCGAGACGGAGTCGAGGACAATCAGGCCTGGCTGATGCGCCCGTCGAGAATGACCTCCAGAACGTGACTGGGGGTGGCCAAGCTGAAACACCAGGAGAGGTGACTCCCCCACATGAAAGTGAGGCCGAGAGCGAAGCCTCAACCAATCCATCCACTCCTGGCCGTGTCAGGACAGTATACATGGCTGGGGATGACGTCGAGTCTGATGCGCCACCACAGGACATTGTTCAGCGCATAGACTCATTAGAGGAAGGACTCAAAACCCTCTCTGCCTCTATGCAAGCACTGACTCAAGCAGTGTTTGATATTCGGTCGGCCTTGACCAGAACACCTTCAACCGGTCCCGACCCAGGAGTTAATGGGGAGTCGAGTGTACCCCTTCAACGGGCACCCTCCGACACAGAAGCACCTCGGACATCGGAACCCTCAAACGCTCCGCTTCAGATAGTGCCACCTTCCCCGACTCCTAGCTCCACGGAGGATGTGGTCGAAATGATCAAGGACCTGCGGGAGCGCTTCGAGTCCAAAAACAGGCAAGAGGAGCGCCAGAAGATGGGCATTCTCCAGCCTTATCCTCTCGAGTGGAACAAGGTGGTTTATCCCCCAAAATATAAACCACAAACACTCATACCATACGATGGAAAGGACTCTCCACGTTGATACCTGACATATTTCCAGTCACAAACGGGGCATCTTCCAAAGGAGGACGCACTCCTCACCAGCATCTTTGTTGGGGCCTTAAAAGGGGTGGCGTATGACTGGTACTGCAGCCTCCCCGACAATTCTATATCGTCCTTCGACGACTTGACGCGCCTCTTCCTCGATCGCTTCTACGATGGCGGGAAGGACATGACGATGGCATCTCTCATAGAGATACGCCAGAAGGAGAAAGAAAGAAAGAAACGGTTTGGGTGTTCATCGAACGCTTCCGACAAGCCTGCTTCAGGCTACCTCCAGGCGTGCCAGAACATGCGCTCCTCTCCTCTTGCAGTATGAACATGCTGCCCGTAGTGAAGCTCTGGCTCAACTCTACTCCCCCTTCCGACTGGAGCTCCCTGATCATCGAAGCTGAAGCCGCAGAAAAGAAGGCGGCCAATGCACGTCTTCTGGGTGTCAGCTTCCCCGCCTTTGATGATAAGGGAAAAAGGTCAGCAGCCAACAACTCCGGGCGAGAAGCAAAGGGGAAACAGGCATTGACTGTTAATGCCTCGAAGGGCGCATCTGCGCCTACTCAGAAGCCTCCACTGGCACCGAGACCTAAGGAGGTGTATTCATTCAATGATGAAGACACCCTGCAACTCTTCGAAATACTGAAGCAGGGTGACAAGATCAAGCTCCCGGACCCGAAGCGGCCCGATGAAGTTGGGAAAGTGGACAACCCGAGGTACTGTTACTACCATCGGTTTGTCGGACACCCGACCAAGGACTGCTACGTCCTCAAGAATTACATCCAGCGCATGATCAATGCGGATGTAATCTCCGTCGACTACGAAGAGAAGACGGTGTCAGCCAATGTGGTGTCACTTCAGTTCGGCACCTTGCCGCCGACCACCACACAAGATGGCGTCGTCCCCATCCCTAAGGCGACAATGGAGGTGGTGAACTTGCCACCTACCCGCGACAATGTGAGTGGACTCATCCCACTCACCACATCTCGAGGAGAGGTCCTCTGGGTTCACCCCGACCTCGTCTCTGAGGTGACTCAACCGAAGGTACGCTCTACCTCCAAATCAAAAGGCAGGAAGATCAAGTCTTGCCGTACGGTCTCTTCTTCAACAGAAGAGGCACTTCCAGTGCAGACGCGTGCACAACAGAATGCTCAGTCCGGCGAAGCTGCCGTCGAGGTGGTGCCTCCTGGCATAATCCCTGAGGAGGGCCCGTCTAAACCCTCAGCAGCCAATAAGCAGAAGCAGGTGGAGGCTCGTTTCGACAGACCTCTACGGAAGGAGAATGCTTCGGGGCTAGCCAAGTCCCACAACTTTGACATACTGGCACAACTGGCCAGTACTCCTGCACGCTTATCTTTGTTTGAACTCCTGCGTCTTTCCAAAGACTCCCGAGAAGCTCTCTGCGAAGCTCTGAAGGACGCTGAATCCTTTCTCAGTCAGGTCAAGCAGCCTGAAGACCTCCCAACTACTTGTGCGCACTGTCATTGTGCGGAGGAAATTATCCCAAACATAACTTTCACCCAACAAGACATGCTGCTCAAGCACCACCGACATAACCGACCACTGTATTACACGGGGTACATCGGTTCAGTCAAGGTGAGCCGGATTCAGATCGATCCGGGGTCTTCCCTCAGCATCATCCCGAAGACGCTGATGTCAAAACTGGGGATCCTAATGTACCGGCTAGCGCCCTCCAACACAACCATCAGTGGCTTCAACGCTAGCAAAAGCGAGCCACTGGGCAAGATTCGACTGAAGTGCCACATAGGCAACCTCAAAACTGAGGTGACTTGTTATGTGGTGGATGCCGAGGTCAACTACAACATCCTGCTCGGCCGACCGTGGCTACATGAGTACATGGTGGTGCCTTCCACGCTCCACCAATGCATGAAATATGTATCTACCAACGGCGTCATCCGGACGGAGTTCGCAGACATCGATCCTTTCAAAGGGATTGAGGCTTACTTCACCGATTCCGACTTGTACAAGCCACTTGACGAGGAGGAAGCCAACGATGCTGATGATGAGGCTGAGACGGCAACTGAGCCGGACACGGAGCCTGAGACAAATCCAGATGCCCCACTGAAGATCCGACTGAAGGGCAAACCACCCCAGAAGGCGCCTCCAATGAGCATCAAGCTATCCGGGAAAGCACCGACTCTTGAGGCTCCCCTGAAGATACGCCTCAAGGGAAAGCCGCCTCAAACATCGGCTCCCCTGGTGGCAAAATTACAGGGGAAGACACCACTCACAGGAGGCGCAGTTGAGGCACCTCTGAAGGTGCGTCTCAAGGGCAAGCCCCCGCAGTCATCCAAGGTGCCAGAGAGGGCTCACATAACCCTTTCAGACCCCAAGATCAAAGCTGTGGTGGACTCTCCTGATCCAGCCCCAGTGCTTACAGACGAGGAGCTTGGCGAATATATCTCTGCTGATGTAGATGCACCCTCCTTAGACAATGTAATCCCGCGGGATAAAATCTCGTACTTTATCAATAATAGAGTGTCTTTTAATTATTCTTGTCTTCCACATTGGAATGCCATGTATACATTAGATCACGCTCTACGGTCGTTGCAAAAACAAATAACGACCGTCCATAATGTAAACCGAGTAGTCCCGTCTCAAGGAGTCTGTTTCATAAACCCTCCACGAAGCCGAGACGAAAGATCCGTCATTTTTGGCAAAGTCGAGCGTCATCAAGACCTCCCGCCACTCGAGCCTGAACCTGATACCGGCAGAGTACAAGTTTATCGGTATACGGATACAGCAAAGCACATCATCCAGAAGATGGGCTACGACCTGAAAAGCAACAAAGGCCTAAACTATGGCAAGGGTCGACCTCTCCCTCTCCAGTGTTCAACACCCAAAGGAAGGCCGCAAGACTACTACAACAAAACTCGACGGAGGATAGGCTATGTCACGCCGCCATCAACCCCAGAGAGCTCAGACGTAGAAGACGTAGAACATTCCCACTCGTCCGAAGCATCGACTTGGGATTCTGATACCAGTATCGGATCAGTCTTCAGAAAAGTGCTGTCAGCTAACATGACGTCAGCACAACCTCAAAAAGGTGAAGGCGAAGACCAAACGCCGGAACCCTTCGAAGAAGAACCCTGGGCTCAACGCCTAGGAGAGCAATGGGAGTCTCGTTTTGAGTTACGTGAACCTCCCACCGAAGACGAAGTCGAGCAGATCGACCTTGGGGACGGATCTTCTTCCAAACCCATCTTCGTCAGCAAAAGCCTAGAAGGAGAAGACCGAGAGGCTTTAATCCAGCTGGCTAAAGAGTATATCGACGTCTTTGCCTGGAGCTACGAAGACATGCCAGGACTCGATCCACAGATCGCAATGCATAGGTTGAACATCTTACCTGATGCCAAACCTATCAAACAACAACAACGACGTTTCCGTCCGGACATCATGAATGCCATCGATCAGGAGGTGGACAAACTCTTGACTAGCGGCTTCATCCGTGAGGAACAACACCCAGATTGGGTAGCCAACGTCGTACCTATCACCAAGAAGAATGGGAAGATACGAGTCTGTATCGACTTCAGGGACCTCAATTCTGCTTGCCCGAAGGACGAATTCCTGCTTCCGATCACCGACGTGATGATCGACAACACATGTAGTTTTGAACGCATGTCCTTCATGGATGGGTATTCAGGCTACAATCAAATCAAGATGTTCCCCGATGACGTGAAACACACGTCATTCAGGACTCCAAAGGGTATTTTCTGCTACACAGTAATGCCCTTCGGCTTGAAAAATGTCGGTGCAACATACCAACGAGCTATGAGCACCATCTTCCGTCAACATCTTCGCAAAACAGTCGAATGCTATGTTGACGACATCGTAGTCAAGAGCCGCCTCAAAGGAGATCACTTACAGGACTTGAAGACAGTCTTTGATCTCATGCGGGTACATCAACTCAAAATGAACCCCGCTAAATCCTTCCTGGGGGTTTCTAGCGGCAAATTCTTGGGCTTTGTCATCACGATGAAAGGCATTCATGTTGATCCCGAGAAGACCAAAGCCATCCTCAACATGGACCCTCCGAAGAATCTTCGAGAACTTCGAGGCTTGCAGGGACGTCTGGCATACATCCGGAGGTTCATAGCAAACCTTTCCGGTAAATGTCAACCCTTCACTCAGCTCATGAAGAAGGAGTCTCTTATGTCTGGACAGAGGAGTGCCAGAAGGCTTTCGACGACATCAAAGCCTACTTGACGAGCCCACCAGTCCTAGTGGCACCTGTCGCGGGCAAACCATTTCTTCTTTACGTCCGTGCCATGGATCATTCCCTTGGCGCTTTGCTGGCTCAAAACAGCGATACAGGCTATGAGCAAGCAATCTACTACCTCAGTCGAACGCTCATCGGGGTCGAACACCGGTACAACCCTGTTGAAAAGGAGTGCTTGGCTTTGGTGTTTGCCATCCAGAAGACTCGTCATTATGTCTCGGGCCAGACAATTCATGTCATTTCCCGAGTCAATCCACTCAGAGTCCTCATGACGAAGCCAGGATCATTAAACTCCCGGCTAGCCACATGGGCGATTTTGCTAACACCATATAATATGGTATTTGTCCCGCAAAAAGCTGTTAAAGGTCAAGCTCTGGCTGACTTTTTAGCTGCACACCCCATCCCAGAATCCTCAAAACTCTATGAAGACATCCCGGATGAGGTCCAAGAATCCAACGTCACCGAAGGAAGCTCCGTTTGACGGATGTTTTTTGATGGCGCTTCGAGAACAGGCCCCAAAGGCCAAATCATCGCAGGAGTGGGGGTAGTCTTAGTCTTCCCCGATCAGCTAGTCATCCAGCATGCTTACTCCCTTTCGAAGCCGTGCTCCAACAATGTTGTCGAGTACAACGCACTCGTCATGGGACTCCAACTCGCACAACAGCTAGGGGTGGACCATCTGGAAGCCTACGGTGACTCAAAACTCGTCGTGAACCAGATTCGAGGGCAGTACGAGGTTCGCCATAAAGATCTGATCCCTTACCATGAAGTTGCATTGAACATCATTTCAACCTTCACCGGGTTCTTCATCGAACACGTGCCTCGTCTACAAAACTTGGAGGCTGACGCTCTGGCTGGCCTCGCAGCCTCATTGGCAGCGCCCTTTGGGACTCAACACTATGTCACGGTAACAGGCCGAGACTTGATTTGTCCCAGAAACAACCTGTGCTTGCAAGTGGCCCACGCCATGCCGACGAACACTGGTGTTAATGTCCGAGACTGGAGGTTCCCGTTCATCGACTTTGCTGTCTACGGAATTCTTCTAGAGGACCCGAAGGAAGCCGTCTCAGTCAGGAGACGCTCTCTTCGATTCTACTATGACACAGCTACTAAAACGCTGTACCGACGTTCCTTCGATGGGCTCCTCCTTCGATGCCTGTCCAACGAAGAAGCAGCCGAAGCCTTCCGAGAAGCTCATGACGGAACTTGCGGAGCTCATCAACCCGGTCCTAAGTTACAGGATCGACTGCGACGTATGGGCTACTACTGGCCAACCATGGCCACCGACGCTGTTGAATATGCTAAGAAGTGTCACGCATGCCAACTCCATGCTGACTTCATACATACACCGTCTGAACCACTACATCCTACAGTCGCCTCCTGGCCCTTCGAAGCCTGGGGCATGGATATTGTGGGACCTATCACCCCTCCTTCATCAAGAGGATACCGTTTCATCCTGGCCATCACCGATTACTTCTCCAAATGGGCAGAAGCAGTCCCACTGGCGGAAGTAAAGAGCTCAAGGGTGGTCAGCTTTATCAAACACCATGTCATTTACCGTTTTGGAGTACCCCGGCGGATCATTCATGACAACGGTCCTCAGTTTATCAGCCACATTTTTAGCAGGTTCTGTGACAAGAACCGCATTCAAAATGTGGCATCCACCGCCTATAATCCGGCAGCAAACGGGTTAGCAGAGGCGTTCAACAAAACCATCATCAGGCTACTCAAAAAGGTCGTGTCATCCAATAAACGCGACTGGGATGAAAAGCTTGGCGAATGCCTTTGGGCCTACCGCACAACGGTACGGACCCCGACAGGCAACACACCATTCTCTCTGGTCTACGGGAGCGAAGCGGTACTGCCTCTCGAGATCCAGATACCCTCACTCCGCGTGGCAATAACAAACAAACTCACAGAAGAGGACAATCAACGTCGTCGTCTGCGGGAACTGGAGGCACTCGATGAGAAGCGTCTCCTAGCTCAACAACGCATCGAACTCTACCAAGCCCGTATATCACAGGCTTTCAACAAGAAGGTCAAACAGAGAACTTTCCAAGTTGGTGGTTCTGGCAGCCAGGAGACCGATGGTGTTAACTCACAAGACACCAGGAAAGTTCGAGCCCAAGTGGGAAGGACCTTTCATCATAGAGACGGTATACTCAAACGGTGCTTACCGCCTCGCCAAACCCAATGGAGACTTGTTTATGATGCCCATCAACGACAAGTTCCTAAAGAAGTACTATTCTTGACATCCTTCAGACATGTACTTCCCCAAGGGGATCTGTGGGCCCAATCATCGGGATTCACAAACAATCTCCTTCCACAAACTCATCCGCTTCGGGAACCCAGCTGTTCCGTGGCTTCCTTCAGTAGAAAGACAACCACGTCCACATTACCTCTGAGTTGTTCTTCTACACCCTACAAAGCGGACTCTTACGCTACGTAAGCCGACGCTACCCCTCATGTTTACCACGTCCATATTTCCTCTGAGTAAACATCTTGTACAAACAACCCCTGCGTTGTCGTACATCGATCGCCGAACTTCCACGTCCACATCACCTCTGAGTTGTTCAGCGTATCCCCCAGGATCATTCCTACCACGTCCATCACACCTCTGAGTAGGATGATTCTATCATTTGGACCCAATGATTGCCATGTCCACATCACCTCTGAGCAAACATGTTGGTTCCTTCAAACTTATTATCTGTGCCTAAAACCAAGGTGCGCAAAAGATAATAGGTCCACACAAATCATCAAGTTCATAATAACAAAAATGAACACATCACAAAAAGTTGCGTATTTCTTTATTTTCTGAAATAGAGAGTACAAAAGGCTACATTATCCCTCAGCAAAGGGTTGCAAAAGAGCATAAAAAAGGGGAAAAAACTACAGTCCCTGAACCTCCCCAGGGTGGGCTGAGAGCTCCCTGACTCGAAGCTTTAGGTTGGCTGTACGGGCCTCCACAGTCGCCAGGACTCGTCGCTCAGCTTCTTGACGCATCAATTCAACAGCCCCAGCGGAAGTATCGCTTTCATGCTTCGCATCAAGCTGTTGTCGCTGCTGCGCCAAGGCAAGAGTCCGCTGTGTAAAGGTCGCTTCTTCCTTCTGGAATGCTGCGTGTTCAGCCCGGACACGCTCGGCGTCTAACTGGAGTCGGGCTCGTTGATCTTCAAGGCGGCGCATCTGGGTGTCGATCTCCGCGATATTAGCATCCAATGCAGCTCGAGTTTCTACCGTCGTCTTCATGGACTGAGACAACTGCTCTACCGCAGCCTCAGTCTCAGCCACCTCGCGCTCCCAAAGGCCCACAGTGGCCTGGTATGAAGACTCAATCTCGGCAATCAGCTTCCCCTTCTTCGCATCTATCAGGACGGAGAGGTCGTTTCGCTGGATGCGCTGAAGTTCCGCAAGCCGCTCGTCCAGCTCGATCACCGAAGCCTCCAGAATTTCGGCCATATGGTCGTGGCCTTGGTGAATGCGGATCAGCTCGATACAGGGCATTGCCAAAGTTCTTGCCGTTGCAAAGCTCCCATTGGCATCCATCACAGCAGATACACCCTTCTGCAGCATTTTGTATACCCCCTCGACGAGGAATTTCACATACTCGTCTGCATCCGCCAGGACCTGCGACGTCATAGCAGGAGTTGGAGGAGCTACAGCAGTTTGCGGACCGGAAGAAGATCCGCCAACCTTAACCTGCGAGGCTTGAACCTCAGTATCAATGAGCTCTTCATCAACGGGGGCTGGACTGCTAGACCGAGGAGCCGAAGGAACAGAGAAAGCCCACGCAGGCGTCGAAATAGTACCCCAAGTAGGAGGGGCAACAGAGGGTTCCACACCCTCGCCTTCTCAAGCCCGGAGGAACCACCGACGTCAACGGCCACCTCTTCTACCCCCAACGTCCTATCGACAACTGGTACTTCCCTTGGCAGAATGGAGAAATTATCACTCGTCTTTTGACCCGCCTCAGCGGTTGTGACCGGCAGACGGGTCTCGTCATCAAGTCCCTCCACTGGGACAGAATCTGTCGCTACCTCCTGATCGGTAGCCGCCTCAACTACCATGGTTGAAGCCGGGGTAGGACTCGGCAATGATCCAGTCGACCTCCCCTCATCATGATAAGGAGGGGAATCAACCCTCTCCTCTGTCTCAACTATACCTGTTTCCCCCGCAGTAGACTCTTGCGGATCCGCGGCAACGTCATCCAAGGCCGACGCTGTGGTCTTCATCTTCTCGGAAGCTGCTGCATCCTCAGCTTCCCGTCTGACATAATCCGGAGAGGCTGGAATCTCTACAGCAACACCCTCGGTATTCTCCTCCATGGGAGATATCATAGTAGGTGGAATACGCATGTCAGACGAGCCCACCATCTCCTTTGGCCTGCTCCCACCAAATTTTGGAGTGCGAGGCTTTCTTATCAGCGGCTCCTACACAACAAGGGGAAAAGCATGATTACATAAGAAGCTGAACTTGAAATCAAACCTTACAGGACATCTTACCTCTGCAGATGCGGAGTCCGAGGACACCGTCGGTGACGAAGCCCTCTTCTGCTTTTTCGATACAGGAGAGTCGACTTTTGTATCTGCACCCCTTTTCGTTTGATCAACCGAGGGTCTTCCCTGACCCCCGGTAGATACGGCGGGGGCGCCTCGACCCAACTCGGGCGGACGGTACGACCGAGCCTTCGCCAAAGTGTCTGCACCCGCCGCTAAATGGGTGCCTGCAATAAAACTGGTCTCTCTATCATATCCGGTGGGCGGAGCAGCCATAGCACAGTAAAATCTGGCGGCTGAGTAGAGAATCGGCGGCCGCGGATTCTGGACGGGGAGCGTAAAGCGGGCTCCAGTACATCCGATATTATAGTAATGCCAAGCTCGTGCACCATCCAGCAAACTTCCAGCGTACCCCAAGGTAATACTGGGATTATCCAACATCAATTGGGCGTACCCGAATTGCCTCGCAAAGCGGCTCGGCAGATACGGTTCCAGGTAACACTGGTTCCTGTTCCGATATACCAAATGGGACAGCCGGATACTTTGCAGCCAGCGGAATCCCCATGGAGACAGAGTGGTGGCATCCTCACCCGAGTCCACCAGATCTTCGTTGGCCTCAAAATCGGAGAAGACAGGACCAACTTTGGCGATCTCCCATCCCTGAAGATGGGATAAAACTTTCCTGCAAACGGGGACACCGGTGTGCGACCAATTCCTCCGGTAGAAACGCCGGAGGAACGCATCTCCGGACCTGTGGTCTTCCTCAGAACCCGGGCTCATCACATTGGGATGGTGTAAAATTAACCACCCCATCAAATAATGAAACGACAGTTCGGCACGCGGGAAGTTGTTGTTTTTGCCCCGCTCGTGAACGACATCTCCCGCAAACTCTCAAAGACCCCGCAACAGGTTACACACCATTGCGGGGAGTAAAGCTAAAGGACGGCCGAAGGCCAACTTCACGGCCGGCAGAATTAAGTTCCGAGTCACCCTCTCTACAGAGCCAGACCCGCCTGAAAAGACGTGGTCCCGGAGCCAAATCATAAGATACGCGACTAATACTGCTTTTGGCGATATCCGATTGGTGAGATGCCAAAAACAGCTATAGGAGCGTTCATCCGACTGCTGGTCCTCGTTCTCCAAGGGATTCTTCTCGCCCAACCTGCTCATTTCAGAAAGCACCTCGTTGCGAGAAAGTGCCGGTGGAGTAGAAAAATGGGAAGGATCCTCCTTGTCCTGCCTAAAGATGTGATCTCTCCAAGCAGTCACATGAGGCTGCGTCCCGCCCCTATCCTTCTTCTGCATATAGTAGTGATGACTCGCTACTTCTTTGAAGACAGCCATCATCTCATCAGCTTTGTCTCCCAAGACCTGGAATTCTTTATTGGTCGGGAAGTATTCCTCGTAAGGTTCCGATCCCCAGGGGAGTTTTGATACCTCGTACATCTCATGAAGTGCGAGCCCTAGCTCCCCCACTGGAGTAAAGAAGGTCCCGGGATGGGTATCAAACATCTCCAAAAGCGCAAGGAACATGTGCCTGTTAATCTCTACACCTGCCTGAGTGGCACGGACTGCGGCGGTCAGCCCAATCTCTTGGAGCTCAGTCTGAAACTGCGACAGGATCCAGTGTGTCAGTTTGTCCCATTTTAAAACATAATGGCACCAACCCTCTACCCGAAATTCTCCCTTGGGGTATGATTGTTCCATCAACAACATGCGACGAGCAAAAGTCGAAGCACCCAAGGCAAAAGTATTGACGGGAACATCGCTATAAATACTCCTAGGACGAAGAGTCCGCCATGTGTAAGAGGTACCAGCTCGCGAGGCGACCAGAGTATCCCTCTGATCAGAAGAAGAATCAATTCTGATGATGCCTGTTACCGCTCCTCCTTGGGATGGAGTAATGTCCCAGGACATTCTCCTTTTAGAAGCAAGCCGACAGAAAGTTAACAAAGGCCATTGACGTTCAAGCTGCCTGACGGTCATATGCACGCCCCTGGCTGTAAAGAACCAGTCTTCTTTGACCTTCAGCACCTGGGCTTCAGTAGAAGAAAGGCGGTCCCCGAACAGGAACTCGGGCTTTAAGAAGGTCACTTTATCGGAAGTGGCGGATTTCAGAACGCCACGTTCCATCATCCGTTTAAGAAACCCGTGATGTTGTTCCCGAATTTGAATCATTCTTTCGGGATGCTGATCCAACATAATAGCCGCTTGAGCAGGATTTATCACCTCTTCATCATAATCTACTCCCATCTGACAGAGTGCAGCGTCCAGGAGCACTTCATTCAAGAGTGGAATAGTCATCGACACTGACACAAAAATGCAAAGATATTAGAGACAACACAAAGATCAGAGCTTCATGCTCGTCAGATGCGCGTATTAAGCGCATCTGAAAAAGGAGCCTCAGCGCATCATCAGGGTATAAACCCATGCGCGTTAGCGGTAGAGCCTCGGCGCATCGTCAAGACGTGAGCCCATGCGCGTCAGCGATGGCTTCGGCGCATCATCAGGGTATAAAACCCATGCGCGTCAGCAATTAAAGCCACAGTGCATGATAAAGGCCTGAGCCTATGCACGTCGGCGGAAAAGTTTTCCACATCGATAGGAGACAATAAAGCTCACCGACTACCGCCGGCCGAACTTCGACAGGCGGGCGAGGAATGTCACTCACGACAGCCTCTACCGGCTCATTCTCCTTCCCCTTTCCTTTGCCGGCACCGCCGCGAGGAGTCTTGGGAGCCATTCTAACAGAGAGAAAAAAGTTAGGGTTTTGAAGAAAGAACTCTAAAGGAGGAAAAGGCACAGAGTAGAAGAACTCTCTCTCTCCACCTCTCACCTATTTATAGGCCGTAGTCGCACGCGTGAACCGATGACGAGTGATCTTAGCCGTCGCCTCGGGTCTTGTGAAGATAGCAGCAGATAAAACCAAAAGATCATCATTAATCTTTTCGGTTACCGAGGCATTATCAAATTCATTAATTGAGAAGAGCATGCGGCTGAACAGGCATGCGTCCCAACAGTCATGCGCCCTGATCGCCATGCTTTTTATTCAAAGTATTCCAAAACTTATTCAAAAGTTTTGAAAACTTTGAAGGGGGTCTTGTAGAAGCATGGAATTTCACAACCAGAAAGACCATACGCCAGACACTACATGCGCCAGGACTCGCACAGAACACTTCACAGCAAAGTCAATAAGTATAGACATTTGAAGAAGGACTTTTTATTTTATATATAAAAGTCTAGAAAAGGTTGTACAAAGGAGAATTTCTACAAAGAAAAGATCCTAAGTCTACAGCCAGTGGCCACCTTGCGCCTTCAGATAGGCGCAGCGGCCACCATGCGTCTCCAGATAGGCGCAGCAGTCACTACGCGCCCCCATCTAGGCACATCCCGCCATCTCTTCAGCAGCTCAGTTATGTGCATCCAGCTCAGTTATGTGCATCCCTTCAGCAGCCCAGTTATGTGCCACTCTTCCAACCAGGCTCACCTAGCCGAGTAGGAGTGTGCCGCTCTTCCAGCCAGGCTCACCTGATAAATGCTTCGATACACAAAGCATTTAACCCTCTGGCTGGAACCAAGGAAGAGAAGAGCACCGCAAATCTGTGGCCAGGGGAGGCTTCGAAAGAGCCTCCAAAGGCCAAGGAAGACCGTGATCGAAATCACGGCGAAAGGCAGCTTTCAACACAATCAGAGCGGGCGACACCCACTTTGAAGGAAGAGAGAGCCTAGCACCGCCATTCTGATCTACGGCTCTTCCGGAACAACGGAGACAAGGCCCGAGCATCCCATCTTTGGATGCAACAGGCACCTTCCGCCTGCCTCAGAAGCCTTCGACTCCGTCTTTTGGATGTAACAGTCACCTTCAAGAGCATCAATAACGACATGGCGTCTCATCTTCACCCTCGGGAGCACTTCGTCAACAGAATGCACCCGAGAACCTGAGTTCATACTGGAAAGACATGAGGGAATGAGAGGCCAACCTTCTCTCCATGCCACTATTTATAGGCCGGGCAGATCAAACCCATGCGCCAAGTGGATGGCTCTCCGGATTCCGTGCAATGAACTCACATTAAATGGATGAACCAGACGCCTCGACTTCAGCCAAGCGGCTATTAAAAGCACTCGAGAAGCGAAACAGCCGCATCATCAAAGACGTGTCGGATGCGCCGGCTGGTCAGCGCATCACACCTCTCAAACAGATGCGTCCTATACCGAGCGCATCAAAGGGGATGCGCCCCCATACGCCTAGTGGAACGTCAACCGACGCGCCCACTCAGCTGTCCATCGAATGTCACCAATATTAAATGCTGAACTGACAGAGTTGGCAGCACGCCTTCCCAAGTCTGAACGGCTGACAGCTTTTGCAGAAAACGAAGCGTCCACAACGTCAGCATCATCATGACTCTATCCAGACGGCTACTGCCACGTGGCCACTCGACCACCCGCATGCGCCTCCGCGGCCATGCGCCCAAACCTGTATGCGCCTCGAAAGCCATGTGCCTCAGACCCTTCACTGATCCCTAAAGACAGAAGAAGAGTCTCCAGTTGAAGCTTTGCATGCGCCTCAAAAGCCATGCACCCCAGACTGATCTCTGATCCCGAAAGACAGAAGGAAAGTCGCTTGCATGCGCCTCAAAAGCCATGCGCCCAGAACGGCTCGTGACTCCTAAAGGTCACGAGCCAAAATCTTATCATGCGCCCAATCCAAGGCGCATCCCACCAAATCATCCCCCCACCAAATCAGAGATCTCCGAGCCATGGGTCGACGACACGTGTCCTTTGACTCAACTCATCCAAGATCTCAGCAACAGAAAGATCTTCTCCTCTGCTACGTGCCGGCTCACAACAGCAGTATGAAGAATTCAACCTCGCGAGTAGGGCGCATCGTCCATGCGTCTCCATCAGCAATCTCCACGTGGCGTCCCCACGCACCGGCACATCCTACATATGCGCGCATGGGCAGCCAACCTGCCCAGCTATAAAGGAAGGAATCATCCCCTCCTTACACACACACAGAGAGACATACATACGAACAATCCAGACAGAGATCATCAGAGAGGCAGATACAGACACTCAACGTCTTCCTCCTCTCAGCCAGCTCCAGCACCCAGAGCAATCTACACCTTCAGAGAACCGATAACCGTCGTCAGCCCGTCAACGGAGTCAACGCATTACCACTCGCTCCATTGGCACTTAAGACCCAGATTAAACAAAAGTGTACTTCTAGGACTACATCGAAGTCCTATATTGTAACACTGTTCTGTTTGTATTAAGATTTGCAATCAAACGATTTTAATGGCAAACAATTATGATGAAAAAAGAAAAAATTTTTGGAAAAGAAGGTATGAGAGATGATTTTATTTTATAGCTTCAATATATATAGATAATGGAAAGCAATTAGTGAATTAGGATATGATTAGAACTCAATCAATAAAGATATGATTAGGATTACCAACTAATTTGGATAGGAATATGATTAGTTCAATAAGAAATAATCTATCTAATACTAGATATGATTCAAATAGGATTAGGATTTCTAACGGACAAGTCTCTCCATAAATTTAAATCAAATAAATTATTTAAATCCAAATCAGATGAATTCAAATCCAAATCTAAATCCAAATCAAATTCAACATAATAACTTTAAGATAAATTTAATGTTTATCAAAGCAATTTAAATCATATAATAGATAAATCGTTAAATCAAATAATATTTCAAATCTAGATTAGATAATTCTTAATGCCACAATTAGTCACCATAAGTATTTTAAATAATGTTTGATGTTATCAAATAAGGTAAAATATATTTTATAAATCTAAATCTTATTCAAAATAAGTTACTAAATCTTTTTATTGCTCCAAAAATAATCATGATTTTCAAACTATTTCCAAAACCGATATTATTTTTTTGAAAATCCAAACATAATAATAAATAACTTTATAATTTCAATAATAAAATTTCAAGAACAAATATTTATTAAAACTAAATAGTACTTTCAAACCGTTAATTACAAACTACATTTTAAAATTTTGAAATGCAGAAAAAATAGTAAATATCTTTTACAAAGTTTCAAAAATAAATTACTTTCAAACACAATAAAATAAAATAAAATATAAAAAAAATTGAGAAACAGGGGTTACACTTACCGTATATCCTCGTGATGTTATGTTTTCTCCAGTTTACTATATTATTATTATCTTCTGTGCTAAATGCTGGTTTTAGTTCCTAAGTGAAGCTTCCTTTGTGGCACTTGCTCTTTCTGGGGTCTGACCCAGCTGGTTTTGTATGGCCAGATTTCGGAGCAGCTCCAGAGGATCTACCGACTTTCCAGCCCGATGGTGACCACTAGACGTAACCTGGGCAACGAGTGGGTTTATTTTTGATCTTCCACTTTATTGTAAAAATATTCTTTTGAGGCGTTTAGCCGACGAGCACCTGTTTAGCTCGATTGCACTTACTTACTGTCTGCCTACAGGCTGTAACATGATTGACAGATCCTAGGGTTGATCATGTATGACTAAACTCTTGCTAGTCCTAACATTTTGTAACGACTAGCTTCATGATCAGCTGAATATATAATATTTGGGACATCTTATTATTGTATATTTAATGATCATACATCTTGTGACTTTTACCTACTTGTTGTGAATGAGACACTAGGCTTGTTCATGACCATAGGAGACTGTTGGCTTGTAGTGAACCCTCATGTATCTAGACAGCCGTGACCGTATAGCGAGATGGATTCTATTTCATATACGTAGCTGGCTATGTCTGCCCCCGCTCTCCAGTATTCTGGTTCTGGGGCGTGACACAAGAGATGATTTTAGGTGCCTCTTCAATAAAGAGTGTGCTCCTTCGACACGGTTGGTAGTTGTCGTGCCGTAATGTTTCACCACATTCGACCATGCTAAGACGAATTGTTCTTTGTGCGGTTCAAGCCATGTATCTTTGATGTAAGAAATGCATGCCGGCTCCCTCGCCTCCCACTTTTGCTTGAACAAGTACCATGCGGCGTCGTAACTGGCAATCGTAGATGCTCGCCACACACAATTCCAATCATTGTAGAATTCGTCAAAAATCTGCATGTCGATTTTACCATCCTCCTTCCGAAACTTCAACTTACATTGGGCTTGACTATTACGATTGGCATGCCAAGTGCATAGCAATGTATCCGCTTGAGGAAAAACAATACGAATAGCATTAATTAGGGCATACTCTCTGTCGGTAACAAATACTGACGGCTCTGTATGACCAGTGTAAAGTATTTTCTGTTTCTCCAATGCCCATGTGTAGTCTTCAAGTTTCTCACTCTTCATGAAGCAAAATGCCACTGGAAATGTTTTCCAAGTAGAGGTGAACTCGACAACATGAAAGAGAGGCATCTTGAACTTATTTGTCTTGTACGTGCAATCAAGGACTAACACGTCGGCAAAAGACCTGGCCAAATTTGTGCAATCAGGATGAGCCCAAAAGATTGATAATACTTCATTACTCTAGGGATGTCTTCTATGAAACTCAACATAATGATTATCGGCAAGCAACTTGAGCACTTCTTGCATCGCCATTCTTGATTTCGTCCGGACAGCGTTTGAAGAAGCTAGGGCGTTGTATATTGACTTCATTGTAGACATGTTCTTCTCATCTTCATGTCGTATGACGGAATATATTTGTCTCGGTGCAACTCCGGAGGTGGACAAGTCTTTGACTATCTTCTTCTCCGTATTGTTCAACCGTCCGACATACGGATGACCCAATAGTGTCTCGGCAATCTCATGGTTGTGGGTTCCATTCTTCACTTCTACTGTCCATTTCCCTTCTTCTTCGTTTCTAATATGTATCGTGAATGGACAACCACATTTTCTCGTTCCAACATTTCTTCTTGGAACTTTACTTTGGATAACTGTATTTTTCTTGTACGTTCTGAACACACCACCTCTTTCACAGCCCACCACCACAGTTTGTCGTCCCGGTCGATTTCGGACCGATCTGGATATCACTAGAACAATGTTGTTTTTCCGTCCGACTTCTCGACACCAATGTACCGCACCCTCGCTTGATTCAAAACATAGATCGGTCCAGAATAAATGGGCTACATTGACTGCAATCGGAGCCGGTACCGCAAAATCGGAAGATCTCAAGTCCTACAATAAAACTTAAAGGTTAGTACAATTAGACAACATCCTAAAGCAAATAGGTTTCATAGATTAGGACCGTGCATAAGATTGGTGTCCATAAATAGCAAATTGTGTTAATAGCAAGACCGTCTTTTGTACAGCAATTGGTGTTCATAAATTTCAAACACCTTTACTGACTAAAACTCTGCATTCAGGTATCATAGACTATGACTGCCAGAGTGGTGGCAGTCCTTCACAGAAGAAGGACTGCCAGGACCCTGACAGTCCTACATATTTGTAGGACTGCCAGGGTGTCACGACCCGTTCTAGCTTTTCGGGATACGAGTACGTGGCCAAGTCCAGCCTACGCCGCAGTATCGGCGGTAGTACGCTGTCTGGAGCCAATATAAATCCAACAAAATTTATCTATTTGCTCATTCACAACAATTATTTAAATTACAATTCCAATATGTCACGACCCGCTACCCAAATTGTTGGGCCAGGCCGAGTTATGTCCAGCCTACGTTTGAGATTAAAACGTAGTAAGTTGTTCTAAAGACAACAGGATAGGACTAAATGTGCTAACAGTTCTATAAGTGAATAAAAGTCATAAATGCTCCAAACACAAAAGTTGTCGTATATAGTAAAATGTCCAAGTACAAGTGAACTGAAAAGTAAAACTGAATACATGTCCAGTTACAAAAAGATATAGTCTAATACATGTCTACTCTCAAAAGTCTAAGTAAACAAAAGACAACTAGGCGAGGTTCCCTGCAGGAACATCCTCGTAAAGCAGAGCCGGGTCCTCGGCAGTAACCCCATAATATGTGTCGCAGAGTAACTCCTCCTCAGTAAGGACACCTACAACGTTATCCTGTCAGGACGGGAGCAAGTACTGAATCTAACAAACTAGCATATGAAACATAGAAATGAACATAGGAGGAATAACTGGAAAGCATGGCATCACATAGTCTATCATGGCAAGAACACATATGTCATAGAGACAGATGTATATGTAATATTTAAAACTGTAGCAGGTACGTGATCGTCAATAGGTGTAAAATGTACTGTGGTACAAGTATATAAAATATACTTTCGTACAAGTAAAACAAGCGATAGATGTACATACGTACAAATACAGCTTGTGCGCCTACGACAAGGTATACATAGAATTTCAACCTTGCTCGGTACGTACGTACGAGTAAGGGGGCATGATCACGTACGCTACTAACAGTTTTCCCATAACCCATATTCTAATCATGTGAGAGATATATCAAGACTGTTCTAAGCATGGTAGTAACTGAAAGTACAACATGTAGAGATCTAACTTGCTACCCCAAGGATCAGCATTTAACATGGTGGGGTTTGCAGTTCATTTATGTGACAATATGTAAAGTTCGTAGAAAGTACTTGCCTCTAGCAAAGCAAAGCAAAACAAGCTGCGATAAAAGTGCTATGGATGTCCGGTAACTCGTCACTGTAGAAATAAATACATAAACTTAGCTTTTACACTAAGCTAAAACACTAGGACACTAATTGGTGAAACACGACTGTGACTGGGCACCTAGCCAAAATGATGACTTTGGCATAGGAGACCAATATGGGGTGACATGCTACTTTAACTAACTTCCTAGGGTCTTTACACTAGTGAGGGGTGAGGTTCAACACGGCTAAAACTCAAAATAACACAAAAAGCTACAAGTCGTAATTAATCAACAAATAAATCAAATGATCATTGTGTTCTAACAATTTTAGAGATAGACAAAAAGCCTAGTTTTACTTAAAGTAAAGTATCAAAGTGATCCTAGTTAATCATAGAAATTTATTATAATTTTTCTGGAATTTATTAATCAGTACAAGTATTTTATAAAAATCAGTTTTCCTAAGTATACAGAAAATGAGTTTTGGTTCCATATGCCAAACTAGTGGCAAAATTATAATTTAAATACTATAAAAATTATACTAAATTAGCTAACTTAACATAGTATCTAAATACTATTTTTCCATAATTTTAGCAATACTTTAAGCATTTTTAGAAAATCAAAAACAGCATTGCACACAACATAAATTAATTAATTAATTATCTGCGTATTTTGTCCATATATATAATTTGAACCAAAGTTCAAATACAGGACCCAAGGCCATGAATCAAGTCCAATATGACTTGTACAGGTCTTGAATGTGTGAAAACACATTTGGGCCCAAAAACCCATGCTAGGCCTGGACACCAAATGGTTGCAGTAATTTAAATACACTAAAAATACAATTTGGTAAAAATGCAAAATAAATATTATTATTTTAATAAGGTAAATTTATACAAAATGAATATATACATACCTATGCCAAAAGTACATATATATATTCGTAAGGAAATACTTAATTTTAAAGTATAAAGTATATATATATACAATATTATAGTATATATATATATATATAATAATATATATACACAAGAAAATATATACATATATACATATGTGTACATAATACATATATATATATATATATATATATACATACATACATAATATAATAAAGTACAAAATGAAGTATATATATATATATATATATATATATATATATATATATATATATATATATATATATATATATATATTATTATAGTATATATATATATATACATAATATAGTATATATAATAATACATATATATATACAAATACATGTATACATATATATAAATATATATATTAAAACAAAAAGAAAAGAAAAGAAACAGAAAAAGAAAAAGAAACAGGAACAGAAGGGGGGCTCGAAACCGAGCTGCACGGGGGGGGGGGGGGGGTTTAGTTAGGTCGGGCTGGCCAGGGGGTCAGCCCGTGCATTGTGTTAGGGATAGGACTTAGGTTAATTTTATTAGGTTTTGTTTAACAAAAAAATAATAAACACAAGCCTGTGTCCGGACAGTTAGGAACACACGTATATACGTGTCTGGGCTAGCACGACACGTACGAGTCGATTCTCCCGTGTCCAGACCTATAGCTAGGTTTCCTGTGTCAAGGCGAACGTCGTGCGTGAGTTCGAGACACGCACGACACGAACTCAGGTGTGTTACTTACGTGTCCGGCTTCGGGGGGGGATTCGAAGGTCGTGGACGGCGGAGGAGGCGTCGGGACGGCGGCGCTCCGGTGGCGCTGGGGTCGTCTCGACAGGGCGCGTCGAATGGTGGTGGTGGTTGGTGACGACGACGGCTGTGGAGGCGGCGCTGGGGGTCGCCGGAGTTAGGGTTAGGGTTTAGGTTTGTCGGGGAAGAAAGGGGGGTTGGGGTGGTCGGTTAGGGTTAGGGTCGAGTCTGGGGAGAGGAGGGGAGTTTAAATAGGGGCTTAGGTCGGTCCTAGGTCGGTCGGGGGGCTGTGCGCTGGCCGGAGAACGCGGGTCGCCGTCGGCGTGGCAGTCGTCGGGGGTGGGTGAGCCCGATCGCGGGGGGGTAGGGTAGGTTAGCAGATAGGCCCTTAGACTTTAGGTTTTTACAATTTGGTCCCCTCTATAACTAAATGCAAATATTTATTTGCATAACTGAATTAAAACAATTCCTAAATTACAAACTGCTATAATAACAATTTAAATAATTACAAATCTGTATTAAAACAATTCTAATAATTGTAAAGTGATATTAAAACATTTAAATAAATTACAAAATGATATTTTTAATATGTAAAACTCATTTAAAAATCATTTAGAAATTCTAGGAAAATTCCTAAAAATCTAAATAATTATTTTAAGGCTAAATTGACACTAAAAATTAATTAACACTAATTAATATGAAATTTGAAAAACAGGGGCTTACACAATAATACATTCAAATTGTTTTTTTCGATACATCGCTACATGTGTCTATTCTAGCTAGAATCTATGGTTGGCCTCCAAGATAGCTCTAACTCCACCCGAAGGATCCCAAAGCAAGAGAGCAAGTCATCGAGAATAGTCATCAAGAATCTGTCAACTGAAAAATGGTTATCCAGTCAGGATTGGAACAACTACAAGTCTAAACCAATATGATACAAGTACAATATAAAGCAATATAATACTAAACATGTGAAACAATGATCAATGAAAACACGAACAATATGAACAAGAAATCATGGGATGGAAGAAACTGATAAGGAAAGTAACAAGCATGAAAAGTAAAGAGACTCATATAAACACTTGTAGTGCACGTGTCGTGAGAAGTACAACGTTCCTACACATGGACGGCTTGGGCGAACGATGAGGTTATAAGGCTCGCCCCCGTAAACGGGAGAGTTGCCAACAATACAATCTGGACTTTGTCCACGTGCCTAATAATTGTACCCCTCTAATATCCATAGCTCACAATCATGAAAACACGGTCACGAGAACAATCACGATATCAATGAGAAAATATGAACAATAGTCAATCACTCAACTCTCGTGTGTGTAACAGTCAAGACACGAAAAATAACATGTATAAGTGAAATACGACAATATAAAGTAAATGCACATGAAAGCATCAACAAGTACTTGCCTCGGTTTGATTTGAAGTTGACTAGCGTGATATAATCATGTCGGCACAAAAATAGTCTCAGAAGTCAAACTACGCAAGATGATTTCAATTGATGAGACGGACCTCTAAAATAAAAACAAAAAATAAAATATTTTGGAAAATTGTTGAGAAAAATATATGATGTGTACTTTTTCATCAGCGTTCCGAAACTTTAAACGGATTGTGATACCGATTCCTGGTTCACCCGAAATCTCGAAAATACCGAAACGTATCAAATTTCGGACAACTGACACTCCACGAATTTTCCAGAAAATTAGGTTAAAATTATTTGAAAATAAATTTTAAATTCAGAAAATATACCTCGAGACGGTTGCAACAAAAAAAACTGAAGGTCAAACGGAGTCCGAAATTGGAAGTTATGGCCCTTCGAAGTTGGTAAAACATTTGAAAAGGAAGGCTGAATTTATGACGAATTTGGGATAATTATGACAAAAAAAGAGAGAAATTTTGGAAAAGAAGGTATGAGAAATGATTTTATTTTATAGGTTCAATATATATAGATAATGGAAAGAAATTAGTGAATTAGGATATGATTAGAACTCAACCAATAAAGATATGATTAGGATTACGAACTAATTTGGATAGGAATATGATTAGTTCAAATAAGAAATAATCTATCTAATACTAAATATGATTCAAATAGGATTAGAATTTATAACGGACAAGTCTCTCCATAAATTTAAATCAAATAAATTATTTAAATCCAAATCATATGAATTCAAATCCAAATCTAAATCCAAATCAAATTCAACATAATAACTTTAAGATAAATTTAATGTTTATCAAAGCAATTTAAATTATAAAATAGATAAATCCTTAAATCAAATAATATTTCAAATCTAGATTAGATAATTCTTAATGCCACAATTAGTCACCATAAGTATTTTAAGTAATGTTTGATGTTATCAAATAAGGTAAAATATATTTCATAAATCTAAATCATATTCAAAATAAGTTACTAATATTTTTATTGCTCCAAAAATAATCATGATTTTCAAACTATTTTCGAAATCGATATTTTTTTTTGAAAATCCAAACATAATAATAAATGACTTTATAATTTCAATAATAAAATTTCAAGAACAAATATTTATTAAAACTAAATAGTACTTTCAAACCGTTAATTACAAACTATATTTTGAAATGCAGAAAAAAAAATAGTAAATATCTTTTACAAAGTTTCAAAAATAAATTACTTTCAAACACAATAAAATAAAATATATAAAAAATTTGAGAAACAAGGGTTACACAGGGTCCTGGCAGTCCTTCTTCTGTGAAGGACTGCCACCACTCTGGCAGTCCTACTCTATGATCTGGACTGCCAGAGTGTTGGCAGTCCTCTGTGTCACAGCACGAATTTTAATCCGATGACAAGTTCAAATGTAGTTACCAAGAGGGCTTCCGATGCATCAAAGTTGTCTTCGGACGTTGCGGGAACGTGTTCTTCGGACGTGGCGGAAACGTTTGATGATCCCGGTTGATCCATGTTCAATATTTTTTACATTTAACACATAATTCAACTTTTATATGTGAAATTCTTGTTTAAAACATGAAACATATTTTAGTTCGATGACTTACCAAAAAATTGGAGAAGTCAATGACCTAGAGTTGAGGGAGAGAACAATTTGCCAAAAATGTAGGGAGAAAAGAAAAGAATTAGGGTTTTAATTCTTTGACCTAAGAGAAGGAGAGAGAAAATGAAAAAAAAAAAAATTGGTATTTATAGGTTTGCTTGGACTAGCCCCTAGCAAAAAAAATTGATGGCAAACTTGTAATATTTTTGAACTATTTTGGACTAGCCCCTAGCAAAAAGGGTGGTGCCCTTAGAAAAAAACCTTCTAAATTAATAGCTCAGATTACTTTTGTTTCTCTCCTTGTGTCATTTCCTTTACGAGTTTCGGCTCAAAGAATTGTGGCACATCCAATCCAAGTAATGCTTTCTTTTTCGCTGCTGTAACATTGGACCTCATGGAAATTTGCTGGGTTGAGGCTAATGGGTGCAATTGGCTGTATATTTTCTTAGTCGTGGACTGTTTTTTCGTTTTTAGTTTACCAGTATGTGTACAATTTTGCAATTGGCTGATGGGTGTCACATTTGGTGCGCGGAATTGGAGCCTTGGAAAATAAAAGTAATTCTTTTCTTTTATTTGGATGCCAAAGAAAATGAGGTGAAAAAGAATTTGATTCCCAAGAAGAGGGAAAAATACGAAGAAAAATGGTTCCTCCCACCAGTCCAAGGATTAATTTTTTTTTTACTATAAGGATTCACTCTTTTCTTCCAATTTTTTTGATTTTTTCAAACACCGTAAAAAAATTGATTGGAATTGTATTTTTTCAAAGAAAAAAAAAAATCAAATAATCAATTTCATTTCTTTTCCTTTTCGCGAACCAAGCTAGGCCCAAAAGGAATAATTTTTCTTTACAAAGTCCTGATTCTACGAAGCAAACGTAACCTTAGAAGCTCCACTAAATATGAGTGTTAGACGTGAACAAATGTTGAAATTTAGTATTTTCTTTTCTAAACTTCAGCTACATTTTGCAATTGTGGTTCTTCTTCTTCTTTTTTTTTTTTTTTTTTTTTTTCCGCACAAGAAAATATTGTAAGATCGAGTAAGTCAACCTGCAAAACAATTTGACGAAAATTAACTGCCATAAATTAACAGTTGATCTAAGCTCAAACAGTAATTTGGTGTACCATCTTCTGGCCTACTATGAATTTTATTTTCCTTTGCTCTTCTTCAGTGATACTGTCGAAAGTTTAACGATATTCAAGTTGCAATAGGTTGTTAAAAGAAGAAACAGAAATTCGAATTGCGTTAGGCTGGAATAGGTTGGATCGGGCTGAGACGTGGACAGGACCAGCCTAGAGGTAAGCTAGTCTAGCCACACAAGACTTCGGACTTGGACAACAACCCCCCTCCATTCAGGACAAGTCCTAGGTTCGGTGTGATCCCAATAGATATCGGGGTCGTGAGTGACCCTCCAGAATCGATCTACAATAAGAGTCGAGGGACAACCAAAACTAGTTAAGGGTAGCACAACCCAACTCCTGGACCGATCCTGAATATGGACTGATTCATATGAAAATAATATATTATCTTCGGGTGAGCTAGAGCCCGTCCTAGCCCCGGGTGGTTCCACATTGAGGCTTTTAATTGGACAGATAGGATGGGATGAGATGATATGTGATGCCTGATAATCTTACTGTTTGTCTCTTGGAGCACAATCTCAGATCTTAAAAGCTTACTACCTTGTTTTCTAGTATTACATGAGTTGTTTGTTTTATTTTTTCGCATTAGACATGAATCTTGAAATACTTGGAGGAGAAGTTGTAAGCTTTGGAGAAATTGTAACTTGAGAGTACTATTGTTAAGCAGTAAAAGATGTAGATTTTCTTTAACAGGGCCTTCTTGTATGGAATATATATAAAAGAGCAAAGTTACATGTGTAACTAGGAAGCTCTAAGAAGTCATAAGTAACACAGATACAAGACGGGACCTATAGGTTTCGAGTTCCTCAACCCTGAGGACGTGAAGGTGTGTGGGCAATCTTGTTAAAAATCTATGAAAAACATTGTTAAAAATATTGTGACCGATCCATTTTTGCACTGCAAAATCATAAATATTGCTGAAATTTTATTGAGAATAACAATATCTTATTCTAGTCTACCGAACTCGAGTGGCATTTGTGGTTACCGATGAGAGGTATAAGACCCTGGCTGGATGATGGAAGATCCGCGAATCGAGCCGGTATTATTCCTTTCGTTTTTTAAAATGGTGGAAGATGCGGATGGTGGACCCAAAAGGCTGCAATGCAGCCTGTCACAAAGTTTCGTACGTAGAGGTTGATATCTCAAAAAAAAAAAAATTGTACAGGGTTCGTTTATGTAAATAGTACACACCCAAGTTAGGTATAAAATATAACGATGAGCAACATTCAACAACAGGTCTGGGTGGTGTAGTTGGTCATCACGTTAGTCTCACACACTAAAGGTCCCCGGTTCGAACCCGGGCTCAGACAGAAAATTATTTTTTTTAATCAAAACTTTTTGGGTGGAATTTTTTTAAAATTTTGTCATCCAATCGCTTGTAAAAATATTCAGAGATCAAGTCAACTATTTTTCGAATTATTAGTACTGATACATTAGAGTGAACATTCTTACAAGATCTATTCCAAAATACAATTAATGTGTTTCAATAATAGAAGGCCTAGGCCTAGTATACTGTGGTGTGTGATTTGATCTAAATTTTTATTTGCAATTTCGGACTGAGAAATTGTCATCCACTCCAAGATGTTCCGGCTCTGACGTGTATTGTGAGGAGTGAGCGACATGAAGCTCAGAATTAAGGATATATTCAATACTTTTAAAGAAAAATTAATCCATGTTCGATTTCGTACAGATAAAGGAATTACTAGTTATAACTTTTAAGAAAAAATATATATTATATTTCATGAGGTGCAATATTTGATTGGATCCATATGCTTTAAAAGAAAATTCGCATGTAAGGTCCGAACCAATCTCAAATATATATCTACTTAATCACTATTACCATTTTGAGGGCTCAGCCAGAAACGAGATACAATCGAACAGTTATGTTATAACCAAGACAGATTGGGAAATGCATGCTACAAGGTTTATGGCAAAAATTATATGCAGTAAAAAAAAAAATAACATTTAGTTTGTAGAGTATGTTTCTGTTGCTATTGCAAATTCCATACATAAGGGGCAGAGAATCTCACTATCATTCATGTTATCTTTCCATATCAATTCCATTCCAAGTAGCTATCATGGTTTTGTGATAGGCAGGGGCATACACATCATGTTGTAGGTTGGGCCGGTTAGCCCGGTACCCGGCCCAGTCCCGGACCGGCCCGCGGTCAAATCAGTCCGGCCCGGTCCGGCCGAGGCCCGAACCGGCCCGGTCCGGCCGAGGCCCGAACCGGCCCGGCCCCCCCACCCCCAACGGGTCGGGTCGGGCCTCCCCCCCCCCCTCCCCGTCCGAGCCCGGCCCGGCCCGGCCCGGCCCGAGATTTTTTTTTTTTTTATTCGGTTGTAGGCCCGGCCCGGGTGGACCGGCCCGAAGCCCGGCCCGGTTGGACCGGTCCAGCCGACCGTTGGGCTGAGCGATTCAAATTTTTTTTTTTTTTTTTAAAAAGTCAGCCGACCGTTTGGGGGGGGGGGGGGGGGTCTTTTACCAAAATGCCCCTCCCATATAGCCGCTTTTAAAACGTTGGGAGGGGCATTTTGGGCCCAAAATTACAAAAATAATCCTGAAAATTTTCTATAAATAGGCCAAAAATTTCATTTTTCAAACACAACTCATTCCAAACATTTCTCTGCGGTGTTCTACGGCTTTCCCTCCCCGGTGCTCTGGTGCTCTACGGCTTCCCGATCTCCCTCCCAACTCCATTCCGGCTCTACGGCTTCCCGATCTTCCTCTCAATCCCTTACTTTCTTCTAACAAAGTTTTACTTTATTTTATTTTATATATGGCTGGTGAAGGTTCAAACCCACCTGATCTTGCTGGACAGACTTACCAATTTTTTAATACTTTTTTTGACGGTACTCAAATTCCACCTGAGCAAGTAGCAACCAATCATGTTTTAGTGCAAGTTCAAGGATGTTGAGCGATAGGAGGAGCCGCTTGAAGCTCGATATCTTGGAAGCACTAGTGTGCGTACAAGATTGGATGAAAGCCGATAAAAGAACCCAAAACCAGAAAGATGAAGAAGATCATGATGTCCACGAGCTGGATTTGGAATCGCTTTCATTGCATGAAGGCGAACAACAATGAGGCTACGGTGCAAGGTATTAGATATGTACATTTAAACTTATACTTTTATACTTAAAATATTTCAATTTTAACTTATACTTTTAAATTTTAACTTATACTTTTCAAATTTTAACTTATACTTTCAAAAACTATTTTTTATTTTTAAAATAAAAAAAATATTTTTTAACTTCGCCTATGCCAAGCAAGCATTTGCCGGTCCCAAGCCCGGATAAAGGAAGAGGGAGAAAAAAAATTTCTACTTTTACCATTTTTTTTTCAAAATTAAATTACAAATTTTTTTTGAAAATAATTTAACAAAAAAAAGTTAAATAAAGTAAGGAAAAGAAAGAAAAAAAAACCATCGAAACCGGGCCGGCCCGGTTCAACCAGCCCCAACCGGCCCGAACCGACCAAGGCCCGGCTCGGCCCGTGGACCGGTTCGGTCAGGACCGGCTGCACCATGGTCCGGTCCAGTGGGTCGGGCTGGGCCTACGTGAGCTGAACCGGGCCGGGCCTGGCCCGGCCCATTTTTAACTAAATGTCGATCCTGGACCGGCCCGAGCCCGGTCTAGCCCGCCGAATTTGGCCCGTGGGCCAGCCCGGACCGGACCGTATGCACCATGACATACACAGTGGCAATGTTGTCCAAAAATGGAGGTTATACCAGTAGGCACCCTATCTGATTAAGGAGTAGATTCTTTGACAACTTTGTTTCATAAATGGAGGTCTTACTCTTAGAAAATCTGGACACAAAAAGCATAGCAGTGACGGAGCAAGCTGTTGGCCCATTGGTCATATGGTCAACCTGATTTTAATAATTGATCAAACTCTGTCTCGATATGTGAAGCTAGTCAGGATGTATCGGACTCTTGGACATGATCAAGAACAGCTATCTACACAGTTCAAGACCGAAGCGATGTTTGCATGTTCGAGTCTGTATTTCCTTTGAGCAATGTAATTATTTTATTTAGTCTAGGAATACGTTGTACACCGAGTCGTACTAGCAAATAGGCTATTCCAAAATGTTTTCAAAAATACTTTTAAAATATCCTTTGTTTTGAAAAACATTCATTTAAACAAAAGCTTCAAAAAGGTTTTCAAAAATCATCAAAAACTATGTTTTTAAAACCTAACCTAACCCTGACAGAACTCGGCCAGAGTTCGGCCAGAGTTCGGTTGGTGGCCGTTTGATTTTTGAAATCTTCTGAACTTGGTCCTCTTGCAGTTGCGAATTTGACCGAGATTTTCTCAAAGAGTTCTGTCCGAATTCTGCCCGAATTCTGCCAGAATTCTGTCTTTGGAATTCCTATAAATAGAGAAGGATTTCGATCATTTTAACACACTCATTCACTTTCAATCTTCTCTCTATCTAAAGCTTTCAGTCTTCCAAAGAGTTTTCTTGAGCTTTAAATTTCAGATCTCAAGCCAATTACAATCCTCTAGTCGATTTGCCAGTACGGTACGGTCTAGAAGTTTTCTGAGAGATTGTAATCAGAAGGCTTGATTGAAGAATACCTCTTCACATTTGTAGTTGGACGAGTTCTTCGTATCAAAGCTCGCGTTGTAGAAGTTGCAAGGACTTCGTAAGAAAACTTGCGGTTTTGCCAATAGTGGATTCAACTGGTAGCAAGAGTTCTACCGATTGGATTAGTCCTCAACAGAGGAAAACCAGTATACATCGCTGTCTTTGCGTTTGCATTCTTATCTCTGCCTTTACTTTACTTAGTTGTGATTATTATTCTGTGATCTTGCTGCTAACATTTTTTAATTAGCAATATTTCGCTGCCAACTCTATTCACTCCCCCCTCTAGAGTATTGTGCTTTACGATTTCGTTCCTACAATTGGTATCAGAGCAGGTTCTCCATCTAGAGGTATTATATTCTGATCCCAATTGTTCCTACAATTGGTATCAGAGCAGGTTCTCCATCTAGAGGTATTATATTCTGATCTCAATTGTTCCTACAATTGGTATCAGAGCGGGTGTTACAGGTAAAGCAAGGTAACATTGCAATTATTTATTCATTTAATTAATTGTTATATAGATCACAGCACAACACATGACAACTGTGAAATTCACAAGTGAAGGCTAGGACACAAACAGACCTCCACTGTTTGATGGGACGAACTATACCTATTGGAAAACACGGATAAGTTTCTTCTTGAAATCTCTTGACTTTGATTTATGGTATATTGTTATTGATGGCTATCAAAAGCCACCTCGTATAAATGTTGATGGAGTTTTAGTTGAAAAACCCCATAGCAGATATACAGAGGAGGAAAAGAAAAAGGCCAGTTTTGACGCACGTGCTATTAATGCTCTATTTTGTACTTTAGACAGAACTGAATTTAACAGGGTGTCTATCTGCACAACGGCTAATGAAGTGTGGAAGCTACTTGAAGTCACACATGAAGGCATGACTCAAGTCAAAGAATCTAAAGTCAGCAGACTTACTCAAGAGTATGAGGTGTTCAAGATGAAGTCCAACGAAACAGTTACTCAGATGTTCGAAAGATTCTTGGATATTGTAAATCCTTTGTCCTCCCTAGGCAAAGAGTACAGTAACCATGAAAAGATTCGCAAACTCCTGCGAGCACTTACCAAGAACTGGATTCCAAAGGCTACTGCAATCATTGAAGGGAACGACCTCACAACTATGTCCCTCGAAGTACTCATGGGTAAGCTACTCACTCATAAACTGGAGCTACAAGATTTTGAAGAGCCTGCACCAAAGGAGAAGACGATCGCTTTCAAGGTTCAGCACAGAAAAGCTGTTGAAGGTGACTCAGACAGCAGTGAATCTGATGCTGAAGATCAAGCACTCCTAGCAAGAAAATTCAAGAGATTCATGAGACATGAGAAGAGAGCCAAAGAAAACAACAGCAACAACTGGTATCAAGATGATGTTGTCTGCTATGGCTGCAAGAAGAAGGGACATATGAAGAAAGATTGTCCTACAAACTCATCATCAAGCAAGAAGAGCAACAGGTATGAAAAAGGGAACCTGAAGAGATCGACATCACGAAAGTATGCCAATACCAGCATATGGCATGAAAGTGAAGCCAGCGACTCAGAAGACGAACAATCAGAAGACGCTGCAAACGTATGCTTTATGGCATCCGATCAGGTACCTACTGAACCTGTAGTTGATACATATGATGACTTCACCTTTGAGCAATTAGGAGATGCCTTCAGTGAACTGATGACTGATTACAAGAAACTGCGTAGCAAATATCAGACCTCTAAGAAGGTACTCAAAGAGTACAAAGGAGAAATAGGAAGACTTACCGACCAACTAGCTGAGGTTAGAAATAATGTTAGTGAGTCTGGTGAGCTTTCCTCTATCAAGCTCTTATTACACGAGACTACCAAGTCATCTGAAGAGAAAGACAAAGTTATTGACCAACTCAAAGAAGAACTTTCTATTGAAAAGAAAAGTCTTCGATGTGCACAAATCAGAATGGAAGCACTCACTTCTGATTATACTAAGTTGTATGACACTTCCAAAAGATTGGAAATTAGGTTAGGAAAACAGCCCGAGACTGCTGCTTCCTTCCCTAACACGTGTCACTTACCGAAAAATTGGAACATTTCCAAGCCAAACACTGTCAGACCTAACCCTATCAAACCTTTACCCCAAAAGGTTAAGCCCAAACAGGATTATAGGTATGCTTTCTTCTATACTAGAAAACCTAAACCTACCAACAATGCACACCACTCAGCTTTCAACACTCGACATGCAAAATGTCATTATTGTGGCCTCATTGGTCATATTTTATCTGCATGTAGAATCAGAAAGCTTGTTGATTTAAATATTTATGCTTGGATACCAAAGGCTAACATTTTAGGACCCTACAAGAAATGGGTACCAAAAGTTTCATCTGCAAACTGTTTTGTAGGTGGAACACCCTTCACATGCTAAAAGCAAATGGATCCTCGACAGCGGTTGTTCACGGCATATGACCGGTGACGCTACACTATTTGCAACACTGTCGAAGAAAAAGAAGGAAGGCTATGTCTCCTTCGGTAATAACTTGAAATGGTATATTATTGGTATCGGTGATGTTGGTAAGTCTCCCTATCCTGTTATTAAAGATGTCTGTCTGGTTACCGAGTTGAAACATAATCTACTTAGCATAAGTCATTTGGCTGATCATGGTTATGGCATCAACTTTGGCAAAGACAAATGTATTGTAGTTGATACCTCAACTGGTAGTACTATCTTTGAAGGTATCAGGGAAGACAACATATATATTTTCTATTTGTTGGAAGAAACTAACATTTCAGGTAGATGCTTAATGGCTAAAGCGATGAGAGTCATCTGTGGCATATGAGACTCGGTCACGCAAATATGGACACAATATCAAGATTATCCACAAAAAAGCTAGTACGCGGTTTACCGGACATTACATTCAAGAAGGATTCGGTATGCAGCCAATGTGAAAAGAACAAAGCTACCAGATCCACATTCAAGTCAGTAAACACAGTATGTACTACTAGACCTCTACAATTGCTTCATATGGACTTATTTGGTCCTAGCAGAGTTGCTAGCCTCGGAGGTAAACTTTATGCTTTTGTAATTGTAGATGATTTCTCTAGATACACGTGGGTATACTTCTTGACACGCAAGAATGATGCATTATCCGAATTTGTCGCCTTTTGCAAGAAAGTTCAGAATGAAAAAGGTTACATGATCACTCGTATAAGAAGCGATCATGGAGGCGAATTCGAGAATGCAGAGTTTGAGCATTTTTGTGACACACACGATTTTGTACACGAGTTCTCCTGCCCTAGGACTCCACAACAAAATAGAGTTGTGGAACGTAAGAACAGAACTCTATCCGAAATGGCTAGAGTAATGTTAAACCAGTTTAGTCTACCCAAATATTTCTGGGCTGAAGCTGTCAATACAGCTTGTTTTGTTCTCAATAGAGTTCTAATTCGACCCAAATCGAAGAAGACTCCATTTGAGTTATGGTTTGATAGAATTCCATCTGTTTCATATTTTAGAATATTTGGTTGTAAATGTTTTATTCTTAATACAAAAGACAATTTAGAAAAGTTTGACGAAAAGGCCGATGAAGGTATATTTTTAGGTTATGCGGCAAAGAGCAAATGATACAGAGTCTTCAACAAACGAACCATGATCATCGAAAAGTAAATCAACGTCACTTTTGATGAATTGAATCAAATGACTATCGATGACAATGACGAAGATCCAACTGTACCAAGCTCAACAACAGCTGATTCTCAACCAAGCTCGGCACTAGCTGATCCTCCTAGAGAAGATCCAGGAACCAGCTACCTTCAGAGTCTGCCGAAAAGATTAAAATTTACGGCTGATCATCCAAAGGATTTGGTAATTGGTGACATTACCGAAGGTATAAGTACTCGTACATCCAATAAAGATATTGTTTCTAGTGTTGCTTTTATTTCACAGCTAGAACCCAAAACTATTGATGAAGCATGTAGTGATAGTTTTTGGATAGATGCTATGCAAGAGGAATTAAACCAATTTGAACGGAATCAAGTTTGGGAACTTGTTCCCAAGCCTATTGATCTTCCGGTCATTGGCACCCGTTGGGTATTCCGAAATAAACTGAATGAGAATGGTTTAGTGACTCGTAATAAGGCTCGACTCGTAGCTCAAGGATATAATCAGGAAGAAGGTATCGACTACGATGAGACTTATGCCCCAGTTGCGAGATTAGAATCCATTCGCATGTTATGTACATTTGCATGTTTTCATAATTTCAAATTATTTCAAATGGATGTCAAGAGTGCATTTTTAAATAATTTTATAAAAAAAAAAGTTTTTGTAGCACAACCTCCAGGTTTCACAGATTTTAAAAACCCTGATCATGTTTTCAAGTTGAAGAAAGCTTTGTACGGTTTGAAACAAGCCCCTCGTGCTTGGTATGATCGTCTAAGCTCTTTCATACTTGATAACGATTTTTCAAAAGGCAAGGTTGACACTACTCTTTTTATTAAGTCCTTTAATGGTAAGCTTCTTTTAATACAAGTCTATGTAGATGATATCATATTTTGATCTACTGATGAATCTCTGTGTCAAAAATTTTCTAAGTGTATGCAGAATGAGTTTGAGATGAGCATGATGGAAGAGCTGAAATTCTTTCTCGGACTGCAAATCAAACAAACTGACAATGGGACGTTCATAAATCAAGCCAAATACACAAAAGATTTGCTAAAGAAGTTTGACCTGGACAATGTCAAACCTATTGGCACTCCGATGGCAACTTCAACAAAGCTTGATATTGATGAACAAGACAAGCCGGTCGACACACGTAAGTATCGAGGTATGATCGGTAGTTTACTTTATTTAACTGCTAGTCGTCCAGATATAATGTTTAGTGTTTGCCTGTGTGCACATTTTCAAGCTAATCCAAAGGAATCACATCTGTGCGCAGTTAAACGTATCTTTCGATACCTTAAGGGCACTTCTTCTGTTGGCTTGTGGTATCCCAAAACTAAGTCCTTTGACCTTACTGGTTATTCGGATGCAGATTTTGCTGGATGCAAAGTTGATAGAAAAAGTACCAGTGGCACATGTCATTTCTTAGGCAAAGCTTTAGTCTCATGGTTTAGTAAAAAGCAAAATTCTGTAGCCCTATCAACAACAGAGGCTGAGTATATCGCCGCAGGACGTTGTTGTGCTCAGATTTTATGGATGAAACAAACCTTGGAAGACTATGATTTATTTTATACACATATTCCCATTTTCTGTGATAACACGAGCACTCTTAATTTGACTAAGAATCCTGTATGTCATTTTCGTACAAAACATATCGAGATTCGACATCATTTTCTTAGAGATCATCATCAAAATGGAGATATTGACCTTGTATACATAGATACTGAGAATCAATTAGCTGACATTTATCAAAACCTCTAGCAGAAGATCGTTTCAATTATTTACGTCGAAAATTAGGAATTTTGGACGTCAATAATATTAATTGATTTTATTTTATGATTTTATTTCAATATGCAAAAACTGTGTTAGAGACAAGCCAATAAAGAGTCTGTCTGTCACCACAACTACGGTTGAAGCGAAGCGGTACTTAAGAGTTCTCCGGTGAACCTCCACCAGCTGGGACAGTACTCTTACAACTAATCTGAAACAGTCGCTGTGTAATGATATTTAATCTATAAAATAATATATATTAATTATGTTAATTGAAGGTTAAAATTACTAATCTTTGAATTAAATATTTGAAATGAGCCAATGAAAAAGAAAGTGTTCCAAACTGGACATGCTGGTCATCATACTGATGATGATGAGGAGGAGGAGTTGTGATATGTTAGTTGATATGAGACTTAGACATTATCTCCTGTATACTTGGAAATGCTTCGACATTCCATGTTTTTTCTATTTTCAGACTTTATTATCAGTATTTCTTTTTGAGGACTTGTACTGGATTTGTTTTATTTGATGTCATCTGAACATCTTTATCTTTATGAGATTCGTACTTTATGATTCACATCCGTTTATTTACTTAGCATTTCTTTATCTGCTTCTCTACTATAAACTGCCTGTGATATAATTCTTTGTTTATTATAAACTGCCTGCGTACATGCCTGTGATGTTATTCAAATTTTCTTTACTATCATTTATCATGTTTATTTTCTTGTGTTTCTTCACTGTTTGTTATTTATGCATTGATTGCGGGAGAGTTTTTCCTCTTTTGCAATTATTTTGCTAAGTGACAACGGGGGAGAAAAATAAAGATCTAACATTCTTTTGAGAAAATGCAGGACATGAACACATGAACAATTTTTGATTTTATTTCAAGCTTAAATGTTATATCATTCATAGTTTGTCAATTATCAAAATGGAAGAGATTGTTGGCCCATTGGTCATATGGTCAACCTGATTTTAATAATTGATCAAACTCTGTCTCGATATGTGAAGCTAGTCAGGATGTATCGGACTCTTGGACATGATCAAGAACAGCTATCTACACAGTTCAAGACCGAAGCGATGTTTGCCTGTTCGAGTCTGTATTTTCTTTGAGCAATGTATTTTTTATTTTATTTAGTCTAGGAATATGTTGTACACCGAGTCGTACTGGCAAATAGGCTATTCCAAAATGTTTTCAAAAATACTTTTAAAATATCCTTTGTTTTGAAAAACATTCATTTAAACAAAAGCTTCAAAAAGGTTTTCAAAAATCATCAAAAACTATGTTTTTAAAACCTAACCTAACCCTGACAGAACTCGGCCAGAGTTCGGCCAGAGTTCGGTTGGTGGCCGTTTGATTTTTGAAATCTTCTGAACTTGGTCCTCCTGCAGTTGCGGATTTGATCGAGATTTTCTCAAAGAGTTCTGTCCGAATTCTGCCAGAATTCTGTCTTTAGAATTCCTATAAATAGAGAAGGATTTCGATCATTTTAACACACTCATTCACTTTCAATCTTCTCTCTATCTAAAGCTTTCAGTCTTCCAAAGAGTTTTCTTGAGCTTTAAATTTCAGATCCCAAGCCAATTACAATCCTCTAGTCGATTTGCCAGTGCGGTACGGTCTAGAAGTTTCTGAGAGATTGTAATCAGAAGGCTTGATTGAAGAATACCTCTTCACATTTGAAGTTGGACGAGTTCTTCGTATCAAAGCTCGCGTTGTAGAAGTTGCAAGGACTTCGTAAGAAAACTTGCAGTTTTGCCAATAGTGGATTCAACTGGTAGCAAGAGTTCTACCGACTGGATTAGTCCTCAACAGAGGAAAACCAGTATACATCGCTGTCTTTACGTTTGCATTCTTATCTCTGCCTTTACTTTACTTAGTTGTGATTATTATTCTGTGATCTTGCTGCTAACATTTTTTAATTAGCAATATTCCGCTGCCAACTCTATTCACCCCCCCCCCTCCTCTAGAGTATTGTGCTTTACGATTTCGTTCCTACACTAGCATCTAAAATTAGGAGAGGGGAAGGGAGGGAGCTGACAGGGCCGGCCCTGAGTTCATAGAGGTCGTAGACAAACTTTCAAAATGGGGTCCATATATAATATACAAAGAAATAAAAAACTGAAATAAAAGTAAATTAAAAAAAATGTTACAATCAAGAATTGAACGTAGGACCTTTAGTATGCAAGTAAAACATAATAACCACCACACCACAATTATTTTATGTTAAAAAAATGGTCGTGTTACATATTAGTTCTATTTTTGATACAAGATTATTAACATATATATGCTTAAATTAATTTTTGTTGGGCCCTTATATTCCATGGGGCCCTGGGCGGTCGCTATGGCCACCCTAGGCCAAGGCCGGCCTTGGGAGCTAAAATTTAGATATAGCTTGAGCGACACGTGGACACTATTATCGTACCGTCTAAAGTACCTTTTTTTTTGAGAATTTATTTATCACTTGATTGTTGCATACTTCAAATCCAAATAAGAGAACATAACTAAGAAAACATTTTTTTTTAAAAAAAATCCAAAAATTTTTAGGTTGGGAGTCCGGCCGTGTGCTTATGTAGCTCCGGCTCTGATAATCAGATAATCCCAGAAATAATGAATGATATGATACTAGTTATATAGCAAAACTGGAAATAAAGTTGCAAAGTTTCAGTTCAACAGTGACTATCTATTGGTGAAACAAAGTCTTGAAAATAGCACCTAGAAGAAGATTTTGAGCACAGAGTTATCTCCAACGCTATTGAAAAAAAAAAAGCATCTAGAAGAAGATTTCGAGTACATAGTTATCTCGAACGCGGTGTGACCCGACGGAGTTTGGTCCATGAGATGTGATATTGAATTGGGCTCATATGTCTTAAAAGAGAATTCTGCTTGAACCAATTCCAATTATATACACCTCATGATCCCACTTCCTATCCTATGTGGGACTAAATTACCAACACCATTGTCACCCTTTTTCGAGCGCTCAACCGGAAACGAGATCCAATCCGACAATGACACCTTAGATCATAAAAATAAAAGTATCATCAAGAATTTTAACAATAAACGGTGCACCAGTTCAGCAACATAACTAAATTGGTATATAAGCATATGCACATTCTTCATGTCAAATTTCTTTATGATTTGCAAAATGTAACATATAACTAGGGAGAGGACTTACTTTTGGCTTGTAAGGTAGCGAGACACCATTAAATACTATGTTGCATGGATACGAACACGGATAAGGACACGCACGGATATGGAATATGGACATTTTCAAATAGATACAAATGCTATGTCTCATGGCATCTCAACGCCTAGATGGCATATACCAGTTAAGTGAAAGTCAATTTAAAAACCTATACATATGGAAAATCACTAAGTAATCTAAACAGATATAATCATGTGAAGAGTTCCTACGTTGTAATAGTTGGGGTTATTTAGTTTTAGGGTCTCACATATATATAGATATTAGAATTTGGATCTCGAAATTGACCGATATTAGGATTTGGGTCTCGAAATTAATCTACGTGAACAGTTATTTCGAGACTCAAACTCTAACATCGGTCAATTTCGAGACCCAAACTCTAATATCCATGTATATCTGAAACCCTAAAACTAAATATCCCTAATTTGAGTGATATATCACATCAGATTGATTTCTGTTTGTACATGTAAGATCCTTGTAGTCCCTAGGGCACTAGCCTAGTGGTAGTGCGGAGGGCCGCCCAAGCAAGGGTCTTGGGTTCGAATTTCCCTCGGACGGCTGAGTGGCTTTGAGCCACGGTTCGACTTTGAGAAATGACACCTAAAAAAAAATTACAGCAGTGAAAAACAAATTATATATATTCTTTCAAAATTGGATAGCTTTGTTAAGTACCCAGCTTCATGTCATAATATGACACAGATGAGTATTAGACATGTATTTATCAAAAAAAAAGAAAAAAGATACAACATAAACATCAGTCATCAAAGCTGTCTGGGAGTGAAATATCTACTTTTTTTTCACTACGGCTGTGTTTGATTGGGCTTTTTTTCCATGAAAAATATTTCCATCACAAATTTTCCACAAATTGTAGTGTTTGATAGCTTATATTTTTCATGGAATTATTTTCCAAAAAACTATCATTTTTCATATTTTCATATAAAATGGTGGAAAATAAAACTTGTCCAACCCATAGGAAAATATCATTTTCCATGAAAAATAACTATTTCCCGTGGAAAATAATGGCAATCAAACACCCAAATTAAGTTTTCCATGGAATTTTTTAAAAATTTTATGGAATTTTTTTCCTAGGAAAATAATTCCATGGAATTAATTTCTTTTCCATATATTTTCCACCTTGCAATCAAACGCACCCGTAACAATCCCAAGCCTTTGGACCGTCTCTTTGAGTGTAAAAATGAACTTGATTGATACAAATATTGGTAAACTTGAGTGGAAAGAAAAATAGATTGTTGGTTAACATACTTTTTTTTTTTTTTTTTTTTTTTTGCAGTCAAGTTAACATACTATATTTGAAGCGTTCAAATTATGACATTATACAACTGACCATTAAATGTAAGGCTGAAGAATAATTTGTATATAATTGCCTTTCAATAGGTTGACTGTTCTTTTGAACAATAGCACTGTCTGTGTGTGTGCAATCAGTAATTTCAATTATATTTTGATTATTGGTGCCGTTGTCTGAAACTATGTGAGCGGACTACAAGATGAAAGTTAATATATGCACCAAAAGCTTTAACAATAAAATCTTGCAAACAATAAACAGTACAGAAAATTGCATAGGAAGCGTAATAGTTTCCATTTATTGTGTAAAAACACAAAATTTGTAGAACTTGTGAATACAGTCCCAATACACACTAAAGTTGGAGTAAATTGTGTTTTGTTGTTTTACGCCCCCATCTTTTGGCGTAATTTACATTTTTTTTTAATTTTTTCTCCGGTTTTGATTTGGGGATTACAATTTACGCCCTTCTTTGACTCACGCAAATCCATTAGAGTCATAATAAAAGAATAGTACTTGTCAAGGTGAATATTCATAGAAAGCATAATATTGTATTTCCATAGGCCCGTTCCTTCTTTGCAAGACATGTATCAATGTATGTACTTCTTGTTCTTCACTAGGTCCAGCAATTTGCATTTGACACGTTTGGTTTTCTAGCACCAGATACTGTTGAGCTTCTTAAGAGAGTCCAAAAAGTTATGCACAGTAATGTCATGTCTTCCAGGTCTATGGATGTAGTGTTTAAAAGTATTGGCTTTGTCATCCAAAAAGGACTGGCGGCGCAGCTTGTTGTCCGTTTGCCATCTATTTCGGTATAATTTTTCTCTCATTCTAAAGGCAATAGAGCCTTCGCTCATCATAACAACATGTATAAAAAAAATCGTATGTTAAATAGGACACGTAGAATAGTCATATATAAATAATATCTTAGATTGTTAGAAATATTTCTTTATTATCTTGAAAATATAATAACAAAATAACAATAAACTAGTGTCATCGGACTACAGAGAAGTCATGTACTAAGCAATGCTCTAAGAGATTATTCAACGTCTATGTGCATCTTCTTAAATCCTCCTAGAGATTAAAACCCCTTGTTACCGGCTTTCCGTTACTACACACAGCTCCAAAAGAAACGACTTGAACTTCGATTTGCCGATAAACTAGGATGAAAACTTAAATTTTGATTTTAGAAGAACGAAGAATGAAGATAAAGTTAGCTCCTGGTTTATAAAGAAGAATGAGGAATGAACAATGAGGGAAAGATATAGGATTTTTCCAAGTGTATATATCAACAATGAAAAAGTGAATACATATATAGGCAGTCCATCTTCCTACATATTAAATTGATAGATATTAATCAGATTTAATGGCTAGTTAGCTAGTCATTTGGTAATTTAACACTAGCCAATAGAATACCAATGAACAAGAAGATAAATATTGAAACCGTCAAAATAAAGAGTTAGCAAGTTTTTTTTAAAAACAATAAATACAACATTTTATACAATTTTTTTATTATAGTTTATCTTCATGGGAAAAGAGGTTAAACAACCTCGACACTTGAATGTTCAAGTATAAGATATATTGACATGTCATGACAAGCCATTATTAACACTCCGTGACATAAGAATATGAGCATCTTGTACAAGATTGTTATAACCCATGTTGGGGCATGAGAAAATTTAAAATAGGACTCAAGTGGTTGCTTTGGGCCTCCATCATATAGACTATACGAGTCATGTGGTCAATGTTAGACCACATCATGGAGCACATCCAGTGCCGTACTTTCAATTTTGAGGCCTGAGACGAACTTTAAAAGTGGTGCCCTCAAAGCTTAATGTTCATATTATATTATTATTTTTATCGAAAATGATACAATAATATTTTTAACCCGAAATTCCAGAAATAAATACAATAAATAAAATTTAATATCCAAAATAATATATGTTATAATGAGATATTAATAAAAGTGAAGATGTTCCAAACCACAAAAAAAACTGATGTTCCAGACAAATAAAAAGAAAGAAAGCTAACAATCTTTGTGGTAGTTCATAATGGTAATAATAATAAAAACAACTTAGGCCATCAAATATTTTCTCAATGCATCACATAGTCACTTAAATATTATCGCCTTGCTGTCTTCGATGCAAAAGTACTAATTAAATTTGCATAATCAACTTTCTCAACCATTTTTTTCTCGATGGATAACATAGCCAAGCCATTCAATCTCTCTTGTGACATAGTTGATCGAAGATAAGTTTTGATTAACTTCAACTTGGAAAAACTTCTTTCTGCAGATGCAACTGTAACTGGTATAGTCAGCAAAACTCTGCAAACAACATAGGCATTTGGATAACAATCATCCATTTTCTTCAAATAATTTAGCACATCAGTTGCTTTTTTTGCTTCTCCTGGTAATGAGTGTGTTAAGAGCTTCAGTTCTAAAAATAAATCTGATCCATCAATATCAGAACGTCCGTCATATGCCAAAGAATTTTGAAGATTGACACAAGAGCTCAAAGATTATCATCATCAGCAGACTTTAACCTCTCCAAACTAAACAAAAACCCAAATGTTTCTTCATATTTTTGAAATTGTTCAAATTGAGTTTGAAGTGAAGAAAGAGTTTGATCAATTATAAGAGGAAGTAATTAACTCTGAAAGATTCTTTAGCTGGTTGGGTTACCTCTTCACTGTCGATCTCATCAAATAAACAACAAATAATAATAATTAACAACAAATAAACAATTAACAATAAATATAAAAATATTTTATTTTTTAGTTTTTTTATTAGTTGATTTCAATCTTAGTAGGAATAACTATGCAATAAAGATGACAGATTTTTTTTCTTCAATAAATCGGTCTCCACATATAAATATAATCAACAACAATTTATATAAAATATATAATAATAAATTATAAAACTCACCTAATGAAAAGTAGCTGATTCTAGTAGATCTTTTAATCCGGGAGCCGACCACAGGAATTCTCTTTCTAAAAAACCTACAAAAAATAATACAATTAGAACATACTTGTGGAGAAAAAAATATTAATGAATTACAAAAAAAAAAACAATTAGAACACAACTAATCATCAACATTACAAAAATATATATTAATAAATTATTAAACTCACCTTAAAAAATAAAAATTAGTAAACAGTGGTTGCTCTAATAATTTGTAATATTATTTTTTATTTATTTTTTATGATAATATATATTAATAGCTATAGTTAAGAACTTAAAGAGACACATGGAGTTTATCAAAAACTATGACAAAAAATATTAAAAATAATAATTAAAAACTCACCTGAGCAATTATCAACGTGGACCCGTGGAAGAGGAATGGCCTCCTCTTTTGAATGTGAAAGAATTCAATAAACTTTTGAATGTATGAAAAAGGAGGTGCAGCCAATGCTTAGGCGGCCGGAAGCAAAGAATTGAGCAAGTACAACTGTACAAAACCTAATAAATTTTTTTTTTGGGTTTGCTTTGCTGCAAAGCCTCACACACAAAAATAAGTTGGCCCAATTGCAATGGGCTACGGCTATGTTATATATATATATATACTAAAAAAAAAAAAATTGATGCCCCTAAAATTTTTGGGCCCAAGGCAAGTGCCTCATGGGCTTCCTATTAAGTCCGGGCCTGAGCACATCTTTGATATTTTTGGCGTGATACAAACAAAATATCATTTTAAATATTACTAATATGTACACGCTAACACTTCTTTCAACATTTACATGTAAACTCATATGTTTGCTTGGGCTTTTTTATATTATTAAATAGAACCTAAAAAGTGTCTCCACGGAAATATATGTTCACAAGTCATAACTAAACAACTAATGATTTCCTATTTTATTGCAATAGCTTGAAGTGTGTATGTTTTCTTTCAAAATCCTTGTGGTTGAAATTTTTTTTTCGCGATGCCTAGCGTAACGTTCGAAACTTTATATACAATGCATTATATGTCTTTTGCGTCCACCGATCACTTTCTATTATTTTTATAAATGGAAGAAATAACACACGCCCACCGGTTCGAATGCTGGTTCGGTTGGAACTTCATTTTACATTTTGTTATATTTACTGTTCTACAATATAAAATGTTGACGGAATCCGAACGTGAACCTGAATCCGAATCTGAATCCGAACCCGAATGCGAACCCACGTGATGAGTCAGGTCGGATCCGAAACTCCGACCCGAAGGCCGCCCGCTAAACTCTCTGGTAGCCGCCGTTCTGAAACCTTGTTTTTTCTTTTTCATTTCCTCCTCCTCCATCAGAAAAACCCTAACTCAGAACCCTAACCCTTAGATTCAGCTCTTCTCTCCCCCGAGAATGTCAATCCGAACGCTGAATCCGAACGCTGAGGTGCTCAACAAGTCGGCGGCGCTGCACATGAACATCAATGCGGCGAAAGGCCTCCAGGACGTCCTGAAGACCAACCTTGGCCCAAAAGGAACCATCAAAATGTGAGCTTTCTCTCTCCTCTCTCTATCTTTACTCTCTTCTTGATCTGTTTACTCTAACGATCGTTCGCTTTCCACTCGCGAAGGCTCGTCGGAGGATCCGGAGACATCAAGCTGACCAAGGACGGGAACACACTCTTGAAAGAAATGGTATTCGATCTTCGAAACTTCAGTAAAGTTCTTTTTTTTATTGAGGGTTCGGGAAGAAGTGGTTCTGTACCTTTTTTTTTTGTTATTTTGTGTGTGTGTGCAGCAAATACAGAATCCGACTGCGATCATGATCGCGAGGACAGCAGTGGCTCAGGACGACACGAGCGGCGACGGAACGACGTCGACCGTGCTCTTCATCGGGGAGCTCATGAAGCAGTCCGAGCGCTGCATCGACGAAGGTTTGCGATTTTGTCTTGAGCTCATAGTGTTAGTCTCTTTGCAATGTTTTAGAATATAGGAGTCTTTGTTGTTTATTATGGATTGTCTGTGAAAAATGTAGGGTTTGATTTGCTAAAGATTTGTGAAAAAATGGATTTGGATTCCCACATTTTCAGTGAGAGTGTAGTTTTTAATATTTTCATGTGAACTAAGGAACATAAATCAAACACTATAGTTCTATCCCAAGATTCATAGATCTTGTTTTCAACTATAAGCACCGACCCTCCAAAATGCTTGTGGTTTCTGTATCGTGGCTGACAACAGTCAATCTAAAGGACAAACGGACACGACAAATACAATGCCATGTACCTGTCACCGTGTCATATTCGTTAATTTGTGTCCTTACAACATAATCCTCCAAGCTCCTGATCTGTAAGGAACCATTATATATACTTATACCACTTCAATGCAGGTTCATTTTCTCTATACAGATGTCCTAGCTATTGCAGCTACTCAGAGCTGGTGATTTTTTATTTTTTTCTTCCATATGTCATACGTTCATGCCAACATAGTAAAGTCTCAGTTAGATTATCGTTGGTTAAACAATTTTCTTAAATATGAACCATAAAGCATGGGTTGGTAACTTTGTTATTGGAGCCTTATTATAAAAGTTTTTAAGTCTCGTACTTTGATTTTTATGCCACTGCCTTATCGATCTAACCTGGATACGTTATGGATCTACATCATGAAATATTCAGTCACAAATAGTTCTTATACATCATTTGAACTATCCTCCCTTTTCTCTCTTAACCTAGCTGAAATTGCACTGCGTATATTCTGCACCCTTCTGTTATCTCTTTGCTTCCAGCTCACAATCGATAGCAAACATGTACCCAGTCTCTAGTGGATAAAACTGATGTTATTTATGTTGTATATGGCTACTATATGCCTATCCTTTTAAATTCAGATTGATGTTATATTCATTATATTTGTACATGTGATGTCTTGAGTGAACACATTGTGCTTTACTTGATGGTACCTGTTCCAGGGATGCATCCACGCATATTGGTTGATGGATTTGATATAGCTAAAAGGGCAACCCTTGAGTTTCTTGAGAAGTTTAAGACACCTGTTGTGATGGGTGAGGAACCTGATAAAGAGATCCTGAAAATGGTTGCAAGAACGACCCTCCGGACAAAAGTACCTCATATTTTCTCCTATTTTCTGCATAGAGTCTTCTCTTATATTGTAATTTCCTTGTATTGGATATTGGTATTTTACTAATTGTGAACTTTTCCTTTTTGCAGTTATATGAAGCTCTGGCTGATCAATTGACTGAAATTGTTGTTAATTCGGTAAGGGTTACTTGTTGAACTTGCTGTCCAACCTAAGTCTGTCCGTGGATATTCTTTTTTCACGTGTCTAAACTATCTCAAATAATTTTCTCTATTATCCTCAATTAATACCACCTCCAACTTTCTGAACTTGCTCGTTTCTTATCTACGGTCACATATCCATTTCAGTAGTCTCATTTCTGCTACTCATTTTCTTTGTCATATTTCTTCGTTGCTCAACATTTCGATCCTTGTAGCATTCTTAGTTTTGTTGTCTTCTTGTGGGGGATTCTCTTTCAATTTCAAAGACATCCTACAATTTCAAAACATTCCAAAAGCTCTGCTCCACTTCAACCATACTGCTTTAGTTCTATCAACAACCATCTCGTCTCTCCATCACAATGAGTGATTGCGCCAAACTAGCAAAAATTCACTTTTTGGTATGGCACAAATCTGCATCACACGACTTGTTTAAAGAGAGTGAAGAAAAAATGGCGGTCAGGACAATGCTATCCAGGTTAAAAACTTTGGATTTTCTTTCCGGTGAAAGATGATTAAAAACACCAGAGATGAGCATTCCCATTGTCAATGAGTAGGTAATCCTCCTCCATTAGGTCAATAAAGTAATCCTAGAGTTATAAAGGGTGCTGGAGAAGTTCAGTATTATCTCATATCTTCTCAAACCTGAATAGATATTTGACGCATGGTCAAAATTCCCTAAAATGGAGTCACAAAAGAGATGTGTGGTTCAGCAAAGTTGTTTTTGGTGAGGGTACATGCGTGTTTGCAGTCAAAGATCTTAAAACCACTAGAGATAAGTATTTGCATTGTCAACGAGTAGGTAATTAATTCCTCCTCCATTAGTTCAGTAAAGTAATACTGTAATAGTAGAGTTACAAAGGGTGTTGGAGGAGTTTAGTATTAACCCACATCTTCCCAAACCTAAACAGATAATTGATGCGTGGTCAGTAGTCCCCAAAATGGCCACAATGGACATTGAACGTTTGTTCCAGCCAAAGTTGTTTTTCGGTGAGGATAGTGAGGTTCTCCAATGAAGAGTTAGCAGTAAGCAAGTAATGCATGGACCTCGATTTTGAGGGCTTGGACAGTTGGTCCACAAGGCGGCACTGAACCAAAAAGGAGGGTTTATCCTGGCTGGCCAGTATTGTGGAGAGAAATTAAGGGGAAGATACCAAGGTTGTAGATGTCAGATGTTGGTTTCATGTCAGTTTATCCTTGTTGGCAACTGTTGGAGGGATATCCAAGGTCGTAGATGTTAGGTCCATGTTGGATTGTATTTCAGATGTCGGAAGCCGGATGTCATGTTCCGTCAGGTACACATGTGTGTGTTTGTGTGTGTGTGTGTGTATCCTAAGTGTACTAAATGTATTAACTGGCCTAAAAAGTTATTTTTGATACCATTCTACTCTCCTAAAGTTCACTTTGTATATACAAATTTAAATTAATATGAAAAAAAGATGCATACCATTTCACTGTCCTAAAAGCTAAAGTTACTTTATATATAAAAAACATTAATATAAAGAAATTACCTACCTTGATAGAGAGGAGACCTAATTCGAGGGGGTGGGGGGGGGGATGCACCAAGGGGTTACCAATGGGGGATTAGGGCGCGCACAGAGTATTTGCCAAAGAGAGAAGAGAACAAGGTTTCCATCAGGACAAGGGGGTTAGTTTTGAGTTAGCGTGCATAGTCATGGGAAAACCCTACATGTTAACTCTTTGATCCCTTGAAACCCGATTCAGGTAATGTCGCCCGACGTTTCATTTTTAAGTCATAACATGCGATATATCCAGTTGAACCCTATATGCCAGGCGACATGCCAAAACGAGAAAAATAATTTTTAATTCAAACGTGTTGTTTTCTTTACCAAACCTACGTTGGCTGACATGCCGGACATGTTTGATGAGATCTACAAACACGAAGATGCCCGAGCATTAAGTTTCCAAATGAGTCTATCAGGCTGAATGGAGGGCGCTGTGTAATTGGAACATATTGAACAGAACTGGCACATAATTGTAGTCACTTAGAGAGTTTGATATTGTTTTGATTCATGATACTGTCTACATATGCTCATGGAGTTTGATATTGTTTTTGTATAGGAAGCTAGCATTTTTACTTGTCATTAGGAAACTCTTCCCCTTTTCGATCTCTCTTCCTCCTGTGTTATAGTCCTTCCATTGTTGTGCTAGTCTGAAACTTGTACGGCTACAGCTTTAGCTGCTTTGGTGCTTTTTGACTCTTATCTTCGTCTTTATTGGAGCAAAGAAGGTTATTGTGCACGATATTTGGACATGAACATGCTCATTCAGATTTGTACCAATTTTTTGCACTGGGCATTTTGCTTTGCAAAATATTGTTATGATCAGCTATTTGCGGTACTTCAACTAGATAATATTGGTGGATCATCTTGATACCCATTCTTTGCGGGGTGCTTATTATGTGATCAAATTATGTGCGTTTATATTAGGTTCAGGCAGAAGCTATTAATTAGTAGTTACAGTGGCACAATATTATTTACAGTGTTGTGCTTCGTTTCTTGCATTTTAGCCATTGTTAAGATGTCTGAAACCTGAAACTAGGTTTAATAATCTATAGGTAATCTCTTTCAATCAGTCAGGGTTACCTTCTGAGATAGTATTCTTGTAAAAGGTGTTACTCTGGGGTGAGAACAAATTAACACTATTAACTACTGGGTTGGCTGTATGTAACTATATATATGATCTATTCCTAGTGAATTGTCAGCATTTACTGTGGGTCCTATAGAACTCACCGTGGTAGCTATTTGAAATTGGAGATCTAGTTATTGCTATTCTTGCTAAAAATTAGTTGATAAGTTCTTGTAAGCTTAATCAAGTGTTTGTGTTAAAGGTGGTTAATCATCCAGTTACCATTAAAATGTAAAAGAAACTTTTTTGCTTCTCATTGGCTAGATAAAACTGTTTATTAATTTCCAGTTTCTTATATGCCTAATCCTGTTTCATTTAATGACTAGGATTAGTGCATTTCTTCTAGTACTTTTTTTTGCTTACCTCCACAATCATGTAAAATTTTCATTGCATGTTCTCTTAGGCTGTCAATTATACAGTTTCAGGTCATTTTTGTTTTTTAATAAGTACTATATGTTACTCATTATGAATTTTTCATGCACTTGTGGTTCATCAATCACCACCCTTTCCTTGTGATGTGGGATCTTTCTGCTCACGAACTGTAGCACTTTTTTCTATTTTATGTTGAATAAAATTTATCTTTTTCATGGATAGGTTCTCTGTATCCGCAAGCCTGATGAGCCTATTGATTTGTTTATGGTGGAAATAATGCACATGCGTCATAAATTTGATGTTGATACAAGACTGGTAACTTTTCCTCACATGATCTGCTTTTATGCATCTTTAACTGTTTACTTCTTATATTTTAAATCTCGTAGCTACTTTGAAACCATTCAGTAACCAAATTGGTGTGGGAACAGGCAACTGGCTTATAGTTGAGCCTTACACAAATAGGAAAAACAGTAGAATTGATTCTACAAATTATTATCATTATCAGTAGATATAATACAGTAAATATAGTTACTGTTTTTTTTACTAGAAATTTACCCACTGATTTTATTTAATTATACATAAAATGGTTAGAAAGGACATGATTAGAAATTGGCAGAACAATTAATAAATTGACTATTAAGTATGGAGGAATTTTGACGCCCTATAGATTATTTGCAGAATAAGCTGCTTGCTTGAATTATATGGTTAGATCCTGGAGAGCATCCTGACTTCTTTCACTTATGAACACCAAGATCTTTTTTATCTTGATATAGTTAAATCATTTCTGTTCCACCTTCATGGTCCTTCATCAGGTGAAAGAGAGCAGTTTGGCGAGTTTGGGAAAACATATTTGCAAATCCTTAGTTGTTTAAGACTAGATCGTCTTGCAGCTTCTTTCAAAAATTGTTTGCTTGTATAATTTAAAAAGTACTTCATCGGTAAGCTTATTATAAGTTATAATTAATCTAAAACTGAAAGTAAATCCAGTAAAGTATGGAATAATATCAGATTGTATTAGTTATAGCTTCCTCACAGTACTCCTTCAGTTGGAACATACTTTCTATAGGTTTTTATAGGTGGAGGGTTGGGCTGTATACTGGTCTTTAGCACCCTCACCTGTTTGACTTAGATTTTGTTGTAGGCAAGTTTGTTGAACATTATTGAGATCTTTCCATCAATAGCTTATGGGTTGAATCATTATCCTACCGGAAATTGAAGGGGCGGAGTGGTCATACTGGGAAAAATCTATAGCCTAGTAAGACGTGACACAGGACATGTACCGTATGAAGAGATTTGACACATGACAAGAGTGAAGGAATGTATGTGGACTCACAATTAATTAAGGAATATGGGCACAAATGCCTTTAAAGTAAACAAATATTATTGATGAATTCACAAATACCCTAACAAACTACAAAGTTAAACAAATGAATTAAGTGAAGTTTCTGGATCGAATTTGTCACACGGAATTTTGTACTAGACAGGGCCGATTGTCCGGTCGGGAAATCGGACGGCGAACGATCTCTAAAGACAACAATCAGTGAAGACAAACAATGGCAACAGACACAACAATAGGGGAATAGGAATTTGACGAGTAATGTAATGAAAGATAACTTTTAGAGTTGGCTCTCTCAACACAAATTTTACTCTTAATCAATCTCCCTAATAATGAATAACATGATAACAAATTTACAATCCCTTTTATATCCATAAAAGGCTTTGGTTCTAGATAAGATTGAACTAAACACTAAAGATAAACACGATTTGGGTTGAACTAAACTAAAGTAAAATGGAAATCTAGTTACGAGAAGCAAAAGCTGTTTATAGTTATTAATTACGAGTCATCAAATGGAAATCCAGTCGATCTCAATTTGATCAATCCCAAGACCAAATGAAATCAATTATGTAAAGTTGTTTATGAAATTAGGCATACAAAGGAACTAAACGAAAGTTGGATCTCCAATGTCGGACACACATATTGGACACACCACCGACATGTCAGTGTCTTTTCATGTCCGTGGTGTGTCTAATATGTGTGTCCGACATGGCAGGACACTGACATGACATTCATTTGGAGTATCCGTGCTACTTAGCTTGTCATTCATTAAGGTTGGTTGGTGATTTGTGAGAGGATTTTGCCCTTCTCAACGCGAGATAAGGGTTGAATGGGCCACGTAGCATAGTTCTGAATTAAAAAATGGCTTTGTGGCAATAGTTCTGAATCTGTGGTTCGTGGCATTTATTAAATACCTAGTTTGAACTAGGCTCATTTTATTGTCTTGGTCTGAATAAGTGTGAAATGAACCTAGTTTGAACTAGGTTCATTTTATTGTGAACCTAGTTTGAAATAGGTTCATTTTATTGTCTTGGTTAATTTTGATGGTTTTGGGTCAAAATGATTACCGCTGATTTTTTGAGAATTCACCCTCTTGCGTCAAAATTAGATAGAACCTCAAAAATAAAGACTTGCATAAGCAGAACATGATCTGGGAAGATCAAGTATACAATACTACTGGTCATTGGAATCCCAATTGCAATTTTATCATTTACGTATGTTGGATTAATCTAAATGTTTAACTCTCAACCCTCACCACTACTCTAGAGTTTTGATGGTTCTTCAAGAACATGTATCAGATGCAGACCAACTCAGGTTCGCGTCCCTGTGGTGCAAGACCAACTCAGGTTCGAGTCTCTGTGGTGCAAACGGACACTGACATGTCCGTGGTGTGTCCAATATGTGTCCGACATGGCAGGACACTGACATGACATAAATTTGAAGTGTCCGTGCTTCTTAGCTTGTCATTCATTAAGGTAGTTGGTGATTTGTGAGAGGATTTTGACCTCACGCGAGATAAGGGTTGAATGGGCCACATAGCATAGTTCTGAATAAAAAATGGGCTGTGTGGCAATAGTTCTGAATCAGTGGTTCGTGGCATTTATTAAATACCTAGTTTGAACTAGGTTCATTTTATTTTCTTGGTCTGAATAAGTGTGAAATTTTGCTGGTTTTGGGTCAAAATGATTACCACTGATTTTTTGAGAATTTACCCTCTTGCGTCTCATCTGTACAATATGTAAACTAATAATTAGATAGAACCTCAAAGATGAGCATTAAGACTTGCATAAGCAGAACATGGTCTGGGAAGATCAAATATACAATGTTACTGGTCATTGGAATCCTAATTGCAATTTTATCATTTACATATGTTGGATTAATCTAAATGTTTAACTCTCAACCCTCACCACTATAGAGTTTTGGTGGTTCTTTAAGAACATGGTATTAGATGCAGACCAACTCAGGTTCGAGTCCCTGTGGTGCAAGCGGATATATAAAAATTACCCCGTTGTGTGGATTTAGCTCCCGGCTCATAAAATGGCCATTCTTCCCTGCCGGGGCTTGTTGAAAAAATATAAATATTTTACTCTCAACCCTCACCATAAGTCTGGAGTATGGTGCAGTGCGAAGGTCATTAACTACATAGAAGCTAAAAACTAAGTCCTTCTAGACCAAGTTAAATACAGAAAGGTGATATTTCTTCATGATTTTGCATGTTAACCCCATGAAAGCAAAGAAGGATTGGATTATTGGCCATTTTATTGATTCTACACATACCTTGAAAAGGTAGAATAGGCACTTCTCTCCTGTGAAACCGATGACTCTGGCAGTGGATTTGGTCATCACATCTTGCTTTAACTTGGTTTTTCAATTTATTCAAGGGAGATATATGGTTGCCATGAGGATGAAGTTGGTTTCATTCATACTACCTGGCCAAGTCCCAATAACGCCAGTGATCTTGTGCGGTGACCTTGTGCCACCATGCATGACAGGTGACTGGAGAAATGTGTTCTTAACTCCTCTCTTCTGTGAAATCCTAGATCATGATATTTTGGGTTGTGGCCAGGCTTGTATATTCCCTGCTCACATGTTTCACTAGCTTGACACTTGATTGTTCATCTGAATTTATAAATCTGTTGATTATCAATGAACAACAATCTCATACGGTTTAGTTTGTTTGATGCCAATCACATTTCTCATTGTAATATCAGCCTGTTGAGAGTACCCTTTTTGGTCAAACGGGGACTACTGGCTTCAGGTCTCAACTTCCACTGAGGCTTCCTATGACCGACTGCATTATTTATGTCCTATATCATCTGCCACTTCTTCAAGCTACTGCTCTTAGTAGATAGGCTTCTGAGCTGCATCTTTCTTTTATTGTGTTAGGTTGAGGGTCTTGTTCTTGATCACGGTTCTCGTCATCCTGACATGAAGCGGAGGGTGGAGAACTGTTATATCTTGACGTGCAATGTATCTTTGGAGTATGAAAAGAGGTACATAATTTTAATGAAATGCTTTTCATCATCCGTTTATGTTTGGGTTGCTGTTATGTTTCTGTTTAGGAAGATTTTTATTCATCATCAAACTTTACTATGTGTCCTTTGTATGCCTAATTTCATAAACATAATGACTTTTTGGAGTTTTTGAAGTGCTATCAAATTGTCACTATTACCTTTTATAAACATATGTATTTCATACATGCAGAGTGACATGCTATGTCTATCCTAAGCTAACTTCAATCTCTGAAATGTGTTTGTATCTATCTAAATGCATTACTACATATAGTTTCCTCATCATACTGACTTGTCACCGTCAAAGTGATGAGTGGTTGCTATTAGTTTCATGTGTCCTAAATGTCATGCCTGGCCACAAACCCGCCATGATATGACCCGTAAGCCTGCCATGATATGGCCCGTGCATAGGCCTCGTGTGCATCATTGCTTGGCCCACTTGCCAAAATGACTAACCTGGATTGGCACATGAGGCTCAAGCATTCATATATCAACTAATAAAACTCTCATATGACGATGATCTGGGGCTAAATCTTGAGGTTCACAATCATCTCTAATAAAAGATGTGGCATCCTCATCGCAACATGCGAAATGGCCCAGTCTCGCCCGGGTAGGACATTTACTAGGTAGACCTTGATACCATTTGTCATGCTCCGTCAACGTGCCCACAAGGATATGGCCCATGGCCTGGGATATGACCCATGCATGACCCTCATGTGCATCATCACTTGCCCCACTTTTCATGTCCCACTTTTCAGGATGGGTAATCTGTATGTTTACATGAGGTTCGAGTATGCATAAATAAACCAATTAAACTCTTATCTCATGATGATGTCGGACTAAATCTTGGGCTTTCATACCAAAGCTTACTTGCAAATTTAAAGAGGACAAGTTACTTTGAAGTGAAAGAACTACCTTATGGTTGCAGTTGCTGTTATCTTACACACTTTACAAAAAGGTAATATAAGTGAAAAAGCAGAGGAAGAGAGCCAGGTGAGGGTACGGACCTCGGAACTGTGTTCGTCGGGACTGTGTTTGCTGTAACATTAATTGTTGCTCCAGGATCAGTTATAGCAGTGGTAGCCGCAACATGAGCTATCAAACCGATCCACACACCACATCAAGGTAGCAGGTTCATGTGAGGCATAAATTGGTTCGGTAATAAAGGTTAAAAGGTGTCATTCTTTGTAATCTAAATATTGAATGGGTTGGGTTAGGTTCTACCTTCTTCAACATTTAACCTGTTCTGAAACGTCTAACCTTTGCATCTTTTTTCCTTTTACCCATTTCTGTTGTAAACCTACCCATATGTGACGAGAGACAATAAACAGACCTGTGCTGTTGGTTTGGTACAGTGGGATATATTTCGTGAAAAGAGATGGCAGTAAATCCCGACCATGTGTTTTCAAGCCACACAAGGAACCGGACAGAAGACTACAAAGAAACCACAGAGTGGAAGTCAGAGATGGCAAGTTCCTAGATAACACACAGTACCCACAACCAATGTGTAAATTATTGATATATAATAACAGGATCAGTCAGGCTCCTAAGCTCTTAATGGGAAGACAGCATGGAAATCCAGTTCCCTAAGCTTTGGGGGAAGACAACATGGCACACATACAGTTGGAATTGCTCATTATGGGTGGGGGTACTGCTGAAGCTTATCAAAAGTTTATATCATAAGCTGCTTTTGTAAGTTGTAGTAGTAAACTGCTAGTTGAGAAAACCTGTATGGTATTCACACTACGAAACATGTTGTCAAAATCAGTATGGTGTTCGGTAAATACCTGTTTTTTCAGTGCTTAAATTTGAAAGACCAAACGGGGCATTTATTAATAAAAAGCTGAAAGTATAAGATGTAATCTTAGAAAAACTTTTGAGTACTTTTTGGAAGTACATGATCAACTGGAGCATCTTGAAAGCAAACTTCTCCATGCTTTCAGAAGCAGCCCATGAAAGGCAGTCACTTGTCAAATAAATAAACAAACATCTTTTACTAAACACAATTATGTATTGCTTTTGAGAAAAAGAGAGAGCAATAACAGCTTCCTTAATCCTATTCGAACCCTGCTGACTTATAATATTTAGAACCGGGGCACAGGGCCCACCGTATAGTCATCATGGTCAGTGCTCGCAAACTGTTCTCATTTTCTAACTCAAATAATAAATCGGTTACATGGGTCAGATTCGAGTAACCTGTTATTAGCAGGTCTGTCTTCGGGTCTGCTTAACATAATGGTCTCTGCCTGACCCCACCTCAGACATTGCCATCTTGTGATTTATTGTTTGGGGTCATAAATATGACAAATTACTGGCTTAGGTTGTACATGACCTGCACGAACTCGAGCAATAAATGTGTCATATGGGTCAGACCATCAGATTTGAGTAACCTGTTTATTATCAAGTCTTCTTCCATTTAAGTAGATCTGTTTACTGTAGTTCTTAGCCCGATCCCATCCCAGCCTCTGCAACCCTACACGTAACTGATTTCTTAAATCGTGGTTGGAACTATCTGATTGCCATGTCATTTACACACTTGGCTATTTATGTAATCTGCATTACATTTAATATTAGTTGGAAGGCGCATCTAATGGGCCATCAAGTTCTGATCTATCTTGTCTCTCCCTTTGATTGGTCTCTTACACTCCACATTCTCTTTTTCTTCCTCAGATTCTAAAAAAGACGACTGCCAAACGGAGACTATTCCTGTGAGTGACTAATTTTGTTAAAGTGGCACCCTTGGCTCTTATGTCAAGTTACAGACTAGAGAGAGGGTAGTGACCTACCAGTCAGGCAATCACTGCTTCATCATAGTCTGGCCAGCCATTGTTTTGGCTTGTGTATATAAGAGGAAGTGGAGGCGGAAGACAAGGGGAAGGTTAGAAGAGAAGGGATGGAAGGGTGGAGAGATGAAGATAAGCTGATTAGAAGAGGTGAATAAGGAAGTGGAGGCGGAAGACAAGGGGAAGGTTAGAAGAGAAGGGATGGAAGGGTGGAGAGATGAAGATAAGCTGATTAGAAGAGGTGAATAAAAAGTGAGCCAAAAGGAAATAAATTTCCTTATTGTTAAAATGTTGTTTTTCCCACTCTTAAGTGAATGCATCAGCTGTCTAGTCTTTCATTTAGGGATCAACCAGATTCTTAGTTGCTGTGGAACCAGCTTTCTGAGAATGCCAGTCGGGTCAGAAAATCCGGGAACTGGCAGGTTGGCCAATTTTCTAAAGCATTTGAACCTTTCCAAATAAAACCCTATCAAACTGGAGAAAAAACTGTCTGAGCCGGTCTCCTGTTTCTAATGATTCAAGTTTCTTTTGGGTTTACTCAGCAAATTTTCAGTGTTTCAAGATAAAATTTATAGGTATAATTTGACCCTGCTTCATCCAATCGTTTGATCCCAGTTGAAACTTTGAACCTTGAACCGCCACCTTCTCCGTTTGATGGCTGCTTCAGTTGTCCAAACATTGTGGAGAACAATTTTATGCATCATGTGGCTATTGAACCTAAATAGATAAAAAAAATGATCACTCCATCATAGTACAACCTAGCAATGCCTTTGTATATTAAGATACAAAGACTTACCTTTGCAACTTTTTGAGATAAGTAATCATTAATTCCTCTCCTGGGCTACTAGCACCAGGACCCCTTCCATTTTTATTTTGATCGGACTGGAATTCGAACACAACCACTCGTCCCCTCCCTTACTAGTGCTATCACTAGACCATCCCCTCTTACATTTTCAAATTGAGCATAGATTTCTAGCTAAGGCAGCGAGTGTCACTCCCTTGGTTTGTTATAAAAGATAGTGTGTAGAAGCACTCGAGTTCTTTGAATGGCAAAGAGGCAGCCTAGGTATGGAGGGAATGATCAATCATCACACAAGCAAAGATATTGATACGGAGAAACGATATCAAGACCCACGGGTAGAGGGATGCATGTTAGGAATGAATTATTAAAGAAGTTACCGCCATCAAGTGATGAACACAACTTTTATCTACTTCTCGTTGTGAATTAAATTGAACCAGGATTTTCATCCTACAACAACAACGAACCCCTTTATTCAAGATATTAGGGGTCAGCCATTTGATCATTTGCTCCTTTCCTTCTGTTCATATCTGCTAATGGCCTTTTGTAACATTAACAAAAACCGTATCCTTCTTTGCAGCCTCAATCCAACCTTAATCCTCGTCTAGGATGCCTCTAGTTCTAGTTTGTTCCTTTAACTAATATCTTATTGCTTCTGCTAAACTGTACATATGATGGACTAGGTTGAACATGTCCGAACCAACTGAGACAATTTTTCTTGTCTTGTCCTCATTCGGCACCACCTCCAACACCCCACGACTACACATTTCTTGGTCTCTCCATATTGCTACTCATCCATCTTAGCATTCTCATTTTGGCAACATTTCGATACATAAAGCATTCTTGATCTTAAAGCTGACCTATAGAATTTTCCTATCAACTTCAAGGTTTGTATCCTAAGATCACAAAGCACTCCGGTAGCACTACTTCTCAAACTCCCTATCAAAGTAAATGAATGATAAATACCGAACTATCACAGGTATCCCTTTCCAATCAATATGTACTATCACTCCTGGGGTTGTCAATCTGGCTGATGAAACAGTTTGCTAAAAAGTTGAATAACTTAGTTTAGGCAGATTTGGCAGTTTCAGTTGTGTGTAAGCGTGATGTTCAGTAAGAAGAGAAAGATTAGAAACAAATATGAGAACGAAGACGGATGACTTGAAATAGGATCTGGAATAGGAAGTAAATAAGGATCTCTTCGCTTTCTTTCACCAGCTATTACTTTTTCCCTTGTGTGTGTGCTGGGGTGGGGGGGGGTTACAAGTGGTTGTAGGTTGATGGGCATACAAACTCAGCTGTGTGAGCCCATGCATGGTTGGCATAGCTTCTGTGTGTTCCCATGCTGAAGGCATGCGTCCCCATCTTCCAGACCCTTATTATTTGAAGACTTGGATTGTTTCTTTTCTGTTGTATCAGAGTGTGCACTAGATAGTTATAAAATGATACATTCCACTGCTCGTGTTTGGGAAATATTTGTTGACTGTTCGTAAGTATATTTTCAGATATTACTGTTCAAGTAGCTGCAATTGCAGAACTTTCCTTTTGCAAATGAACATGTAACTTTTGCCCCCCTCTGGAACGAATTGTTACTGGAGCTTTTAAGTTGCAATGCTGCGTACTCTTTGTGTTGAACTAATATACCTTTCCCTCAGTGAGATAAATGCAGGATTTTTCTACTCTAATGCGGAGCAACGAGAAAAAATGGTTTCTGCCGAAAGGCGTCAAGTTGATGAGAGAGTTAGGAAAATCATTGAACTGAAGGAGAAGGTGGGAAAATGCTGCACTTCAATATACATTATTTTAACAAGTAATTTCCACTTGTAAACAACTTCATTGGTTTCCAATCTGCAGGTTTGTTCAGGCACTGACAAGAACTTTGTTGTGATCAATCAAAAGGGGATTGATCCACCATCATTGGACCTGCTAGCCAGAGCAGGGGTTAGTAGCCTCATCATGCAATTATTTATTTGTTTTATAATCACATTCCAATTTGCATTGGTGGTATATTTTTGTGTATATTGGACCCTTGGTGTAAAAGAAATGGAGCAGATATATTGCCTATAAATGTTCAACCACCTACATATAATTTAAAAATACATTTTCTAAATGCTATCTTTCGGCTATATTTAGGTCTATTGTCACGGACTTGGTATTTTTTCTACACTTCAACCGGTGCAGGGCACAAGTTTCCTACTCGAAGACCCGTGCAAGCCTTTCCGGGTGAACTTTAGCTAGAATGCTAAGTAAAGAGAGATTAGTGGGACAAGAATGGAACTTGAAAGAATTTTACTATATTGAAGATAACTTACAAGTTTGGTGGTGAGCAAGTGAGCATGCCACTTATTTATAGGGTATCAAAGGACTTTTACATGAAACTTCTGGAAAGACTATTTCATGAATTACTAGAGAATATTCTAGGTTCTAGATATTTAGAAGAAAGACTCTAAATATCTAGGAAGTTATGGAGACCTCATGAGTCTTCAAGAAGACTACCATATTTTGGAGGATTCTAGAAGCTTCTAGCAAAACCCATGTCAGATAAGGGTTATGCAAATCCGTTTGGGTGGGATGAAAAATATTGCGCGTGATATTCTCCCCCACATATTTGTTGACGTCCTCGTCAATCACGTCCGCTGAGAAATTCTTGGATATTGTCTTCGAACTGATGCAACATGTTAGCGCTTTCCCAACTAGACTCGCAATGTGATACTCCACATACGGGAAAACGTTTCGTCGACGAATGGCCTTGAGTCAAGCACGACTTCTTCTTTGTTGAACGACATAGTTATGGTCGTCGTGGGTCGCTTCGAAACTTCACGCTGAGGGTCCTCCAAGTTTGCATGGTAAGGCTTGAGAATGCTTGAGGTAACTCGCATGAAAGACGGGATGAATATTCAGATTGGCAGGGAGTTCGAGCTTGTAGACAACTTTGCCCACCTTCTTAAGGATCAGAAAAGGGACCTTCATACTTGGGAATCAGTATCTTGTGCACCTTGCAGCCTTACAGAATACCTTGAACTGTTGCAGCTGAAGCTTGATTATTAGTTCAGCGTGTGTGGAACAAGCGACTGTCAACCCATTATCAACTCAAACGAGTTGTTGTCGGACGACTCATTTTTTTTCTAGATTGTAGTAGAACTGGGCAATATCCAAGTGATGTACCCAATCCCGTTGGTTGGCCCTCATGAAGTGCTACAAGTACTCGAGTGGAGAATTGATTCGCTTCATTTGTTCGTCTGTCTGCGAGTGGAAATTGGTCGAGAAGTGCAGATCTGACCCGAGGATCTTGAATACTTCGTCCATAACTCTCCTGTGAAGCGGGGGTCTCAGTCGCTGGTAATGCTTTTCGGAACGTCCAAAAACTTTACCATATGAGAAATGAACAAGCGCACGACCTCCTTTGTAGTACAGCTCGTTGGTGTAACTATGAAGGTCCCGTACCTGGAACAAGCCGGAAGTACTACTCGACTAGACAATTGTCCGTTCCGTCTGATGGTGGAAATTGGTCGAGAAGTGCAGATCTGATCCGAGGATCTTTAATACTTCCGTCTATAACTCTCCCGTGAAGCGGGGGTCTCGGTTGCTGATAATTCTTTTCGGATTGTCCAAATATTTCACCATATGGGAAATGACCTAGCGTACGACCTCCTCTGTAGTACAGTTCATCGGTGCAGCTATGAAGGTCCCGTACCTGGAAAATCGTCTACCATCACGGGAATAGACCCAAGTACCCCCACCTTGGATAAGGCAGAGATGAAGTCCTTCGAAATGCTCTCCCAGGTTGACTTTGCAAGGGGAGGGGCTCAAGCAAACCTCTGTGTCGCTGATGATCCCCTTTGTCTTGTTGGCACACAAGTCAAGTGCACATATAGTCTTAAACATCCTTGCACATGCGAGGTCAACAATATGCGGCCTCCGATAGTGCCAATGCCCTCTTTTGACCTAGATGTTCATGCCTCTTGGTATCATGGCATTCTTTATGTAGTTGTTTGTGCAAGCCACCCCACTTGGGCACGACCATCTTGCCGTCCTTTGTGTAAAGAAGTCAATCTTTTAGCCCAAACCTTTGTGTTTTGCCTTCACGAGCGAGCTTCACCAACGCATGTGTCAAAGGGTCCTCAGCCATGCCCATCTTGACATGCTCAAGTACATCTTCTTAGAGCAAGGACTTGTGCAGTGAAAAACCGATTTATATCGGTTATTAAACCGATATAAATCGGTATCGGCCGTTTGGCCGATTTTTTTTTCGCGAAAAAACGGAAAAATATTGGAACCGATTATATCGGCCGATACGACCGTTATAATCCGAGAAATCGGTTTCTAAAAAAACCAATTTCTCACGGTTTGTTTTTTTTATTTTAAAAGTCAATTTACTGTTCTGTTCCTTTCTCTTTTAGGTCGAAGAGAGAGAAAAAAGCAAAGAGGAAAAAAAAAGCAAAGAGGAAAGGAACGGAGGAAGGAGAAGAAGGAGAACCAACCTGCTGCTGCTGCTGGTCCCGGTTCTTTTTTTAGGTATTTCTTCTTCCTCCCTCCTCCTTTTTCTTCGTTCTTTTTTTTGTGCTTTTGGTGCTGCTACTGCTGGTCCCGGTTCTTTTTTTTATGCTTTTTTTTGGCACTGGCACTCTTCTTCTTCTTCTGCTTTTTTTTGGTGCTGGTTGCTGGTTGCTGCTGGTTCTTCTTCTTCTGCTGCTTTATTTTTTGCTGCTGCTGCTGCTTCTTTATGGTTTTCATATTAGTTGAACTCTTGAAGTGGGTACTTTTATATTGTAATGTTGGTTTTGGACCTTTTGGTATGAATTGGGCTCTTATTGTTATTGCATATTTTATGATAGCTAACTATTAATGTGTTGTTTCATGTTTATATATATATATATATATAAATTAAAAATGTAAACCGATATTTACCGTTATAAAACCGATATATCACCGATATATCAATAACACTACTGGACCGTTATAAAAAAAAACGTTATTAACTGCATAGGCAAGGACATCGTTGCTAGCTTGGCCTTCCTGTTGAGTGCATCAGCCACATGGTTCTGGTTGCCCGGCTTGTATCGAAGTTCCATGTCAAAGTTGGCCAAGATGTCTCGCCACCTTGCATGCTTGGGGGATAGCTTCTTCTGCGTCTGGAAGTAGCTCGTTGCAATATTGTCCGTCTTCACCGTGAACTTGGTGCCAAGGATATAATGACACCGTGTCTGCAAGCAATGTACTATTGCGATCATCTTCATCTCTTACACCGTGTAATGTCGCTCTGTGTCATTCAACTTGCGACTCTCGAACGCGATGAGGTGCACTTCTTGCACCAATATCTTATCGATGGCAAAGTCGGATGTGTCAATATGCACCTCAAACGACTTGGGGTAATCCGACAATGATAAGATCAGTTCCTCTGTTTTGATCCTCTTTACTGCATTAAATGCCTCATCGAATTTGGATTACCAACTCCATGTACGATCCTTCCGCAACAGATCTGTGAGTGATATGGCTATGGTAGAGTATACTTTGATGAACCGTTGATAGTAGTTCGCCATGCCTCAGAATGATCGCAGCTCCGTTGGTCTAGGAGTCTCTCACTCCCGTATGGCATGGACCTTCGTGTTGTCTATCCAGATCTTGCCCCGCCCGATCCAATGCCCCGCCCGATCCAATGCCCCAAGAATGGCACCTCTTAGGCAAATGGACATTTCTCCCGCTTGACGAAGTGTTGATTGATCACCTTGTTGAATACATGATAGTCGATGCACAAACGAAGGCCTCTATCCTTCTTCTTTTGAAACAACTCTGTTGCACCGAAGGGGCCTTGGACGTCCTAATGAATCCTGCATTGAGTAGCTCCTTTAGTTGCCTTTTCAACTCATCGAACTCTGGCGGGGTCATGCGGTGCCTCTTGAGGACGTCGCTAATCTCAGGCGGATGATCCCCCTGTGTAGGTGCCTCCTACGTTTTAAGCACCGCCAAGTAGGTCATCTCTCCGTGCTTCACACCCTTCTTGATCTGGATGGCGAAGAGAGTTTTATCCTTCATGGACTTTGCTCGTGCAATATTCACCATGCATGACAAGCCCTCCTCCATGATCCCGACGACTCCTAATTGTGTCATTGGAATTGCTTTTGCAAAAGTAAGAAAGTCCATGCCTAGAATCATCGTGAAGTCGTCGAGTGGTGCGATTGTGAGACTGGTGACTCCCGTCCAGTCGTCCACCCCTATCTTCACTCCCTTGACCACCCCCTGCACGGGGTAAGCCGTCGGGTTGACTGCTTCTCTTTGTTTTTGCGATCGCGTGCAAAGTGATTTCCTCCGCACACGAAGCACTCAGTCTTGCACTCCGTCTGGGACTTCTCATGTGGCTTGTCCATTGATGGGGCCTTCTTTCCGTTGCCTTTCTTCTTTCTTCCACCTTAGGCTTGGGTGGTGGTCTTTGTCTTTGGCTTGGATGTATCGCTCCGTCAATACTCCATTAGCTTCTCAGCCGCTGAGACGGCCATGTTAAAGTCTTGGATACGCTGCCTCTGCAACTTTTGTGTTGCCCACGGTTGCAGGCCGTCAAGAAAGAAAAATATGCGCTCCTCTTCACCCACGTTAGATATGGCAAGCATGAGACGAGCGAACTACGCATCATAGTCCTTGATCGACCCGGTGTTCTTGAGTTGACGCAAGCTCCTCCTTGCTACGAACTCGACATTCTCCGGGTAGAATGGAGACTTGATCTCCTTCTTGAGATTCTTTCGAGTCTCGATTGAGCACAAATTCTTCTTTTCAATGCACCTACGATGCACCATAGCATAGCATCATCAGTAAAATAAAGAGATGCAGTATTTACCTTATTGCCCTTATCTTTGATTCGAATCACCTTAAGGTATCGCTCGATGTTCTATATGAAGTTATCCACCTCCTTCATGTCTCGAGCACCGTTGAAAGATTTTGGCTTAGGGTACTTCAACATTTGTGCCGCCTCCTTCCTAGAAAACCCACTATTGGCGATAGATTTCTCGAGAATCGCGGTCTTGGTCTTGAGTTCTTCTTGCAGTTCGACAATCTATAATCGAGCAGCCTGGCGTTTCCCCTCGAACCCAGCCTGCTTCTCACGAAGTTGCTCTCGGTACATCGTCATGACATTGGCAACATCACTCTCCAATCCATGAACGAACTCCTCGTAAGTCGCTTGGTTTTTCTTCGCTTGCATCTCGACGTCCGTCACACACTTTTCCAAGAGTTCCAGGCCGAACACCAACTCGCCAAGGGCACGTTCCAACATCGGCTCCTTGCTTCTGCCCCTCTTGGTATTTTTGTCTTTCTCCTTGGATGATACGAGATGCTCCTCGTGGATGATCTCGGATGTCGACATGGCGACGATCGGCCTTTGCACTGATATCACTTGTCATGTACTTAATATTTTCCACTACACTTCGACCTTGCGACGCATAAGCTTTCTACTCGAAGATTTGTGGAAGCCTTCCTGGAATGAACTCGGCTAGAATGCTAATTTAAGAGAGATTAGTGGAGCAAGAATGGAACTTCAAAAACTTTTACTATATTGAAGAAAACTTACAAGTTTTGGTGGTGAGGGGCAAATGAGCCTTCCATTTATTTATAGGGCCTTAAAGTACTTGCCTGAAACTTCTGGGAAGAGAATATTCCAGAAAATATTCTAGAACATATTAAGATTCTAGAACATCTAGAAAGTCATGGAGACTTTATGAGTCTTCAAGAAGACTACCACATTCTAGAGGATTCCAGCAAAATCCCGCCATATGAGGGTTATGCAAATCCGTCTCGGTGGGCCGAAAAATATTGCACGTGACATTATGCTGCATTTGTGCTAGTTTGTGAAAATGTCTCCAAATGACCTATTTTGCACAACTAATTTCTATCTTATTATGTTTCGTCCACTCAAGGTCCCTCTATATGCGTGTGTAATTTTCATCTTGGTGTTTGAACGTTGAAATTTTGTTTAGCAGGCTAGAAAATGTGATGTATTTTGCAATGATTTCTTTTGCACAATTTTTCCAGCTTACTATGTTTCTTCCATTTAGGTTCTCCTGTTCATGCATGAGACAAGCCTGTATGGGTTGATTCTTTAGGAGTCGTTTACTATAGCAACTTTTGGAGATCATACTATGCATGTTTGATCAAACTAGATCCTCATACCATCAAATTTGTTTCCATCTTATTGCCTATGACCACTAAAATCATTTGTTTGTTTTCAATTGGTCTGTAAAGATTGGTACGGTGTTATCTGGCTATGAAATGAAATGTAGTTGTTACTTTGGGTTAAATTCTTACCTCGGTTTCTGAAAATATTTAAGTTACTTGTATCAATAAAATAGATCATGATTACAGTTATTCTGGATCCCCTTGTCTTTATTTATCTATTTAAAGCAAGGTTTTATTGTCTGCCGAAACCAGTTTGTTGTGGCCGTGTCGGGACGGAACTGGAGGGCCCGGTACTACTTAAACCTACCGTTTCAAAACCAGCTCCCCTCCCGGAACTACCAAAACCAATTGTGATAGGACGGGTTCGAACCACTTCTGAATGGGCTTGAATGTCTGTGGATGAGAGCTGATTTTGGTAGCTGTCTTATATTCGTTCGCAATAATTTCATTATTACACATTCAAGTGCTTTGTTTTAGAAGCATTCTTGATGTTCATTCCATTATATGATTTTGAAGCATTCTTGATGTTCATTCCATTAAATGATTTTGAAGCATTCTTGAGTAACTTGAGTTGCATTTCATTAAGTTAATACAACATTGCCTAAAAACGCTAGCTCATTTTCTATATAAACTGTTTAGGTCACTTCAATAATGTTGACTTAGCTTGCAAATATGTTTGTGCTTACAGATCGTTGCTCTTCGAAGAGCAAAGAGAAGAAATATGGAAAGGCTGGTGTTGGCCTGTGGCGGGGAGCCTGTCAATTCTGTTGAGAATTTGACTGAAGATTGCCTTGGTTGGGCTGGACTTGTTTATGAGCACGTCTTAGGGGAAGAGAAGTATACCTTTGTGGAAAATGTGAAAAATCCTCATTCTTGTACTATCTTGATTAAAGGTTTAAGTTACACTCATAGTTATTTTGTACGCATATACCAACAACCAATATTCTATGCAAATCAGTGTCTTAACGTAAGGAAATTTACATTTATTACCATTTTTGTATTACAGGACCTAATGATCATACCATCGCACAAATTAAGGATGCTGTTCGTGATGGTCTTAGATCCGTCAAAAATACAATTGAAGATGAGGCTGTAATCTTGGTGAGATTTCTTTGATCATTCATTGTCTCTCTGACTGTTTATTCATTGTCTACACTGTTCAGTTGATTAGAGTTTTTATCATTCAGTGTCTATGTGGGCGCACATTCATTTTATTTTGTTGTTACTTATTTTTGTTTTACTTTTATAGCACGAATGATAGCTTCCAATAATAGACCTCCTTGAGTTGATACGTTCTCTGTTTTTTTAACTTATTTCTTGGTTCTTGATATTGAGTTTTTGTAGCTAGATCCATAAGATTTCATTTTTTAAGTGTTGGGTTTTACTATTTTGGTGAACTATTTTTGTGTTAATGAAATTTTATTATCTGTACTTATTTTCATCCTTAGTTTTATCTCACACCTGCTGAGCCTGAAAATTTGGGATAAGGCTTTGTTTGTCAAACCTCAATCTATATTTGCCTTGTATATAATATGTTGCAATGATGCTTATCTGATTGGAAGGCAAGTTTTATTTAACGCTCAATGGTGGTGAACTTGTAAACTATGTCATCAAGTAATCCTTGTAACTTGTACCTCAAAGAAAGTTTTCACTTGTATTATTGTTCCTTATCATCTTACCTCTTCATTTTGACTGTTTGTAGTTTAGGGGAACTTGGTTGCGTGAGATCAAACTGCAGAGCTAAAATGTAGGTCTACATACCTGCCAATTGGCTGTCTAGGTTTATGGCATGGCTTTCACATGCTCATAACAACCTTAGAGGGCTGACAACCAATCATAAAGCTTTGCTAATTCTTTTATGGGCTTTCATATGCTCGCACAGCTGACCCAATTATGATGGGAGAAGACTTGAATGATGATAATGATTTTTCTTGTCATTTTTGAGATAAATGATGATTATTGCTCCTTATTTGCTACCATATGTTACATGGGCACAACTATGACATGACGCTGATTTTGGCATGTCCTATTGTATTTTGAAGTGTCGGTGTCGTGTTTGATACATGATATGTCGGACATAGACATGGCACTGGTTTCAGATTGTCCGTGCTTACTAGAATTGTGTCGTATTGTAGCTAGAATGCTGTCCGACATAGACATGGTGATCGGTTTCAGCATGTCCTAGTGTATTTTGAAGTGTCAGTGTCGTGTTTGATACATGCCCAACCAAGTCATCTTATAGTACGTATCTTAAATGAATGTCATATGGATGTCCCTGAAAGTAAATTTTTAGAATTAGCTTATTGCCAAATTAGGCCAATACATTGACATTCCTTACAGCATAAGATCCTGTTGCAGTTGGGAGAGGCAAGAGCTGACATAAATTATATCATCCACACTTAATTCCTTGAGCAATTGTGACAGTTAGCAAAAAAGTTCTCCCCCCATATCCTGTACGGTATTGTATTATAGAAATATAAGATATAATGACGGTTCAATTTGGTATCCCTATTATGTATTTAGAGTGGTTTTATAGGTAAAAGCTGTAAAGGCTTAATGCCAAACGTAGTGTTATCAATCACTTCTATTGACTGTACAATGAATGTACCATATTGCTATGTTGATATGTACATGAATCTCAGTGCGCTGTAAAGGAGATCAAATATAAAATAAAACAGTATCATGTTAGCTTAACTATGAAAGACGTAAAGATTGTAGATTAAATTTGACTTTGGATAGTGACTTTTCCACTAATTTTAGTAGTCTAATATAAACATGAGATCTCCTTCTCTTGGCTGACACCTTGAAGATTTCTACTTCTATTCTGAGTGCATATTCTGTTAAAGAATGGTTCAGATTCAGTAACACTATGTTGCCATGGTTTTGTTATTTGTCGTTATAGGGAGCAGGTGCTTTTGAGGTTGCAGCCAGGCAGCATCTCATAAATAATGTGAAGAAGACTGTTCAAGGGGTAAGTCACCTGCCCAAATTTCAACTCAACTGAAGCTTTATCTTGTCCCAAGTCTTGCATCTGAGTTCTCAAGTGTGGAATGTGTTATTTCTATCAGCGTGCACAGCTTGGCGTTGAAGCCTTTGCTGATGCTCTCTTGGTCGTGCCCAAGACTCTAGCAGAGAATTCTGGCCTAGACACACAAGACGTCATCATTGCTCTCACGGTATGCATGCCATTATCCCTCTTCTTTATTATGTTATCTTCATTTATTAGAGCTACTAAATCTTATATAAATTCATTATTTAGGGAGAGCACGACAGAGGTAATGTCGTTGGTCTGAACCAGTACACTGGAGAATCAATCGATCCACAAATGGAGGGCATCTTTGACAACTACTCGGTAAAACGACAAATTATAAACTCTGGGTATGTGGCGTTCCTGACAATTCTTACAATTTCACAATTTTGTCTGATGCTTCTTTGGCACTCTGTTAGAATGATGCCGAGATACGTAATAATACTCTTGTTGTTTCAGGCCTGTCATTGCCTCCCAATTACTGTTGGTGGATGAAGTGATCCGTGCTGGTCGGAATATGAGGAAGCCAAGTTAATCTTTAGCTTTGTACTCGAGATGCCTTTAAAGAATTTTTTTGATTTTCTTCCTGTTTATGGGAGTTTTTTTTTTTTTTTTCCTTCCTGCGTTATGAGATGCCACCATCCTTTGTTTTCATTTTGCATCAAATTCGAACATGATCAACGTTCCATCGAATAGAACACTGAAAGGGTGTCCTATCCTCAAATCTTTGTATTACATGAGACGATGATTTCCTGCCCTCCAATTTTTTTTGCTATGCTGTGCGAAGATATTGGTGTGTTATGTGCCTCGGTAGGCGGCACTATTTACATTGGAGGAATCAAATTGCATTAATATAGAGAACTACCAAGATCACTTCCATAGAATCTGGAAAGTAATATGATAATTCAGCCCAGCTTTGGTAAACTATTAAATTTCTATTCCGAAAATTTGCAGCTTTCATCTCGAGAGAAGCAATACCTGGGGTGCCCCCAGTACGGAAATACAGATCGTTGTAAGAGAAATAATTCTTGTTGACAACTAAAACAATATCAATCTCAATCAGACTTATCGTCTTCTAGATTGCCTTCTTTATAAGAAAACCTATTTTAAATCTCAAGAAAGGATCCTAACCAAACTAGGAAAAATAATATAAAAAGTATACTAAAAGATTTAACCAAAATCATCCAAGAATTGGCTTGGCCATCTCGATTCCGTATTCTGGTTGGCCAAACCTGAACACCTGTTTTTCTAAGCACAATTGAATAGTTTTTCCAGCACAAACTGGAATTTTGGCAACTCCTGACCAGAACTTTGGCAGAATTTGACCAGTAATCGGAATTGCAGTCAGAGCCTATTTTGGGCTTGATTGGTTCGATCGTGTTTGCGTCTTCCCGTCTTCCAATAACGATATTTTATACGGATATGCGTATGTATTTTGTTTTTATTTTTTTATTTCGTATTTTATCGTAGTGTCACATTTTAGAGGGACTTAACTTTCTTATAATGCGTGAATTAGGTTATATCGATGGTATACCGTGATCCTCCTACGAGCAAGCTCTCGATCATTAATATTGTGATCCTCATATTCGTGGATTTGCATTTTGGTGAGATTTTTCGATTAGGGCCTGTTTGGTAAACCCTATTTGGAGGTAGGATTTGGATTTTTATGGATTTGGAGAGAAATCCATGGAATCCTATGTTTGGTTGGAGATTGATTTGAATATGGAAAATATGACAAAATTCAGAACTTGGATTTGGTTGGATTTGGGAGGAAAAAATTAGTTATTCTTTAATAATTTTGTTAAAATATTTATTCTTTAATAATTTTGTTAAAAATTAGTAAATTAAAAATTAGTTATTCTTTAATAATTTTGTTAAAATATTTATTCTTTAATAATTTCGTTAAAAATTAGTTAATTAATAAAAAAAGTAACTAATAGTTAGTTATCAAAATTATATTCTAAGTTAATAATTTATTAATTAATAATTTTATTATTTAATAATTTATAATAATCCTAATTAATAATTAATTACTTTATTAATAATAATTATAATAATTTTATTAATCGTAACCATAATCTTAATTAATAATTTATTAATTAATATCCAATTATAATCATAATTAATAATCTATTAGTATTATTATAATATTAATTAATAATTTGTTAATAACTATTTTATTATAATCTTAATTAATAATATTTTAATCACGATTAGAATCATATTTTATGATAATTTAATTAATAATTTACTAATCATCATTATATTAATTTATAATTATTATTTTAAAATATTTAATTTATAGTTAATTAAAAACTAATTAATATTTATTTAAAAATTAACTAATCGTTATTTATTAATTATTAATCGTTAATTATTTTTTTTATAATTATAATAATCGTTATTTATTAAAAAATTATTAATCGTTAATTATTAAAAATTATTAATTGTTAATTATTAATTACTAATCGTTAATTATAATTTATAATTATTAATCATTAATTAAAAATTATTAATCGTTAATTATTAATAATTAATTATAATTTATAATTATTAATTATTAATCGTTATTTATTAATCATTATTTATTTAAAAATTAACTAATCGTTAATTATTAATTTTATAATTACTAATCATTAATTATAATTTATAATTATTAATCGTTAATTAAAAATTATTAATCGTTAATTATTAATTATTAATCGTTAATTATAATTTATAATTATTAATTATTAATCGTTGATTATTAATCATTATTTATTAATCGTTATTTATTTAAAAATTAACTAATTGTTAATTATTAATTTTATAATTAATAATAACTAATCGTTAATTATTAATCGTTAATTATTAATTTTATAATTAATCATAATTAATTAATAGCTTAATTATTGATCATGACTGTAATTTAGTTATTAATCATAAATCTAAATCCTATGTTTGGTTGGAGTTGGAGTTGCACTACTAAAATCTATCAAATCAGCGATGCCAAAAAAATGTCGCTAAATCGGGAAAATACGTTGCTAATATCAATTAGCGATGTATTTAGCAACGTTTGCACGTAGTCGCGATTAACCTAGTCGCTAAACATAAAAACGTCGCAATTGCGACGATACTTAGCGACGCGAACTCGTCGCTAATTCAGCGACCACCAGCGACGGAAAACGTCATCATTTACCGACGTAACCTAGCGACGTTGAGCGACTTGACATGCATCGATGCTGACCTGGCTTGAGAGCCAAATGGCGACGTTTTGCGACTTTTTGACGTCGCTAAAGTACCGACATATCGCGACGTTTAGCGCGTTCTACGTAGCGACGTTTACTGACGATCAGCGAATATGTTCATCACAGTTAGCGACGTTGGGGTACTTACTTAGCGACGTTATTTTCGTCGCCGAACATCGCGGAGCGTCGCTGAACGTCGCTAATATTGAAAAAAAAACGACATTTGCAGCATCCCCTACACCATTTGTTACAACAACAACGGTGTGTATCACGAACACAGTATTAAACAACACAGATACACACAATCACGAACACGTTTGAAACACAATATCATCAATCAACACAGATATATGAAAATTTGTAACAACAATGTCAAACATAATGGTCCACAACTTAATTGCCAAGTATGGGAACGAATGGCTCAGAACACAACCCAAGATTCATTCTAGCATACATTAGTGTGAATCATCTATGTTCTGTACATATGGTGTAGTATATGTTCTTATCGTATCTAGTATCTGAAGAATGTAACAGAATCAAGATGAACTCACATAATGTAATACTAAGACATCATCTACTACTATATAAGATATAGTGATAGGTTGTCGTATCATCATTGCCGAGGGATGAGGGTCGGAGGACAGTCAACTTTATCTATGGCTACATAGTTTCTGCCTCGCCAATCGAATGGCTGCAGGGACTATGTCCTGATCACCATGTCGTACCGTAGATTAATGCAAATGGAGCTGGAGCCAAAATACAGAAACCAAAATATGATATCCACCTCAAGTGTAGAGTCGGGGGAGAATAACTTTTCCACCCTCTCCCTCTCTCACGCTATCAACGTCACAACTTTTCCACATCAAGTTCTGATCAAGCATTTTCCTTCTCCTCTCCTCCACCATGGCTCTGAACCCATCTGCTCCTCCCTACTTCCCTTCTTCTTATTTGACTCTCTCAGCCACATATGATATCCAGCTAAAGTGTAGAGTCGGGGGAGAAGAAGTGGGCAGGAAGAGGAGGTGGAAGCAGCACAGCCGACGGCATGACCCGGAGGAAGTACAGAGGTCTTCTTCAACATACGTAGGAGAACTATAAGGATATATCTTTTCACAACATATCACCTTGTCAAAGACCCTTAATGTGACAACCATGTTACCGCGGTGTCGGAAGACTAACATGTCATAATTTTCTAAGCCGTGTGTTTTGACATAATCCTCCAACCGGATTTCAGTTCTATGTAATAATGCAAGATTACTACATAGAAGGAAAGAGTTGGGAGGATTATGTCAAAACACACGGCTTAGAAAATTATGACATGTTGGTCTTCCGACACTGCGGTAACATGATATTCACATTAAGGGCCTTTGACAAGATGACAAATTGTGAAAATGTATATCCTTATAGTTCTCCTACGGATTTGAAGAAAACATCTGTACTTCCTCCGGGTCATGCCGCCGACTGTGCTGCTTCCCTCTCCTCTTCCTGCCCACTTCTTCTCCCCCGACTCTACACTTGAGGTAGATATCATATGTGCCTGAGAGAGTCAAATAAGAAGAAGGGAAGTAGGGAGGAGCAGATGGGTCCAGAGCCATGGTGGAGGAGAGGAGAAGGAAGATGCTGAATCAGAACGGATGGCTCAGAACACAACCCAAAATTCATTCTAGCATACATTAGTGTGAATCATCTATGTTCTGTACATATGGTGTAGTATATGTTCTTATCGAATCTAGTATGTAGTATCTGAAGAATGTAACAGAATCAATATGAACTCACATAATGTAATACTAAAACGTCATCTACTACTATATAAGATATAGTGATAGGTTGTCGTATCATCATTGCCGAGGAGGAGCCACTTTTCCCGGCTCTACAGAATCAATGCCATCCAAGGAAGGCAAAACTGAATCAGCATTGTCTTCCGGATCGTCCTCATCAAGGCATAACGGGCTGCTCAGCGTGCCCAGCTTCTTCAACTTCTCGCTGGCTGCAGAGTCGAAATGAGAACGGGTCCTTTTTGCCGGCCCGGAGCTCTGACTCGCACTCGTCGCCTCGCTACCGGTTTTCTCTCCTCCTCTGACGCGGGTCATAAGAAAAGAAATTTTGTACCTCTTCTTCACATAAACATCATTGTCGTCTTGTACTCGAGCCTCCTCGTCTGTGACGCTATCCAACTTCTCGGTGCCTACATTGTCACTCGAATCTCCCCTTCGACTCGTATCGTCCTCTTATTCACCTGTCTTTTTGCTCCCTGTCTTGCAATCATCTGCTATCACCGCCGACTCATTCGACTCCTTCTCCGAGTCTTCCTCCTCCTCCTTGGAGTCATCGGAGAAGGAGTCGAATGAGACGGCGGTGATAGCAGATGATTGCAAGACAGGGAGCGAAAAGACAGGCGAAGAAGAGGACGATACGAGTCGAAGGGAAAATTCGAGTGACAATGTAGGCACCAAGAATTTGGATAGCGTCACAGACGAGGAGGCTCGAGTACAAAGTGGCAATGATGTTTATGTGAAGAAGAGGTACGAAATTTCTTTTCTTATGACCCGCGTCAGAGGAGGAGAGAAAACCGGTAGCGAGGCGACGAGTACAAGTCAGAGCTCCGGGCCGGCAAAGAGGACCCGTTCCTATTTCGACTCTGCAGCCAGCGAGAAGTTGAAGAAGCTGGGCACGCTGAGCAGCCCGTTATGCCTTGATGAGGACGATCCGGAAGACAATGCTGATTCAGTTTTGCCTTCCTTGGATGGCATTGATTCTGTAGATCCGTGTATAAAAGAGGAAGAGATTGGGAGTAGAGTGGACCCGGAGGGAAATGAGAGATTGGAAGCTGGATCAATATCCAAGAAGCGAAAGAGAGTCGAGGATTCTGATTTTGATGGCATAGAGGAAGAGGTTCGCGACATAACGAGAGGGACAGGGAAGGGGGCAGATGAAGGATGGCTCAGAACACAACCCAAGATTCATTCTAGCATACATTAGTGTGAATCATCTATGTTCTGTACATATGGTGTAGTATATGTTCTTATCGTATCTAGTATCTGAAGAATGTAACAGAATCAAGATGAACTCACATAATGCAATATAGTGATAGGTTGTCGTATCATCATTGCCGAGGGATGAGGGTCGGAGGACAGTCAACTTTATCTACGGCTACATAGTTTCTGCCTCGCTAGTCGAATGGCTGCAGGGACCATGTCGTACCGTAGATTAATGCAAATGGAGCTGGAGCCAAAATACAGAAACCAAAATACAAAATACAGAATCAAATCCCTGGGTTCGCCGAAAATACAAAACACAGTTCTAATTCATATTTATTTTAAGTGTGAGAACGGATGGCTCAGAACACAACCCAACCGGAGAGGATACTCTGAGAGATCCATCTGAGTAGGACGTATACTCTGAGAGATCACCTTTACAAGTATGATATCAGTAGTGGGATTGAGTGTGTACGTCCTACTCAGATGGGTCTCTCACCGTTACTATTTTTTTCTGACAGCATGGTGGATGTGCTCCGTCAACGGATTCTTGCTCCGAGCCAAAACTTTGCCCCGGAGCTCAAGTGGACATCCTTCGTGTAGAGCTCGAGTGAGAGGTTCCTGACAGCATGGTGGTCTCCTTTGTTAAAGTATCCGTGCTCGTCCCACAACCAATGTGTGATGAGCACGGATACTTTGACAAAGGAGACCACCATGCTGTCAGGAACCTCTCACTCGAGCTCTACACCAAGGATGTCCACTTGAGCTCCGGGGCAAAGTTTTGGCTCGGAACAAGAATCTGTTGACGGAGCACATCCACCATGCTGTCAGAAAAAAATAGTAACGGTGAGAGACCCATCTGAGTAGGACGTACACACTCAATCCCACTACTGATATCATAATTGTAAAGGTGATCTCTCAGAGTATACGTCCTACTCAGAAGGATCTCTCAGAGTATCCTCTCTGGTTGGTTGTCGTATCATCATTGTCGAGGGATGAGAGATTGACACAGTACTAATTCATATATGTAGTCCAATACAAATAGTTTAATATAAAAACAACCCAATACAAATAGTCCAATACAAATAAGTACTAATAGCTAATAAGAACCACGCAGCTCACGCAAACGCTCAGTGATACGATCACGCAACCACCTCGAAAAAGCAAAAATTTTGGCGTGAGGAGAGATGTCGTCCCTTGCAAGTGTTGCATGAATAGAACTCCCGGTCTCACTAGCTACCGGTGCTGGATGAATAGAACTCCCGGTCTCACTAGCAACCGGTGCCACTTCCTCCTTAACTGTAGGAGGAGCCACCTCAGCATTCAATGTTTCCCTCAAACGACGTGCCGCTCATCGGGTCATGGGTGCCATCTGGTAAGATCGATATTCACAAATAATATAATTGTAACATAAGCAAGCTAACTAAATAAACCATTATGTAATTTGAGTACATTTTCGAAAGCAGATAAAGTACAAAAAAATCAATTTTTTGCCAAGTGTGAGAACGGATGGCTCAGAACACAACCCAAGATTCATTCTAGCATACATTAGTGTAAATCATCTATGTTCTGTACATATGGTGTAGTATATGTTCTTATCGTATCTAGTATCTGAAGAATGTAACAGAATCAAGATGAACTCACATAATGTAATACTAAGACATCATCTACTACTATATAAGATATAGTGATAGGTTGTCGTATCATCATTGCCGAGGGATGAGAGTCGAAAGACAGTCAACTTTATCTACGGCTACATAGTTTCTGCCTCGCCAGTCGAATGGCTGCAGGGACTATGTCCTGATCACCATGTCGTACCGTAGATTTTGGATTTAAAATATGGTATTCAGGTCAACTTAATTCAGTCAAAGGGTACTGAACAGAAAGTCTAATTAAGACTTTCAACTAAGCAGGCAGCCTGGACTGCTATTCAGAACTTGGCAGGCAAAATCCTATACCATCCGATGACAAACCTATACATACCCTTGCCCAAACCATTTGTTTCAGTAGGTAAAACATTCCAGGTTACTCAAGTAACCTGTCGTGCAATATTTGGTGTCAACAGCATTCCTTGTTAATTGTAACATGCATACTATCATATCCCAACTCTGCCAAAACCTGACCAACATACCCTACACTAATCATTCCATATTTCAGTAATGTCAGTGAGCTAAATCATACTCAACTGTCGAGAATACTTAGGAGAAAACTCATTCACAGGATTAGTATCCATCCTTCGTGACATAGCTGAAATTTTATAGGGCTCGATAATAATTATTAGTCAATTTATTCATCATTTCAAAATTCTGAAAATGCCCAAAAAACTCCCAGTAACAGTAAATAGGGCTCGAACCCTAAATTAGAATTCGAATCCAAGCAAAACATCAAATTGACAGTTGATATGCCCAAAAAAACTCCCAGTATCAGTATATAGGTGTCACACTGTGAGTCTCGTGTCCACACAGTGGAACACGACGTGTCCAAACCAACAAAATAGGTGTCACACGAACTAGAAGCGAGTCCACGCTCTCGTGTCCCCTGCAGCGAGTCCACTGTCAGTCTCGTGTCCCCCGCAGCGAGTCCACGCTCTCGTGGACACGAACTAGAAGCGAGAGAGAGAGAGCTAGAAGACGAGAAGAAACTGGGGAGGAGCTACCTGAGGAAGGAGGAGGAGGAGAAGGAGAAGAAGGAGAAGCTACCTAAGGAAGGAGGAGGAGAAGGAGGAGGCCGGAGGAGGGAGATCGCCGGAGGAGCGCCGCGGAGGAGGAGGCCGGAGGAGGGAAATCGCCCGGAGGAGCGCGCCAAAAATTGGGGGGGAAATTTGTGAATGATCGGAAAGGAAACCCTCGCTGGCTATATGAAATGATTAGCGACGTCCTTATAGGACGTCGCTAAACGTCGCTGATATTTAAGAAACGACGACGCTGCATAAAATGCGTCGCTACACGTCGCTATATCAGCGACGTGTGCCAACGAACTTGCGACACAGATTCCCATTTAACAAATTGCAGCCGCTAGACGTCACTATTAGTCGCTGTTCGCGACAAACAGCGACGTCTTAGATAAACGTCGCTAAACCCCCAAAAAATAGCGACGTTCTATCTTGGAGTCGCTAAATACGTCGCTAATATGACTTATTTTGGTAGTGTTGGGTTTGGATTTAGATTTTAAAATCCATGATTTGGATTTGGATTTGAATTTTGGATTTCCAAATCCAAATCCAAAATCCAATTCCATTTACCAAACAAGCCCTTAGCATGTGTTGAGTATCGCAAGGGGATACCTTGTTTAACACTCATAGGATTTCTAAATTGACTAATGACATAAGCAACTAATAAGTATTTCTTGTTTTTCATGATCAACCGAGCTAATCTGCAGACCCTAAGGATTAGTAGAGATCCATGACACGACCATGTACCCCGATTAGGGTTCATGTGCAGAATGACACCCTTGAATTTAGGATTATCCTAATCAACAAAAAATTGCGCTCACATGAAGCATTAGTAATTAAGAATCATACAACCTCGAATTTTAATTTGGATGAGAGTGTCGAGGTACGACAAAATTATGCACTGTGAGGACTATCATGGACAGTCCTCTACCTATGTAAAGCACTGGCGGTATACCGCCAGACCCCCCTGGTTCGTCTTCATAATGCGTAATTTTCGATCCGATCTCCAATGATCCACCTCCTAAGTATTTTATTTAGTTTTAATGATAATTTACACATGTTTGTGAAGTTTTATGGGATTTTGACTCCCCGAACGCTCTGTATCTATTCGTATCTGATTAGGATAATTACGAGTTTTCGAGGATATTAGAGAGTTCATTTCAAAAGTTTTTTTAATGTATTATATATGTTTGTGTAGTTATAATCTAATTTATTGTTTTATCATTCATATCAACCTTCACACGATATATGGCGAGTATGAAGAGACTACATTACCAGTACTTGTCCCCGTACATGTGCGTACATTACCAGTACTTGTCCCCATACATGTGCCTTGTTAGTGTATCTCCATAAGGGCTTCTCTACTCGATCATGTACCCACTAATGTACCATTACCTATACTGGCACAAGTATATAGCTATACACCGTGGTTGTTAAATGCTTGCATTTCGGTATTGAATCAATCAGATGGATTAATCAATGCACATCGTGTTAATGAAGGTTTGACATGAGTTTGGCTCCCTTGAGTACACCATATATGGCTGACTTACGAGAGACCATGAATCGTAAGTCTTAAATGAACAAATTAGGTGAATTAACAGTTAATTCAATCTAGATGCATCGAGTGGAATGAATCCAATGTTTCACACAACCTAATTAGCTAGGGCTTTCAGTCTCGCTACCTCTATGGCGTGTGGACCGAGATACGTCATGTTTGCACACGATGACCTCCTATGGTGTAGGCTCATGATTCACATGTTTATTACTTGTTATTATCATGTTGCTGATATCCTAGTCATAGAGACACCATGACCCGATCATCATGACCTGTTCATACAGATCCAATATATTATATATTCAGCGCAATAGATGATATCTCTTGTTATGTAGGCAAGGTATACGAGGATGCGCATAAAGTGTAACAAATATTAAGGCGTATCACTATCTTAGGGATAGTTTCTATCTTCTTGCTTATTTGATGTATGAGGTAGTTACTACCCTATGACACGGTATGCGACTCTATTTTGTATTTTTAGATGGGATCATATATGAAGGATTAAGTCTTTGACAAACAAACGTCAAGGGCCCTAGAGAAATGGAATCAAGTTGTCAAGAACAAGTTAATGAATGAGAAAGGGTTTATCCGACTTCCCCACCTAAAGTCCAGTCGCAATAGGTCAAAGTTCAACCCATTACAACTTTGTAGTAATGTTCTATGAAATTTTTTACAACTTAATAGTATTGTTTGTATATTTCTTAAATTTAAAAATTGTATGTTTTTAATAAAATAAGGTCATTTTACAAAGTGTTTGTTTCTGCTATGTTATATTATATGTATATTTATTCGGGAAGAGGCAAAGGAAAGCTAAAATATAATTATAAACATAATGTTTTTACCCATCTTTTCAATCATACTTTCTTGACTGGTTTTCACCGTCACGAAAGGATTTTCTTGACGGTTCAGCTTCCGTCGTATAGGTCGGAGTCAAATAAGTGTCAGTTTTTCTTAACGATTTTGTTTTGGTTTTCGTAACGGTTTGAAAATGTCAAAAGAAATTTCTTGACAATTTTAAACCATTGAGAAAACATAACCAGAAACCGTCAAAAAAATTGGTACTTTTTATGACTCTAACCTAGATGACGGTTGTTGAACCGTCAATGAAACACGTTCTTTAGGGTGGATAACCGTTAAGAAAGGTTATCTTTCTTGTAGTGAGAGCCTATGTATTCCGCTGCTAAGATATCAATAAAATGAACCGTTTTATCTATTTGTTGTCTATCAATTTATGCTTGTTTTTGTTGTAACGGTCTTGTTTTGAGTTAGTTTATCAGTTATAGGAGCGTAAAAAGTGCTTCAGAGAAAGAATCAAAGAGATGGATCATTTCATTCATAAGTGATCTGTTTTACGCCAAACAAAGCGGTTAATCTCTTTACGCCCAAGACAAGGCTAATCACTTTATGCCTAAAGCAGGCTGATCATTTTACGCTCGGGTCTACACCCATGGTTTTACGCCAAAGACAGATCAGCCATTCTTACGCTGGACAAAGCTGTCAAATCTCGCATTTAATGCAAACTCTGACATGGAGATCTTAATGATGGCATATATCACAAAGGGATTTGTTTTATACAGAGACCAATGTTATCGTTTAGTATGTGGATTGAGCTACATTACGCTCACACTATGGCTTCTTTTACGCACGAAGATTATACGAGCTTTTACGCTCAACAGCTGGCATGTGCGTAAAGTCTATTTGAGCTACTTTACGCTCAAGGTTATTTAACAACCACTTTACGCGGGAAGTCTATGTAAAGGCTATTTTATGCCTAATCTACTACTTTACGTTCAGAGTACATTGGGGCTATTTTTACGCCCTATTCTCCTCCACCAGCTTGGAACGTGGTCTGCCTACGTGGCTTTCATGCCATTCTTCTCGAAGAACGTGTGTACATGCATCCTATTCTTACTGAAATGATGTGACACATGTCAACATATGCAGAGGTTGGCTTCGATCGTGGATAGCAGTTGTTAGCGTAAAGATGGAACTTTTGCTAAGTTTTTACGTACAAGAGCCCAAGTCTATAAATAGACTTATTTTTCTCATAACACAGGGACAGAGAGACATGAGAGAATACAGAGATCAAAACTTAGAGATTTTGATTCTCCAGAGCATTCTTCTTCAACCTTTTTTTCAGAACATAGTGAAGATAAAGCAGAAAAGCATTCGGCCTTGCCATCAGTGCCCAAGTGCGCCGATACCTTTTTGGTGACTTAGTTCTTCCAGTTGTTCTACTTCAAGCAGTGATCTTCATCATCATCATATGGTCCAAGGAACAAAGTGATCATTTACGAATCAGACTTCCATAGCAATACTTTTCTAGAATCAAATTTGTACTTCTTGTACTTTTTCTCGTTTTATTTTCAAAAGCCAATTCCTCAAGGCATTTTGTTAAGTGAAACAAAAATGACGACTCTGCTGGGGATGACCTTCTCCTCTGACGAGGAGGCAATTGCTCAATATGATGATGTTTCGGTCGGTTCGACCAAGAATACTCTGGTTGTACACTTCGACCAGACTGCCTACGAAGAAATGCTCCGAACTGGGGGTGGTTCTCGCTGCTCCAATGTTCAAAAATCTCGCAAAGCACGAAAAGTTTGGATTCCTAAATCCAAAGTAGTTGCTGATCTCTCTGTTGCTTCTGATAGCAAGGAAATTCTTCCCACTCCTGTCGTAGGGGCTCCCGTTCGTAACGAGGTAGTCCTTACTTCGACGTCGCTCTCTAAGTGTGACAATTTGTCTCCCGTCTGTGACGGTGTAGATGATCAGGTTCCACGCCTACTGCGTAAGTACCAGGTTTTACGCTCAGTGGGTAAAAACCAAGTTTTACGCTCAAGTCATAAGAATGAGTCTTCCATTTGTAATGTGGCAGATTCTAATGCTTCTGAGTGTAAAAATAAGTCTCCCGTCTGTGACGTGGTAGACACACACAAATTATGCTCTTCGCGTAAAGGAAAATCTCCCGTCTGTGACGTGGTAGATAACCAATTTTTACGCTCTACGCGTGAAGTTAAGTCTCATGTCCGTGACAGTGTAGATAAAATTCACAAAGATGTTTACACATCTAATGTGAATGTACCTAAACGTATGCAGCATAAAAATCATGTTGGTAAAACTTCAGTTCTACACCAACAGCCTTCTTATACTGCTCTACGCAAAGTACCAAATCTACAAATTACACGCAATGAAAATGGAGTCCTTCGTGCTAAAAAATCTCAAGATTTACGCACACAACTCCAAACGCGTAGAAATGTACAATTTGGTTCTGCGAATGCAGCCAGTAACCTTCTTTATACATAGGGTACTAAACGTTTCTCCACCCCTAATGTAATAAAGAAGACTACTCTCTCCACTCCTTCTGACTTACGTGAATTGTTAATGCAAAAGCGTAAGAATAGACAATCTTCGGTGATATTTCCCCAAGAAAAACATCATTATGATTATCACCAGGTTGTGATCAACTGTTGTTGTTCGGCTTCAAAACGGTCAGTTTTTGATCGATTAAGTTTTAATCCGCCTCAACATCAAGCTGAAGACCAAGAACATGAGCTGTCATATGCATCAGTCAACATGGCGTCTCATACTAACAGAGGACGACGTCCAAGACGGAATATGTCCCAAACTCCAGGTCAGCAACAGTTCAACAGACTTCTTGACTCTTTTGAGGGGGTATATCAAAATACTCGATCAAGAAGACAAAGACAAATACAGACTTTTGATTCAGAAGCTGGGGGTACTCAATCTTTTGAGTCCGAGACTGACAGTGTGGATTCATACTTCTATACAAATCCTTCTGTATCTTCAAGAGAGGTTGAATCCTACGCTGTTGGAGATGAACCAGAGACCTCATCTGTTAATACAGAACAGCGTCTCACTGTCGTTGAGCAATCACTGAAAGACATGCTTAACATGGTGCAAAGCATGCATCAGATAATTTTGAATCAGCAAACTGCTCAGTCGACGGTAATAACACCAGTACCAGTAGCAGCACAAACTCAAGATAGCCAAGGGGCTGAAATACCTTTGAATATTCAAGAGCCTGCTGTTAATCAAAATTCTGCATCTCCAGATCCCATCATTCCTGAAGATGTACCACCTCCAGTCGGGGTTACGGTACATCCAACAACCATCCAATCAAATGTGCTTCCTCAAACCAGTGAAGTCATTCAAGCAGTGCGTGAGCTCAAAGCACAGTTTGAAGTTTTAAGGCACAAAGATCAGCTCCAGAGGTTAGGGATCAAGCAACCTTATCCTCCTCATTGGAATGATGTACCTTTTCTACCGAAATTCAAGCCACAATCTATGGTTTTGTTCGATGGAAAAGCATCTCCCAGTCAATATATCAATTACTTTGATATTATGACTGTACACTTGCAGAAAGATGACGCTCTTCTCACTCGATTGTTCATTGGGTGCCTGACGGGTTCGGCTTATGATTGGTATCGAAGTTTATCTGACAATTGCATTTCGTTTTTTGACGAATTCAAGGCAATATTTCTCTCCCGCTTCTATGAAGGAGGTATGGACATGAACATGTCCTCCTTGATAGAAATCAAACAAAAGAAGAAAGAAGATACTCGGACCTTCATCGAACGTTTTTGACAGACTACTTTAAAGATGCCTCCTGGTATGCCAGATTCAGCGTTGATTGATACATGCAAGATGAATCTACGACCATCCATCACTATTTTCACGGGTTCCCAATTCTCAGATTGGGCTTCGTTCATCATAGCAGCGGTTTCTGCCGAGACCAATGGTAGGTTGGCTCATGAACATGGGATGATTTTTGCCTCAGATGATAGAGGAAAGAAAAGTAATCCTAGTAATAACCCCGGCAATCGTAATGTGAAGGGGAAAGATACCCTCATGGTTAATCTTTCCAAGAATAAAACGATGCCGAATAGTCAGGAATCTTCCAGGCCAAAGGAAGAATACTCTTTTGATGATAGTGATATCCCAGGGATATTTCAGTGTCTGGTGAAGAGTGGCAAACTTCAGATTCCAGAGCTAAAGAGGCCTAATAAGGTGAATCTAACTGATAATCCCAAATATTGTATCTATCATAGATACATTAATCATCCTACCAGTGCTTGTTATATCCTGAAGAAGAAAATCCAGGAGCTGATAAATGGCGGTGCTATCGTTTTAACCAATGATGAGCATATGGTTACAACCAATATGGTTTCTCTTCAGTTCGAAGATTTTTCTCCACAGCAAGTCCCAGATGGAATTATCCCAATTCCGAAGGCGACGATGAAGATCGTGAATATCCTACCTGCCAGAGAAGAAAATGCAGGATTGCTGCCGCTCACACTAAAGAATGGTGAAATTATGTGGGTACATCCTGACTTAGTGCCTGAGTTGGAAAATGAAGGTAAAACCTCAAAATCCAAGAAGAGTAAGAAAGTCAAAACCTGCAACATTATTTCTCATGTTATTCCAGATCCTGATGACTTGGATCATCTATGGGATGGCCTTCCTTTAGAAGATAGACTGAAAGGACTAAACATCTGTCCTCCAAGTCTAGCTCCTCCTACTAAGCTCAAGCTTACTCACCAGCAGTAGCTAGCCATGAATAGTGTTCCTTTATATCGGGCGCAACAAGTCTTCGCTGCTTATGAAAAAGCTCCGACAGGGATTTTTCCTCGTATCCCGAATCTTTCTCCTCCTGAGGCTACAGAGACATCTATTCTTCATTCTTCTGTGGATACAGAGATTTCTTCTCCTTCTGTGGAACCATCTGTCAAAAGTCCACTGCCCACTCACTTGTATAGTCAACAATCTGTCCATCTCATGAAGAAGATGGGTTATGACTTTCAAAAGGCAGAAGGTTTGAATTATGATAAAGGAATACGACTTTCTTTACAGATTCAAAGTCAAAATTCCACTGTTGGATTGGGTTCTGAAGTTTCTCGTAACAATTCACACAAGAAGAAGGCTAAAAGAGGGAAGACAAAATCCTGTAATATGGTACTTCCTTCTCCTGAGTCCGAGGAAGAAACTTTTACTGGTATAAGATCCGGAAAAGAGTACCATAAAGACTACGAGGGATCCTTCAAAGAAGCTGAAGACGTAGTGGAGACACTACCAACTCAACCCTCTCCTGTTCCTGCTAAATCTTCTGTGGTTGAAAAGGGGAAACAGAAAACAGTACGCTTCGACGTCCCATTGAAGTCTGCTTCCAGTCAGGGGGTGGTGATGAAGCCTTACAAGTTTGATATTCTGGCTCAGTTGGCCAATACTCCGGCTAGACTATCTATATTTGAGTTGCTTCGCCTTTCCAGAGAAAGCAGAGAGACTTTGAGTGAAGCTTTACTTCAAGCAGATTCATGCTTGGCTCAACTCAAGACTCCTGATAATATACTAGTATCATGTCCATAATGTCATAGTATGATGGAAGCAATTCCCAACATCACCTTTACACAAGAAGATATGATGTTGAAGTATAACAAGCATGACAGACCTTTGTGCTACACTGGTATATTGGATCTACTGAAATTGACATGATTTACATTGACCCCGGGTCCTCAATTAGCATAATTCTTCAGAGTATGCTAAGACCCCTGAGGATTCCTACTAGTGATTTGACTTACACTAGTACTACGATAGTCGGTTTTAACTCTGGCAAGAGCAAACCATTGGGGAAGATTCGTCTGCAGATTCAGATCGGTGATCTTCGAACCATGGCAACTTTCTATGTTATCAACTCAGACGTCTCTTATAATATCCTTTTGGGGAGACCGTGGATTCATGAGCACAATATTGTACCTTTAACTCTCCACCAATGCTTCAAGTATGTGGATTCCCAAGGAGTTGTGAAGACTGAGTTCACTGATATCAATCCCTTCAAGGGTGTCGAAGCCTATTTTTCTGATTCAAGGCTTTATAAACAAGAGCATGTGAAAGAGATATCAGACATGGCTGAAGATCAATCACCCACTGAAGATTAGTCTATTAATGAAGATCCGCCAGAGGAGCAACCTTTGAAGATCATAGTCAAGGGACGAATCCAATCCCAATCTGTCAATGATCAACCTCTGATAATCAAGGTTAAAGGAATAACTCAAACTGAGGAATCAACAAATATTCCTGCTAAGAGCCAAGTTCAACCTTTTATGATCAAGGTCAAAGGGCGTACTTCCTGTACAAATGATCCAGAACCACCATTAATTATCAATCTTGGCAAAACTACGCAGAAGACAGATAATGGTCCACCGATGATTAATCCGAAGCGTAGCAGTCAAATTGTGAATGATGTAAATATTGATCATTCTATACTTTTTGATATCAATGAAGATTTCCTTTTCGAGTATATGGCTGTCAAGTTTATCGAAAGAATGACTTTATCTTCTGATAATCAAAGTCATCAATATAAAGACGACATTGAGCCAGAAGAAACTTTATACATCGATCATAAAGAAAATTCTTTCCCTCCTCATGTAGATGTTGGACCTTATGTTCAAAGGTTCCTAACATCTTCTCCTTATCTTCTACCTGTGGCCGCTTCATCACAAGCTTGAGTAACTTTTAGACGTCACGAAGAGTCTTATTTCATGGTTCCGTCTGATAAGAAAAACAAGCGCCAAATTGTGTTTGGCCTGGCTAGAAATATCCATGTTGCTCAGGCAGATGAGCCGAAGGATAAAGACAAGAGAAGAATCCGAATTGACAAGTATAGTCAACAATCTATCAAGATTATCCAGAACATGGGATATGATTTGAAGATTATGCAAGGTCTCAATCAATGCAAGGGTAGACAACTACCATTATATGGTGATCCGTTTTACCAAAAGACTCGTCATGGGTTGGGATATGATCCGTCCCACATATTTTATGATGATATACAAGAAGAATTCTCTTCTAGCTCTTCGCAATCATCGGATTCAGAAGAAGTCCAATTCATTGAAACTGATGTCTTATTCCTCATATGATGAATCTGGACAAGTATTTTCAGTCAATATGGTTCAAATTGATGACGAATCTGAACTATTTGAGAATGATCCTTGGGATCAACAGATGGATACTCAGTGGGAACTCCGTTTTGAACAGCGTCAGCCACCTACAGAGGATGAAGTTATCCAGGTTGATGTTGGAGATGGAACTACATCCAAACCAATATTCATCAGTAAGAATCTTTCTGAAGATGAAAAGGAACAGTTGATAAAACTTGTCAAAGAATATATTGACATTTTCGCATGGAGTTATGAGGATATGGCAGGCCTAGATCCTAAAGTTGCTACTCATAAACTCAATATTTTACCTAACGTCAAGCCTGTAAAACAACAGCAACGGCGCTTTAGACCAGATATGATGGATGCAATTGAAGCAGAAGTCAAAAAGTTGATCACATGCGGATTTGTTCGTGAAGAGCAACACCCAGATTGGGTTGCCAATATTGTTTTTGTCATGAAGAAGAACGGAAAAGTCCGAGTTTGTATAGATTATCGAGATCTTAATGCAGCTTGTCCGAAGGACGAATTTCCACTTCCAATTACTGATGTCATGATAGACAGTACATGTGGTTTTGAACGCATGTCTTTCATGGACGGATTCTCAGGGTACAATCAGATCAAGATGCATCCAGAAGATGAGAAACATACCGCTTTTCGTACACCCCTTGGGGTCTACTATTATGCGGTTATACCGTTTGGTCTTAAAAATGCCGGTGCCACATATCAACGGGCTATGAGCAACATCTTTCAAGAACATCTACGGAAGATAGCTGAATGCTATGTAGATGACATTGCTGTTAAAAGTCGATCAAAGGATGATCACATTCAGGACTTGAGGACAGTATTTGAGTTGATGTGCCGGCATCAATTGAAAATGAACCCTACTAAGTCTTTCTTAGGAGTTTCCAGTGGCAAATTTTTAGGATTTGTCATTACTTCTCAGGGTATCCATGTCGATCCTGATAAGATTAAAGCAATTCTTGAAATGCATCCTCCTCGTAATCTGAAAGAACTCCGTGGCTTTCAGGGTCGTATTGCTTATATTAGAAGATTTATATCTAATCTTTCTGGGAGATGTCAACCTTTCTCCCGTCTATTAAAGAAAGACGTATCTTTTGTTTAGGATGAAGCGTGTCAGAAAGCCTTCAATGACATTAAGCAATACCTTACAAACCCACCTGTTCTGGTACCTCCGGTAGTAGAAAGGTCATTTTTGCTATATGTTCGAGCCTTGGATCACTCACTTGGCGCTCTTCTTGCACAGAAAAGTGATATGGGTCATGAGCAAGCAATATATTATCTGAGCAGAATGATGGTCGGAGCTGAACACAGGTATACTCCTGTGGAAAAGGAATGTCTAGCTTTGGTTTTTGTCGTCCAAAAGACAAGACATTATGTGACAGGACAGACTATTCATGTCATTTCCAAAATAAATCCCATTCGGGTATTGATGAGGAAACCTAGCATTCTTAACTCCAGGCTGGCCACCTGGGCGATGTTGCTTACTCCTTATGACTTGGTTTATGTACCTCAGAAATCAATAAAGGGTCAAGCATTAGCCGATTTCTTAGCTGCTCAACCTATACCTGAAACATCAAAATTATATGAGGACATTCCAGATGAAGTCGTGGATTGTAACCTGACTTTGAAGAATGACATATGGCAATTATATTTTGATGGGGCATCACGAGTAGGACCTAAAGGCAATATTGTCTCTGGGGTAGGAATCGTCTTGGTTTCTCCTGACAAAATGGTCATATACCGTGCCTATTCTCTCAATGAGCCATGCTCCAACAATGTAGCAGAATATAATGCTCTATTGATCGGTCTCCAAGTAGCAAAACAATTGGGTATTAAGTTCTTAGAAGCTTATGGAGATTCTCAATTGATTGTTAATCAAGTTAGAGGGACTTATGAGGTCAAAAATCCTGATCTCATTCCTTATCATCAAGTGGTAGTTGAATTGGTCCTTTCATTCAAAGGATTCTTCATTGAGTTTGTACCACGCTCTCAGAATGTGGAAGCTGATGCTCTTGCTAGTTTAGCTGCAGACCTAGTTGTTCCAATCCGAAGGCAAAATACAATTACTTTGTTGGATCGAGACTTGTTCTGTGTCAAGAATAATTTGTACATTGAACAAAGTTATACTACAGAGTCAAATTCCCAGCATAAGGATTGGAGAGCTCCATTCGTTGATTATGCAGTTCATGGGATTTTGCCTGAAGATCCAAAAGAAGCTGCATCAGTCAAAAGACGATCGTTTCGGTTTTATTATGATTTGTCTTTACATATGCTATACCGTCGTTCCTATGATGGACTCTTGCTGCGTTGTCTCTCAGAAAGTGAAGCCAAACAAACACTGCGAGAAGCTCATGATGGTATTTGTGGTGCTCATCAACCGGGTCCTAAATTACAAGACCGTATTCGAAGAATGGGGTATTATTGGCCTTCTATGATAGCAGATGCTGTAGACTATGCCAGAAGATGTAAAGCATGTCAGATTCATGCTGATTTTATTCATCAACCATCTGAATTTCTATATCCTACAGCAGCCTCTTGGCCTTTCGAAGCTTGGGGTATGGATGTCATTGGTCCTATTAATCCTCCTTCTGTTAAAGGACATCGGTTCATATTAGCTATAACAGACTACTTTTCTAAGTGGGCAGAAGCAGTTCCCCTTGCGGAAGTAAAAACATCTAATGTGATCAGCTTCATCAAGCACCATATCATTTATCGCTTCGGGATTCCTCGACGGATAATTCATGACAATGGTCCACAATTTGCCAGTCAGGCATTTTATCGATTCTGTGACAAGAATCAAATTCAGAATTTGGCTTCTACGGCTTATAATCCAGCTGCTAATGGTTTAGCCGAAGCTTTCAATAAGATGATCATTAAACTTCTCAAAAAGTTTGTCTCTTCTAATAAACGTGATTGGAATGAGAAACTAGAAGAGTGTTTTTGGGCTTATCGAACAACAGTCCGGACTCCTACTAGTTTTATACCATTCTTATTGGTTTATGGATGTGAAGCTGTCCTCCCATTGGAAATCCAGATCCCCTCTCTACGAATAGCCATTGTTAATGAGCTAACTACAGAGAATAATGATCGCTTACGACTCTAAGAACTTGAAGGATTGGATGAGAAGCGTCTTCAAGCACAACAGCACATTGAACTATATCAAGCCCGTATATCTCGAACTTTCAATCGTAAAGTTAAAGAGAGGGTATTCAAAGTTGGCGAACTTGTATTAGCCGTTCGGAGACCGATGGTGATGACTCAAAAAAGTAAAGGAAAATTCCAAGCAAAATGGAAAGGCCCTTATGTAATTGAGTCCGTATTTTCCAATGGCGCCTATCGGTTATCAAAGCCTAATGGAGATCTACTCATGATGCCAATAAATGGTAAATTTCTTAAGAAATACTATGTATAAAGGAGACAGAATGAAAATAAAGTTTCTTTTATGTTTATTTTTGTTCAAGACAAAAGATTAAGGACGAGGGCCACTCCCTTCCTTATTGAATACATAGTCAGCCAACGCATAGAAGGCGTCGCTTCCTGAACTCATAAAAAATTTACAGACAACCATCCTCGACGCTTCTTCTTCAGGAGTTTTCCCTGGCTCTACTAAGAAAGCAAAGATGTCTTCGGGTGGCTTGGGCGTAGAAGAGCTTCCACCTATTTCGGTTGAGCCTGATGAGCCTGATGCAGGGGGTTCAACGGGGAACGTCTCAATGATGTCCTTAACTTTCCGGGAGACTTCATTCTTTTGCCGTACATCCTCGAAAGACATTTCCAATAGAGGAGGAGAAATGAGAATAAAATATTACAAGCAGTTCTCACCTATTTATAAAAGAGGACTGTTGATGAACCGGTCTTTGAAGATTGAGAACAACCATTCATTCCCGAAAAGACCTGTCCGTTCGCTCCATCGGGTTCATTCATTTCATCATAGAATCGAATCAATGTTTTCTTTTCCCAAAAAATACGTTGGTTCGTTCATCGTTTTGACCCATATGCTCATGACATCTGTCTCGTTATTCCCCAGCTACCAAGGTTTGGTTAAGCTGATTTCTTGTCTCATAGGAAAGGGATTTTATATCTTCTATTTTATCAATTGACTAGAAAGTGAGATTCGTTATTTATCATGTTTCCATGACCTCTGGATAAGTACTAAATCTACTTACTTTTCCTATCTATCACTTCTATTTTGACCTCTGCATAGATATTAATCTAATTTTCTTTTGAGTTCATATATACTATTATGTCCATATTACCTCTGATTGTATCATATACTCTAAAACAGAAAATAAGATTTCATTTATCTATCATGTCCATATTACATCCAGATAGATACAAATCATTGATCATAGAAGAATTATCATTTCCATTCTCATATCATAAAAAGTCTATTACATTTCTTAGACTTTCTTACAAATCATAATGAAAATCTATTACATCTTGGATTTTCATTCTATACACCCAACGATAACCTAATGGAGATCTGTTTCTTCTTTGGATCTTCTTCGTCGGATTCGTTGTTGGTGTCAATTCCTTGCTGTCCAAGCCTTTGTGGTGACCAGAACAGAAGGAATCAAACTCTGGTCTTCTCTCTCAGACGAGAGGAGAATCCCAGAGTATGGCAGCCCGAAGACGTGTTGCTGCCAATACAACTGGTGGATTAGGGGCGGCCTTCCAGAGGAGATAGGAATGCATCCAGCATTGGGATACGATTCTTAGTTCTGCCGTGAAAGGAACTCTACTACCCGATTTCTCGGGGTAGAGTTGACTCCACCATCCAACTCTCCGTGTATAAAGGCTCTTCCTACCAACAGAGGAAGACCCTTCTATCCCACGAAGAGTTCTGAGTTGTCTGATTTGCGCGTCAAAAGCGCATGAGCTCCCTGATGTTGATATCAGAAGAACGCTCTTCACAACGTCAAAGTCACCAATGCCGGTCCTGAAAAAATTGTTCAGCCAAACTTCTGCAGAGAACAACAAAAAAGAAGTGTTTTAAACAGAAGTATCATCAGATGCGTATTAAATGCTAAACTAAAAACAGATGACAAGGCTTTTACGCCAGTACTTCAGCAAGACTTTTACGCCAGTGCTTCAACAAGGCTTTTACGCCAGAGCTTCAGCAAGGCTTTTACGCCAGTGCTTCAGCAAGGCTTTTACGCCAGTGCTTCAACAAGGCTTTTATGCCAGAGCTTCAGCAAGACTTTTACGCCAGAGCTTCAGCAAGGATTTTACGCCAGTGCTTCAGCAAGGATTTTTTTTTACGCTCGTCAAGAATTTACGCTCATGAATACCTGTTTCCAACAGAAAATTCGAAAACAGATATTTGCTTACGGTCGGACTTACCACTTAAGCCAAATGGTTTGGCTCTAATGATGGTTGAATCTACGTCTAATGATCGGGCGTACAAAGGAACACCGTTGGACAGCTTTGCCATTGTCACTTGTTGGAGAACGACATTGCAGAAAGTTATCTTCAGAGGAACGAGAATGAGAATATATGAAACATTCTCGGCTATTTATAAAGGCTGAAGAAACTGATTGGTATGAGTCTATTTCGGGAGAAGATCCTATTTAAAGGCTCTCGTAACCACAAGACAGATGCCACGTGTTGGTTTGTTTCTTAGGAATTAACAACCATAGAAGCAGTCAAAATAAGTGCTGAACAGTTCTATATACCAACAGATGAGATTAACATCAGACTTTATTTATAAAAAGGGGGGAGTGGCCCCATACAGATAAAAGATTCGCAAAAACATCATTTTTTCTCTCCCTCGTCGGGCTGACGAAGGGAAGTACCTAGTTCGTGCATATTGCGAATCTCGGAGCGACGCATCAGATTAAGAATTGCTTCTGCATCTCCTGGCCCTTCGTACGCAGTTGGGGGACCACCATCGATGTGACTAAAGACTGCAGGAGTCAGTCCAAAGCACTCTAAAAGGTTGCATGCTCGCTCAAAATCAAGCCTGGAGCTCGAAGCCTCTTTGTTAGTAATCTCGTTCTTTGGTGCCATGTCACTATGAGGATGAATGACAAGAGTGAAGAATTTCTTCTTATTTATACAATTAAACCAACTCTTCATATTCCTCTTTGGAAACTGCTCATTATTAATGTAAACTCGGGGAAACGAAAAGGCATTCGAAAGTCTCGAGAAAGAAATTCATTGTGACGGTTGAGTGTTGACCGACATTATTGAAAATTACGTCGACTGTTGGATATCCCCGCTTTTATGCGGATGACGGTTGCGTATCCCGAATTTTACGCTGACTGATCAAATCTCAACTTTTACGCTTCTGTTCAAAGTGTTTCAAATTTTGGAGATATTTGAAAACTTTGAAGGGGGTCTTGTAGGAGCGTAAAAAGTGCTTCAGAGAAAGAGTCAAAGAGATGGATCATTTCATTCATAAGTGATCTGTTTTACGCCAAACAAAGCGGTTAATCTCTTTACGCCCAAGACAAGGCTAATCACTTTACGCCTAAAGCAGGCTGATCATTTTACGCTCGGGTCTACACCCGTGGTTTTACGCCAAAGACAGATCAGCCATTCTTACGCTGGACAAAGCTGTCAAATCTTGCATTTAATGCAAACTCTGACATGGAGATCTTAATGATGGCATATATCACAAAGGGATTTGTTTTATACAGAGACCAATGTTGTCGTTTAGTATGTGGATTGAGCTACATTACGCTCACACTATGGCTTCTTTTACGCACGAAGACTATACGAGCTTTTACGCTCAACAGCTGACGTGTGCGTAAAGTCTATTTGAGCTACTTTACGCTCAAGGTTATTTAACAACCACTTAACGCGGGAAGTCTATATCAAGGCTATTTTTTGCCTAATCTACTGCTTTACGCTCATAGTACATTGGGGCTATTTTTACGCCCTATTCTCCTCCACCAGCTTGGAACGTGGTCTGCCTACGTAGCTTTCATGCCATTCTTCTCGAAGAACGTGTGTACATGCATCCTATTCTTACTGAAATGATGGGACACATGTCAATATATGCAGAGGTTGGCTTCGATCGTGGATAGCAGTTGTTAGCGTAAAGATGGAACTTTTGCTAAGTTTTTACGCACAAGAGCCCAAGTCTATAAATAGACTTATTTTTCTCATAACACAGGGACAGAGAGACAGAAGAGAATACAGAGATCAGAACTTAGAGATTTTGATTCTCCAGAGCCTTCTTCTTCAACCTTTCTTTCAGAACAGAGTGAAGACAAAGCAGGAAAGCATTCGGCCTCGCCATCAGTGTCCAAGTGCGTCGATACCTTTCTGGTGACTTAGTTCTTCCAGTTGTTCTACTTCAAGCAGTGATCTTCATCATTATTATATGGTCCAAGGAACAAAGTGATCATTTATGAATCAGACTTCCATAGTAATACTTTTCTAGAATCAAATTTATACTTTTTCTCGTTTTATTTTCAAAAGCCAATTCCTCAAGGCATTTTGTTAAGTGAAACATCAGTTATATACATTCTTGCCATATACAAGTGCAATTTAGACTTGTAAGACATCATGTCAAGTAACGACTTTTCGCTTCTACAGAACTGGGCGTGACAAAGTCTATTCACGCTCCTCTGTGTCTTTGTATAAATCAAATTATCATCAATAAAAACTACTATACATTGGTCTAGGAGTTGATGGAAGACTTCATTTATCAAGTTCATAAATATTTTTGGACCATTCGTCAACCCGTATGGCATCACTAGGTGTAACTCCACTTCCCTGAAATTTAAATTTTCTTTTAGCCTTATCTTATTTTGATTTAACCATTTAATTGTTAGATACCTTATAAATGAAGTTATTTCTTTTTCTTTGATTCATTCTAATTATTTCCTTAAACATTTGTCCATTTAATTTAACCAATGGGCTGGACAAGCCCATTTCTTAGCCTGGGGTAGAAAGCCCAAGGACTGTTCTACCTATTTGAACTACTATAGTTCATTTAGAATTCCTATTCTCTATTTCCTCCATGCTGATTTCCTTTATAATTCAAATTCGATTGCTACTGCCACCTCGACCATGTGGAGTAACGACTCCTGACAATTCGAGAGCGCGCCAATTTTCCTCACACTCTCTAACCGCTTATTTAAGCAGCCCTCCCATCATCCTTTCCCATTCATTCCAGATCTAGAATCTTTCTTCCTCTCCAAGTTTCCACAGAGCAGAGCTCCACCATTTGCTTCCCAGAGGAAGAAGAAGAAGCTGAGGAAGAAAAAGGAGCGGCCATGACTGTGGTGATCGTCGTCGACGTAAAGACTAGCTGAGGTGAGCTGAATTCTTCATCGAGCCAATCCTCATCTTCAAATTGTTTTGGATCAAGTTGTGATCTAGACCTGGATCAAGATCGATCTCTAGTAATTCTTGTTCTGTTGAAACCAGAGTGGTTGCAATCATGAATGTTGTTCAACGAACGATTGGTGGATCTTCGAGTATTGATTTTGAGATCTCTCATCCGATTAATTAAATCTTAGGTGAGTTCTTCCAGTTCAGTAATTTTGCTCATTTGAATAATTAGTATAGAGTTTTGTTCTGTTCTTGATCTATGAATATCCGAGTCATTTTGAATGTGTTGAGGAGATGAACCATATATTTCTTCTCATAATCACACACTTGTTCGATGAAATGTTGTAGAGATCCGTGTCCACCTCTTGATTTGGTTTCAGGGATACGATCATCATACTGCAGGTAAACTTCCTTGTTAATATAATTTCTGGTGTGGTTAAACTAGGAATGAAATTGTTTGTATCAGTCATAGTATGAAGTTTCGACTCATTGAACTGAACCTGGGTATTTCCATCGAATGATTTCTCAGGGACAGTCTTGTGACTCAGAGACTTCATACTATGTTGGCTTGAACATAATACTCTTGTACCATACTCAGTTCATTATTGAACCTGAGATGGTATGAGCAAATCGTATCGTGTTGTGTTTGGTATTTGCATATGCAATTTGGTTGAACATGAGAACAGTCGTGTGAGTTGGAATGCATGTCATGAAGTTATAATTCCACTGGTTTTCACAGCAAGGTTCTGGTCATATATATACCAGAGACTTCCATACACTGTCTGGGTAGTTATGGACTTGAGGCTTTATGACTGGGTCATTTTATTCATGGGGCACATCCTATTTTATATTATTTCAATGTGTAATCATGTGCAATGGGTTGTTGCACCTGAGAATATTATTCAAGTGGCTACCTAGCAGCCATTGGAACTAATCGTAGTATCCAAGACATGGTTGTGACTGTGGGAATCGGTCTCAGTCTCCCTTGGGAGTACTGACTGGTTGGGCATCAATTTAAGTTTAGTTTGGGGGCCAACTTAATGCAACCTATGATGTTTCAAGCTAGTTGAAATCTGAGGTTGTTCTACAGCTATTCTTCTGAACTGGTATTGCCATACAGATTATTGAGAGGTTGATTCTTAGTTGTATCAACCTTTGCAGCTGAGAACTCATTTTAAATATTATACCTGAGAATGAGGGTTGTGGTGCAACTCTTTTGGCTGGAAAATAACATGGGATTGGGTGTTCTTTGCAATAACACACTATTCAGTGAAATTCCTGGAACGTGGGATCACTGTTTAGCTGGTGGTTCATTCTATTGCCATGATCCAGTGAACCTGGGAGAGTGATCTCAGATTGAACCTGAGATCAATTTCAGAGTTTGCTTGAGAACTCATGTGCAATGTTTATTAAGATGTGATCCAACCTAATGCTGAGCCATGTGGGTTATTCCTGTTGGACCTGGGGAAGTAAACAAGTTATGTTGGATTGATGAGTGCAGGACACCAAATTTTGACTGTGTACTGCTGACCCATTTGTTGGTAGCTTTGTTTTCAAAACTGGAACTTATGTATCATGGGTAATTCAATGGCTGAGATTTCATGTTTAGTTCTTTTTGAGTTTTCTTTATGCAATGTCTGATTCAATTTAGAACCTGGAAACTGCAATGGGTTGATCCTTGGATTCCTGAGAGTTCCTATTAATTAGTGAAGCTTGGGATTAGGAGCAATGGATATACACATGTATATCCAACTGGACAGTGGCAACTGAGATCAAGTTAATGACCTGTCTATGAATAATTTTGAAGATACTGATACATCACCAGAGGGTTCAACTCTGATGTCAGTTTCAGAACTCTGGTTTGAACTATTGGACCCTAATCAGTGTTGGTCATCTTTTTTCTTTTTTACTGAAACCTGGATTACCTATGGCTCACTGAGTTTAGATTTTAGTTAGAGTCTCATTCTCATAACATGAATTCAGGAACTTGAGACACTGGATGATATTCCTGTGTTAAATCAGGAATGCAATCCTGTGTTAACTCAGGAATATATTCCTGTGTAAACCCAGGAATCCAGAAATGAATTCCAGTAAATTCTAGAAATAGTTCAAAGTATTTGCAGTATAACTAAGTTGTTTTCCCTATTAGATAAGATGGCTAAATCATGTGTATTAGCATTGAGTTTCCCAATTGCTTGAACCTGCATAAGCAAGGTCTTGACTAATTAAAGAGACACTTTATCATTGTTAGTTTTACTTTTTGAACACTTGTATTTTAGCAAAGTCATGTAGTAAATTGTTTAAGTATATATATAGTTATGATTTAGGGTTCTTGCTAAGTTTAGTTAATTATATTGGTACTCTATAGGAAACCATAGAACTAAGGTTTATATTAGGAATTAATTGTGATTAGAATCTTTTGATAAACCATTTAGAATTAGCAGTTATTAACCAACTTGTACACATCATTATTACATACAGGAGGATATCTAGCTCTTTTGCCTACTTGTACTTTCCTGGAACAAGGCAAGTACACTCTATGGTTCTGATCAGTGCATTTTTTTGTTCTTTATTGTTGACACACTGCGACACGTTCATGATCTTTTCTGGCTTGTTCTTTCATGTTCTTACTTGTATCTTAGGGTGGAGAAATACTCTAGATATGTGACCAAACCCGGATACTTATTCATGATCTTTAGCTTAGGCCTCGCACAGTGCACGCGGGTCCTAAGCCGTACCTTATATGATCTTTCAGGATCTTTTCATGCTCTTTCATGGTCTTACCTAAGCCGGTCACATATCATAGAAGTATTTCAAATTTATAACACACATGTTCATGATTTTGTTCTTACATTAGTTTTCTATGATCCTGATCTTGATTTTAGCTATAGTTGTGATCTTTCCTGCATCTTTATATAGTCGTAATCTTTCATGTATCTTTATAGCAGTAGTTCATGTTCTTCCTTTTCTTTACGTATCTTGTTCTTCTTGTTCTTTCAGCATTTACCTTCCATATCATGATGTTATTGTTCATTACCTAGAACTGTACTTTGCTCTGCTCCTGAATAGGATATGTTGTAGGTGAAATGGAGGCCTTGTGTGACACCTACTATGGTCAGGATATTGCTTTCCCTGTTGAGCCAGCTGGAGCTGCTTGTGACCTAGAGGCTGCAGAAGCCTAGTGCGCCTTTAGTATTTTCCTATTATTCCATGTATTGAGACTAGTAGACTCTTTTCATTAGTTTGAATGTAATAATTCAGATATTGTACTTTACTCTGGTTGGGACACATTTATATAGATGCTGTGATTCATTCATATTCATATTATCTGGTTAGTTTCCCTAGATTGGTACAGCTTACTTTGTTGTGTATAATAACAAAGGCTGGGCATGTCCGACTCGTATCCGGTTATTCGGGAGCGGATCGTGACACTAGGAACTCGTAGTGCCTAGAATCCTAAAAGCAGTATTTGGAATATCTTTCTTTCACACCTTCATCAGGTGATACCTGGATCTCAAGTCTATCTTTGAAAACACAAAAGCTCCATTCAGCTGATTAAATAAATCGTCGATCCTTGGCAATATGTACTTATTCTTCACTGTTAGAGCATTCAGTGCTTGATAGTCAATAAACATCTTTACTGAGTTGTCCTGTCAGGATATGAGCAAGTACAAACGCCAACATCAGTTTCATGTGAATTAACAAATACTATAAGAGACAATTATAATAAAATACAAGATAAAATGTCAAGACTGGAAATAAAATAATACATGTGAAACTGGATATTATGTCAGGGTGTGAAATACTGGAATGTAAAACAGTACATGAAATCTAATGTATAAGTAAATATAAACAGTACCTTGAGTTATTAGAGCGTTATGTGATCGGCTTGGGTCAAGATCAGGCTATTCCATTTGGCTCGACTATCACAAGAAGGATATATATAGGGTCTAGCCAGCCAACATGGAAAGCGAGCACAAGGAGTAACGGATCTCGCTATACCCTACGTGCGGTGAGGGTGGAGCAAGCACAAGAAAGTTACATGATGGATATTGATCACATAACCCCTTATAACTCTCCATCCCCGAATAATATATAGATTCAGACATAACACATCATGCATGGAATTCTCTAAGAGGGTAGCAAATTCTCTTATGAATCAGCGTCTATACAAGTACAGTAAACAAGATCAAACAATGTACCGGTATACCAAGTAACCCAGGAATGACATCTCATGACAGGATCCGACGTATACTAGTCCGTGTACTATAGTGTCAAGAATCAAGTAAAATACTACAACTGAATCGGATATAGTAGATATCAAAACAATGAAAACTATCAGAGAATGTACTCGCCTGAGGTCCTGAGCTGAGAAAATCGATACTACCAACCACTCAATGAGCCATGAACGGTCAACTCGCACAACAGTCTCCTAATGCTGAAACAAACATTACCAACGTTCTCAGAATAGTCAAATTAGCTAGAATAGCCTATGCATAAGTCCAATTATGGACACAGGAATAAAACGGTAATTTCGGGTCAAAACGGTATCTGCCGTTGGATCCGTTTTACACCGAAAAGTGTGCCACTAATCTACGGTCTTTAAAGTCATCAAACTATATGTCTACGAGTCCGATTTGATGAGATAAACCCAACCATATGTCCAAAGTTGGATTTCGGTAGGAGGTGCACAAATTCGTCCGTTGGATCGGATCGCGAGCCCACCAAAATAACGTTCCGGTCGACCTGCTCAGAATCGGACCAAACTTGGCATACAGGATCAGAAAAATGATACGGTCCTGTTGGTACAAGTTTCATCTCGAGATGACGAACGTATACAAAATAATTGACAAATTTGCAGAAAGACCGATATGGTGAATTTCGACGGATACGTATCAAATTCGTCGCGCACACGCAACCAATTTAAATTTCGTCAAAGCCCACACGTCCGTGAAGTCGATACGCACCTTTCGATGCTTTCGGTTCGCGACCACGTCGTCAATTTGTCGGGCGCACGCCGTATCGGTGATTTTCAAGATTTTTGAAAACTGTTTTTTATGATTTTGGAATTCGATTTTCTCGTTGTACATCAACGAATTTCATTTTTGTAAAATGGGTTTTAAAGCCTATATTGTCCATAACTTTCATTAATTAGTTTTGGAAATTTCTAAACATCCTGACATGAATCGTCCCGCTAAGTCAGTGGTTTGAGCCTGTGTTGTGCTCTATTTTAGAGCAATTTTTCGTCAATCTTTGGATCGATTTTTTAGGAATTCTAGCATGCGACGATTAAATCTATTTGATGGAAAATAAAGTCATATAATTTAGGGACATACCCGAAGAATCGGATCAAAAATCGATCGAGCGTGCACAGAGTTATCTCGCTGCGAAGTTGACTCGGGACAGCAGGCTACTGCTGTTCTTGCCCGCGCGCGGCCGGCCTTGTGCAGCGCTCCGACGTGCTGTGAAGGTCGGCGGCGGCTCGTGGCGGCCCGCGTGGGGTAGGGCGGTGGTGTGGGTGTCGGCGCCTGGGGTTGGGGTGAAGGTTTTGAGTTAGGGTTTTGCTATTTCTCTCGGATTCCATCTCTCTCTTTCTCGCGTTCCCTATATATGTGTTGCGTATAAGGGGTCGGCTGATTGTATACGCGGGCTGGGGGTGCGTGTGTGTTCAGCTGATGGGTTGGGCTGCTAGGTTGATGGGGTTTAGTTTCTGTGTGTGTGATGTTTTGATTTAGTTCCTTTTTTCTTTTATTTGATTTACTAACTCAATGAATATATATATATATATATATATATATATATATATATATATATATATATATATATATATATATATATATATATAATTAAAGAAAAAGGAAAAGATTTATTAGAATATATATACTAGCATATGTGCACGTATTTTAATATTTCTTAATTAGTTTAGAAAGACTCTTTAGGAAGATAAAAGGGTAGTCTTCCTAATTACTAAGTTGTCCTTATTAAAATTAATGAACTATTTTTAATTAGTATAAGTATGTAAGGATATTTTTGCAATTTAAAAGTTTCACCATCTAAGTTTTTCTATTATATAGTAGAATAGATAGTTGTTAATTATATATTTATATATATATATATATATATATATATATATATATATATATATATATATATATTTTATATATATATATATATATATATATATATATATATATATATATATATATATATATATATATATATATATAATTAAAGAAAAAGGAAAAGATTTATTAGAATATATATATATATATATATATATATATATATATATATATATATATATATATATATATATATATATATATATATATATATATATATATATATATATAACAACTATTAGATAGATATGTGAATACAGATAGTGTAATGTATACTGTAATGTGAAGTGCAAATGTAGTGAATGAATGCATAAAAGAGTGATTGCAATAGATAGATATTTGGTTGTATGCAGAGCAGCCTGCTCTGATACCAGGTCAGGTATCAGAATATAAGGTGAGAGGCGATGCAGTGTATGAAGGCAGTGTAATGTCATGTTTATGTACTACAGTAATGTGTGTGTGTGTGAAGGATGTGAATTTCAGTTGGTTAATTTGAATGCAAGGTAATGTATCAATGTAGGCAGTGGCAAGTGGTATCAAGATACAAGGAATGCAACATAGGACATGTCCTAATGTAGCAGCTAAGTGAAGTGTAGACAAGTGTCAAGTGAAATGAATGTAATGTGACTCATTCAAGAGGCAGTGGTTCCTATATGCAGTGAACATATATGAATACAATGCAATGGTTAACAGTGTTCATCTCACATATCTAAGACATAGGCATGACAGCCTAAATACAGTATGTGTGTGTGATATATAGGTTGCAATGTAGTGTGGCAATGGTATCAATGAGTGTGCAAGTGTCAAAGGGTGTGTAGTTGGGTCAAGGGGAATGTGCACATGCAAATGGGTGTCTTGACTGCAAAATGTGGGACTTGCAGGTCAAGCCAAGGCTCGAAGCCCCAAGTCCCAGACCTGATGTCAGTCAATGCCTCAACCTAATACAGTCACTAGGAAGTGGAAACTAGGTGTGTTGAGTGTGCACGAGGACAACAGTATCAGGGGACTGCTACAGTGCCTGTGCAGTGCCAAATAGTGTATCCCTGTATCCAATACGATACAACAAACGACACAGAAATCAACTTAGTCCTATACCATTGCAATCTACATATAATAGGCTATCCAAATATATAATTTATTCTGAAATTGGTGACAAAAACTTCCTATGTGGCATTTCGTCGAACACTTGAGATACATATTCGATACAGAACGATACGTCCATGATACGTACCTAAAATGGACACGAAATAGATCCAAATTATTCCTAGGACTAGGGGGATTCTAAATGAATGCATCTACAACAATAAAACTGAAATCTAATAGGTTTAGAGGCTCTTAACAATTGAGAGTTGGAATCCCAATGAAAATCCTCTTGCAAAGTTCTTCCATCAAATCCAATGGTCAGATTGCTCCTAATCTTTTCTAGCTAGCCAATAGAGACCTCTACACAAGGGGAGTGCAATGCAATTGGTTTGGTTGAATTTGGAGGTGATTTGATAAAAGGGAGCAAATTTAGGAAAGAACACCAATTAGTGTTAGGGTTTGCAATAAAAGAGGCAAGAGGGGACTAATGATCACTTATATAAGTGGGAGATTCAAGGGTGGCCGACCAAGAGTAGCTAGGGTTAGGGTTTGGTCCAATTTTTCCTTTAAGGCCTCTCAAAATATCAATTCAAGCCCTTTAGGAAAAAGGCCCAACTAGATTAGGGTTTCCACCAATTCTATGGTTCTAACATAATATCTAGGTATTTTATAACTTAGCTAACTTGTTTAATTCTACTAACTAAGTCTCTAGGATCATGATCAATATATAGACTAAGATAATTTTAGGGTTTTACCTAACATAACACTTAGCACATTATGAATTAAATAAAATTCAAAAATAATTAAGTATTCATAAATTACCAAAATATCCATATTCTAGAAAGTGGTAGTGAACTAATCTAATTACATTAGCTAGGTCTCCATGGTCATAGTTAGGCTCTAGACTAAGTAATTCTAAGGTTTCACTCGCAAATGACAAAATCACAATACATCAAAGTAAATAATATTAAAATAATCAAAAATTTATCAATTTATCATTAACATGATTTAAATCCATTATTTAATAACTAACGTGATCAATTTAACAAAAGTTCAAAATTATTCTCATTTTAGAAAAGTGGTAGTTATAATTTATTTTCTCTTCTTCATTGGTGGTGGAAGACGTAAAAGAGGAAGAGAGAAGTGATAGTAGTGTTGGCTTTGGTCGGGTGCAGGTGGCAGACGACGGTGGAGGAGGTTGGGAGAGTGGTATGCGAGAGTAGGGGATTCGACATTATGCAGTTTGGTGGTGCACGCATGCGCATACGAGACTGACAGCGACGGGTTGGTGCAGTTTGATGGTCTCGATGGGATGCGCAAGAGGGAAAGGAGGCCGATAGAGTGGAAGGAGAATGTGAGATAGATGGGGGATTAAGAGTCGAAGAAATGATATAGAAAGGAAGAACCGATAGAGAGAGAGAGAGAGAGAGAGAGAGAGAGAGAGAGAGAAGAGAGAAAGAGAGAGAGAGAGAGAGGGAAACCGAGAAAGAGAGGAGGCGGTGGAGTGGGTGAGAGATTAGAGATAAGAAGAGATTGATATATATTAAGAATATTATCAATGGTGTTAGAAGGTGCTGCTCCTCTTTCTCTCCTCTAAATAAAACTAGTTTTTGTATACTAATACTTCTAGTACTGCTGGTACTAATAATAGTAATAATAACAATGATAACCATAAGATAATAGAATATGAAATTACAAAATTTACTGTAAAAGTATTTTTAAGAATGCAGCTATCACACTGGTTTTGCTCGAGTCTGGTCCAAATTGCATACGAGTCTTTGTGTTTGTCGGTAGTAGTTTGAACGATTTCAAAGAATAATGGATACTAAAATCGCACAATGTGAATAAAGTTATAACATATGGTAAAATTGTGAAATTGTGATGTCCAAAGAAGTACATTATTCCTACTAATTATTGATTGGACTTATGCAAACACAATAATATGAATGAGAATTGCATATTTTCATCTGTATTATGAATCCAAGAGAAATGAATTGACCGCTACAATTGTAGCTCATACGTATAAATATGCAAACTATAAATACAAAATGTTGTCTTTCAGTTATATATTATTAACGATAAATTTGCCATTATGGTATGACGTTTTGTTCATATTTGTATATTTCACCAAACATGGATGTTATTCTCTTCGCTTGCTCGTATTTTCTAGTTTGACTTTGCTCACTTTAAAAGTCAGACGGGTTCTACCTTGTCGCTTACCGACTTGCATTACTATTCCTTCGAACGTTTTGCTCTTGCTACATACCAAATGAACTTCGGTAGGACGAAACTTTGCTTTTGCCCTAGTACCCACAGACATTTACGATCTTACCCTTCCCATGGGTCTCATATTTCTTGTAGTTTTTTAAGTTACCAAAATTACCCCCGCGAGAAATCCACACTTCCATCACCCCAACATGTAATTGCATTGGCCTTTGCAGGGGTGTATATGTAAATTCACCTTTTTACAAAAGGAAATATTGAAATGATCGAGGTCCTTCCTCTTATATGCTCCTTGAGTTTTGGGCGGGCGCGTTTCCTCTGAAGATTTTTCGTTTTCCCTCTCCTCTCTCTCTGTCATAATATAAAAAGTCTCCTCTCTCTCTCTCTCTCTCTAGGGTTTCAATCCATGCAAATTGACATGCAACTTGAGAGAATCTAGGGTTTGTGCTCCTCTTGCGATTTCTCCATGTTCAATTTTAGTTCTTGTTGTCGCTATTAGGGTTTTCAGCGCTATCTAGGGTTTCCAGTTGGGGTTTGTCGCCCCTTTGGTGTTATTGTTGGTGATATAGTTGAACATTGTTCATTTTGCATGTAGTTGAACTTTTTTTTTGTTGAGAAAATTAACACTTTGAGACTCTAAATTTGCATTCTTTTCTCATTCATCAATAGTTATTTAAGCATTTTTAGAATAGAATCCCCTGTTTGCTGTAAACTTGTTTGAAATTATAGCTTCTAGTGTAAATTTCACTAGGATATGGACCCTTGAGTCTACTAAAAATTGAATTTTTACCTATGTTGCATGGACACGGATACAGCATGACACGTTAAGGACACGGCGCAAGAGCACGACACCTATATGTGTTAGATATATTTATTTTGGGGTGTCCATGGTGCGTCCGGTATGTGTCAATAGTGACATGGCCAATTTTTGAAGTGTCTATGCTTCCTAGATTTTTATGCCTTTTTTATGTAGCTTCGGTCGTTGTATTTCTAAGTTTAAGTATGTTACAATGATAACAGATTTTGGTGCAGACTTTTTCTATAGTTGTGTAGCTAATTAGGCTCAATTGCTTCGGTGGTACTCCAAGTTATACCCTATTAACAATAAAGTACCTAATATTCCTTACTTAAAAGTAACATACGTTATAATTAAGGTGTATCATAGTCCCTGTACCAACTTTCCGTCAAGTTGCTAACGGAAATGGGCTCAATTACTTCGGTGGTACTCCAAGTTATACCCTATTAACAATAAAGTACCTAATGTATTATTCCTTACTTAAAAGTTACACACCTTATAATTAAGGTGTATTACAGTCCATGTATCAACTTTCCGTCATTTTCGAATCTCACTTTGTTTCTCTTTATTACCAAAACACTAAAATTTGAAAAACCTCGAAGTAGAGTAGAGCAACATTAGAGGAAAACCCTAACCAGTAGTTATTATTATGAAAACCCTAAAATAATTTATTGTGTAAATCATGCAATAATTTATTGTGGAAACCCTAAAATAAAAGAAGAGCCGATCCTAAAAATGTTTATGCTGACAAAATTGCAACAAATGAAGCAAGGGAAATGGAATGGGATCTTGCGAAGATCCCATGTTATTGCGAAGGAACTTCTCTGTGCAAATTATTCACTGCAAATACACCTTGGAATCGTGGGCGCCAATTTTTAAAATGTGCAAAGGAGGTAGGATGTGATTTTTGGTGTTGGACTGATGAACTTCGGTTATGTCGTTGCGAAGCCGGATTTTACAAAATACGAACATCAAAGGTGCCTAGGAGCTTAGGTCAAAAATTCCACTGTTGTCCATTATCTACTAGTGTAAGTGAAACATACTTTTCTTTGTACATTAATATAAATTAATTTTTATTTTTTGCTATTAATGTGTAACTTACAATTGGAATTTCTTTCTTCAATACGTGTAGAGGAAAAATTCCGGTTGTGAATACATTAGGTACTTTATTGTTAATAGGGTATAACTTGGAGTACCACCGAAGTAATTGAGCCCATTTCCGTTAGCAACTTGACGGAAAGTTGGTACAGGGACTGTGATACACCTTAATTATAACGTGTGTTACTTTTAAGTAAGGAATAATACATTAGGTACTTTATTGTTAATAGGGTATAACTTGGAGTACCACCGAAGCAATTGAGACAAGCTAAAAGGAAGATTACAATTCTTTATATGCAATGACTCGTTCTTTTTGCTGCTAAGAATGCCTTATTAATTTCAAATTCAACTTGCTTTGTTATGTAGGTGGGTTATATGGTTGATGTTATGGTTTCTTCCTCACAGTAAAGCTGTTTAGTTGAAACCAGTGCCATATAATTCAAATTTGCCTGAAGAATCATTACTTTGAAACTTGTTTGGAAATGCTGCTTGACGTATCTGTGTTTCTTGTCTATGTGTTTAGCATTATTACTTCTTAGTTCAGATTTTGGACTGTCTAATATTTATCATTATTGCAAAACTTTGTAATAGAGAGAAGGTTTGATATAAACTATAAAGACTTAATTTTTGTTGCTACCTCTCGTAAACTTCATCTTGTAAGATCTGGATCACTTGGGCACCACTTTTTGGTTATCACGATAATGAACCTGTTGCATTTGATGTTGCAGGATCTGGAACTCACTTCCTTGGGTGGTAGATAGAGGGAACTCGGTAACTATGTCTTCAACTATGCATTTTGGTGTTCTGCAGAATCAAACTTCATCTAATTGTCCTCCATTCTGAGTATTATGTTTTTTCTTTTTCATTAAAGATTAATGCTATACTTTAGAGCAAACTTAGGCATCTTCCTTGTGGACTTTGAACTTTAAATTGGTTGGGAAAAATTGCCCATGTGCTTTACTATCCAGTTGTGTATACTCCACTAATTGTTGCCTAGTCAATACAAGTTCTATGCGATTCTTTGTTGTCCATGCTTTCTGCAGTGAAAGTTGGCACCAACTTGAAAGGGTTGATAGATGGGACAAGAAATGAGATTTTGTCAATCTTTCCTTTTGGGGACTATCCTTGAATTGTTGGGAATTTCATTTCTCTTTTGCTTTGTCATTGAGATTAGTGCAAGTTCTTATATAGAAAATCGTGTCATCCAGCCTCTTATTCTATACCCTTTTCTGGTACAGCTAAAATTAGAGGGTGCTTATTGTTTGCATACACTTAAATAGCATTCCCACAGGTAGGTCTACCTATCTCATCGAAAGGCTTTCTACTCTGATGGCATGTAGCTCTTTAGCTTTAGCCACCTTGTGTGTGTGTGTGTGTATATACACACATGCACACACGCACCTCACCTTAGTCCTAGATTGCTTGGGCTAAAGGACTATGTCATGATTCTCCTATAAATGTACCAAGGTTTTTCATGTTTTATTCACATGAGTTAATTAAAAGTTCTCTGAATTTCTTCGTATAAGACCTATAAAATTTGGCGAGAATCCTAATTCCAAAAAATTTCACTCTACCAAACTCCTGGCCCTAACCCAACCTTAGTATTCCCCACCCTTCCCCTCCACCTTCCCCCCTCTCACTCTGGCGATAGCTACATTTATGACTGAACTTGGAAACCACGCACCTACCTTAGCTTCCGGAGAAGCTAAAATGTAGCTTCTTGCAAAGCTAAGATAACCTCAGACGAAGCTAACTCTTCCGAATCAGCCTATGGCAAGGCTATGTTAAAATAGCATTGGGCTGAGCTAACTCTTTTGGCGAAGCTAAAGCTAATACCAACTCCCATAGAGCTAAATGTGCAGCCTTCGACATGACTAAGACACCTGCTTATAACGAGGCTACTGCCAAAGCCTACGACGAGGTTATAATCGACACGTATGACGAAGCTACATTACTTCCTTCAAGCCTCTAACTAGTCTAGCATTCCTTAATGGCTTCTCCCATATATCTCCCTCTCCAGCCCTATATACATATGGTTCCTCGGTGCCATTCGTATTACTAGGTTGGTTTTGTGCTTGCTTCAGGTCTCTCGCTTGGTTATCTTGTCTTTGAAGCCGCTCTACTTCGACACGAGGCTCTGACGTCTTTGATTTCTTGTCTCTTGGTGAGTCGGACAACAATCTTTGTTGTGCTAATCGTTATGCGCCCTTAAGTATGACCTCTGACAACGACAAAGGTGTTTGTGTTGATGCTTTCTCTTCGGTCAACTTCAAGATAGATTTACGAATCACAACGATTTCTCTCCGGCGCAAAAAAATTACTTGCAATAGTCCAATACTATAGAAAAGGTTTTAAACAACAAAGATCTTCATCGACACTTGACAGAGTCATCACTCCAAGGATCCCCAATATGCCTCTTGGTTTTGGAATGACAACAAGGTAACTTTTTGGTTGTCTAAATCTATAGATGTTCGTTGCTATAAATATGTTATGTCTCTGAACATTGTTAAGAAAAATTTGACACATCTTCTGTCCCTATACTCGTCTTAGAACAATTTTAAGAAACTTATGACATTTTTCACATCTTCAATGCGGCAACACATGTAGAAGATATACATGACTTTGGTGTCCTATTCAGCGGCTTTCTTGAACAATAGATAGTCTTTCAGTCGGTCTCCTCCGATCCCGTTATTACTATCCAACGTGAGGCCCTAGTTGGCGTCTTCTTTGGCTCAGTTATCATCTACTTTTGAGAGCGTTTGCTTATTGGTTCTTTCTCAGCAAATTCTTCTTTTTTGACGATCGTCCCGTCGACGTTTTATTGTGTGCCTTCGCCATCTTTCACCTCTGTCGAGTGCTTGTCGACTGCCCTTGGTACATGTGGCTAGGGTTGTTGTGGTCACTTTCAGTCTCGACGAGGTACTTCTGATTCTTTCTCTGGATATCGGGGTGTTGCTCGTGGGTGACCTCCGTTATATACTCGAAGTCGCAGTACTCGGCGACGAGGACACAACGACCGTGGTAGTTTATAATGTTCCTATTATGGGAGAACCAATTATCGCGAGGACTGGTGTTGGGAGAAGTATGGTAGTTGGTACCCTGATGATACATCTACTGTAAGATATGTATATGTTCTTACTTTTGCTCCTTCGTCTTCTCAACCTTGTGGTTAGATGCCTTTTTTCAATGATAAATGGGGCTAGAGACTCTCCTATAGCTCATTGTTAATCTTTCTACTCCATCATGTATCTTTCTCCTTTCTCATTCTCATTCGTGGGTTACTGATTCCGGTGCCTTGAACCATATGTCATTTCGACCCCTCAAATCTTGCTTCTAGCCCTTGCAAATTCATATGTATGGTTGACAGTACTACTAATGTTTTGGTGGTGTTGGTATCGCTTATACCATCTTTACATTTGAAAAATACTCTTTTTGTTCCATCAATATATTATAACTTATTATCTATTTGTTAGCTTACAAATGATTCCAATTGTTAAGTAACATTTTCTCCATCTTACTTTGGGATATATAACCTTCTGATAAAGCAATGGATTGGTGAGTGGGGGGTATAAATTGAACGATCATTATTATGTAGATCATATGCCCAATATGTCAGTGGCTGCTTTTTCCATTTAGTGGCATATGAGACTTCGACAACCTCCGTTATTTTCCTTACATACTATATTATTTAATTTATCATTTTCCAAATTTAGTCGTGAGTCATGTATTCTTGGAAAACATTATCGCTCTTCTTTTCATCCAGTTAAATGATTCACATTTTGCTTTGGTTCATAGTGATATTTGGGGTCCCTTTAAGTTATTGATGATCACTAGCCATATCTTCTTCGTTCTAGGTTCAATCTTTTGTTTGTTTTTCAAATTTTTGTGGTTGAAATTTCCAATCATTTTGATATTTTGCATCAAGTTTCTTCGTTTTTGATAATGATAAGGAGTATGTGAGGAGGGAGTTTTAAGTATTTTATCAGACTTATGGCATACTTCATCAGACTTCATCTTTGTGTAATCTTTAAAAGAATGGTATTTCGGAACGTAAGAATAGACACCTTCGTGAGGTAGTCCTTTCTCTAGTTATTCATATGAATGTTTCTAAAACTTAAGAATTTTGCGGTCTTAGATGCTTGCTTTTACATAAACCGCATGTCCTCTAACGTCCTTGAGAACATATCACCTTTTCTATGCTTTTTTCGTAGGGTAAATCCATTCCTGTCGCTCGAAAGGTTTTTGGTTTTCTTTGTTATTCTCATAATACTGGACCTCAGGTGGATAAACTTGATCCACGAGCTAACTGTATGATATTTGTTGTTATTCTCGGACACAAGGGGTTGTTTGTTTTGATCCCACTACTTCGAAGGTGGTTGTCTCTTGTAATGTTACTTTCTCGAGGATCAAGTTTAGCGATACACCATCTACATCTCCATTGTCCACGATTCTTATTCTTCTTATTCCTTCTTCTGAACTCGGTACACCTATTTGGCTATTTCTCCCGTCTCTTCTAGGTCTGGGTTTTTTGTTTGGTAACATATCATATTGATTCGATATAAGCAATTTTGTTAAATAATTCATGTCAACAATGAATAAGTTCCCTTTCTCTATTTGTATAGTCGAAAAAACGTCATTCCTTCACCGACCATTATTTCTTAGATTATCACTGATGATTTTTCATGTAGGTACTACAGTGCATCCTTGTATAACTACTACTACATCTCCGCTGACTTCAGATAAAGGTCTGTCTCTTCCTATTGCTTTTTGCAAGAGTAAGTGCTCTCGTAATATTGTCCTATCTTATTTCTCACTTCATTTCTTATTATCGTTTGACTATATTTGGTCATATAATTGTTTTTTTTTGGCCGCCATTCCTCTTTCTATGTTCAGGAAGCACTTTAACATCCATGTTTATATGCTACTATGAATTGGGAACTCGATGCACTGCACTTTTACCATATTTGAACTTTGGTACCCCCTTGCCCAGGTAAAAATGTCGTCGAATGTAAATGAGTATTTACTTTTAAGCAAAATCCAGATGGCTCGTCTTGTTGGCTGAAAGGTTGTTTGATGGCTAAAGGCTTTACCCAACATTATGGGTTGGATTATGTTGAGACTTTTTCAGGAATTTGTCTCTTCATCAGTTAGACGTGAATAATGCCTTCATTACTGCTATCTTTCGGAGACTTTTTTTACGCTGCATCCCTCCAGACTTTGAGCGATTTGGGAGTTTATGGTCTGTCTCATAGAGAATTTCCTATATGGTCTGAAGTGGTCAACATGTGCGTGGTTTGATAAATTCAACAAGGTCATACGACATATTGGGTTTGTTCGTAGCAACTTAGATACATCATCATTCACACATAAGAGGTCTCACGACAAGTCATCTTATTTGTTTATAGATTGCATAATCATTACCGGAGATATTCTTTTGGCATCTTTCCAAGGTGAAAGAACACTTAGTCTCTTATCTTCATACAAAGAACCTGGGGCCATTAAGATACTTCCTTTCTGTTGAGGTATCGCAGAGTTTAGGATGGTTGCAGCTTTTCCAGTGCAAATAGACGTTGGATCTTCTATCTGAGACATGACTTTTATCTTAGACATTATTCCTAGGTTGCATACCAACCCCTATGGATTCCACAATCAAACTATCTATATTGATCTTTTCATTAGATCCTCCTCTATCTAACTCAGGGTATTATAAACGACTGATTGGGAAGCTAATTTATTTTATTGTCACTCATCTAGACATTGCCTATACTGTGAGTACGATGAGCCAATATAATGCAAAATCGTTTGATCTCTCAACTTCATGCTGGTGAAAGGATTCTATGCTACATAAAGAAAATTTTTGGACATGGCCTTCTCAACAGACCTTCTACATTGTCGCTTACAGCCTTTGAAAATACTGATTTTGCTGGATCACTTACTGATCTTCGCTTTGCCAGCAATTACCTTGTCTTCCTGTGAGATAATTTGGTTATATGGAGGAATAAGAAGCATAATGTAGTTGTTCGTTTTTCTGTTAAGGCCGGATATAGAGCCATGCCACATTTTGTCTTTGAGTTGATTTGGCTCAACTTACTCCTTACAGATTTTGGAGTCACCCTCTCTTCTAACCGCTTTCTTGTGTGACAAAAAGGATGCGATCCATATTGCTGAGAATCTAGTCTTTCATGGAAGGACTAAGCATATCGAGATAGACTATGACTTTATTCGAGAGAGTGACAAAAAGAAAGTTGTCTTGCAACACGTGTCTTCGTCTTCTTCAACTCAGCTGTTACATGTCCTCGCCAAACCATTATCTCGACCTTTGTTTACTCGATTGTTACCTAAGTCGGAAATGCTTGATATTTATGTTTCAGCTTGCGGTAGAGTGTTATTTAACTATTGTTGCATACCTCACTTTACTCCCACATTGCTTGGGCTAAAGGAAGATGTCACGACTTGCTCCTATAAATGTGCCAAGGCTTCTCATATTTTATTTACATCAATAAATGAAAAAAATTCTCTGAATTTCAATATATATATATATATATATATATATATATATATATATATATATAAAGAGAGAGAGAGAGAGAGAGAGAGTGAGATGGGGGATCCGCATCCCTTTACTTCTTGCATCTTCAAGCATCTCCATGTTATCAACCGTTGGATTCTTGTTTAAGTCATCTAGTCTTAACCGTTGATTTGAACCATTCAAATCTACGGTTAAGATTAGATGACTTAAACAAGAATCAAACGGTTGATAACATGGGGATGCAAAAAATTGGAGATGTGGACCCTTCCTTATATATATATATATATATATATATATATAATAATAATAATAATAATAATAATAAGTCTACATCTACTGTCCGACTTAAGCACGGGTCTTTTATTACATATATCACCCTTCACTCTATCGGAATATGGCTCTATGTACGTGGATCCTTGATTTATGCGTCTGATGCAACTTCTTGATCCATCGCTCTGACCGATCTTTATCACATGATCTACTCTCGGACTGACTGTCGTTACCACACACTGTTTGAGATATCATATAAGAGATTTATATCGGTTTGAGTTTTGAGATATCGGATATCGAAAATATATTGAAATATCGGATATCAATAAATATATAATATATTATATATACTAAATGTTCTATCAAATTTGAATTTCTAGTGTACTAATGTTCTAAATGTCCTAAAAGACAAAATAGGTAACTAACAAACAATAAACATATAATATAACATCATAACATCGTATAACATCATATATGGAAGCAAACATCTAATATAACATTATAACTTTGCTGATCATTCATTGATCAGTGAACTCAACAGTTATGGACCTTATGGTATTCAAGCTGAAAGAGAAATGGAGTTAAATCCACAATTTAATTTCAGCAGACAATCAACATTTTTCTCCCACACTTAGGAAATAGAAAAGATATACTAGCTCACATACATTCATCTATATGCAACAAAGGAAGAAGAACAAGCATCAGACGAATTCATCTATATGCAACAGAATAGGAGGAAGAAGAAGCCAACAACAGATGCAGCAATAAAAAAAGCATATACAAATGCTCATAAATTCAAATAAATTAAGGAAAAAAGCAACAACAAAATTAAAAATTAAAAATGTGTGTGTGAGAGAGAGAGAGCTTATCTGGTATTTTGTGTTTGTGCTTCTTTTTCTTCCTACCGGGTTGCAAAATCAAACAAAAATCAGAAATAAATAAAACAAAATCAGAGAGAGAGAGAGAGAGAGAGAGAGAGAGAGAGAGAGAGAGAGAGAGAGAGAGAGAGAGAGAGAGGGGTTGCGGCTTGCAGCTCTAGAGAGAGTTGGGTTTAGGGTTTTTAGTTAATAGGGTCAATGGGTAGGACCCAACCTGACCCAAAAACACAACCCTAAACCTCAAATTCGATATTTGAATGTATCGGGTGATTTCGCTTAACATTTTATCGGCCATTATATTGGATTTCGATCGATATATATTGTTTTCATCCTGACCCAAAAACACAACCCTAATCCTCAAATATATATATATCACTTTAGGCCTCAAACAGTCGATATCTGTAACAGGTACCACGATCCGATCTTTTGCATGGATATATGTATATATATATATATATATATATATATATATATATATATATAAGTATTCTAGATGGGTGGGATAAGAGATTTTTTATTATTGTCATCATATACACACACACACACACACATGCTCGAACCAGCCTGGTGATTAAAAGGTATAGAGTATATTTAATCTCAGCCTTGCAATCCAAATCAAACGATTGTAACGTAAGTTGGTTCCATAATATGAAACCACTCGGCTGGTTTTAGAGTATATATATATATATATATATATATATATATATATATTCCATAAAAACAACAACAATTTTTTTATGGCTGATTGTCGACCTGACATCAACCATCTTACCTGTGCCAAATTCTTAGTCAAGGTTGCCATGTGGAGGAGAGTGTTATTACCATAATTGAACCTAGACAACTAATTGGCATGTAGCAGACCTACCCTTTTTTTTTCCTATGTCAAGTTAAGTTATTGATACTCTTAGTGGTCAGCTTTTTATTGAATACTTCATTAAATTAATGTTGAAGTCTCAAACTTGTGTATGCACTAAGCATAAAGAAATTTGCATGAGATGCTTATAGTTTTTTAATTATACATTTATCACACCAATTAGGAGAACCACAACACAAAGTTCCAGTCATAACTACAATTCTTGTCTCAACTTACCTACTACTCGCCCCTACTTTTAGTCTTGAGGACCCTGCCTAGGACTTTTGGTCTTCGCCTCCTCACGGTGCCTTAACAAGTTCGATAAAGATGGAAATATTCTATCTTCACTTGGTCATTCGTAGCACTACTCATCTGCACTGAGCGGCAGTGGTTAGTAGATCCCAGTTTACTTGCTATTTATTAATAATATAAATAAAATTTCTAAGCTAGATTTGATCTATATGTTTCTAATCAATGAGCTAAGAAATGATCACAATAAGGAAATTACTGCTGTTTTTATGGGAACTCAATAACAAAGTTATTTAAGATAGTATAATCTATGGGGAACCAAAATAGGTAACTAATATAAAATATGGCATATGATGGCATAGTACAGTGGAAAGTACGATGATTTAACTGATTTACGTGGGGACTGAATTGCACATAATGATCCAGAGAAAATTATTCTTGATTGTTCTTTGTCTATCAGATGATGCTACCATAAGAAAGCATATTTCTTAATAGTATGGCTGCAAAATGTTAGTGCTTAAATAAAAACATTGACATAAATTGAAGAAATACTTATTTCTGTTGGCAGTGGCCAAAGCCAAACTCATAGTCGAAATGCTGCAGTCTTTTAAGGGTGATTAGGATTATGATTTGTCCCTTTGCGGATTTATCCTGGATGAAGATGAAAGGTTAACTCGAACACATAGCTAGTATTGAGAAGAGAATTTCTAGCCAGCGAAGAAATACTTAAGGCATGTCATACCTGCCGTCAAGGAAATTAGTTCCATCATCAGTATCTAAGCCTTCTCCTGTCGTAATGGGGTAGGTTATGGAGCATAAGAAAGCGCCACAAAGGATTTGGTGCCAAATTCCTAGCCAAGGTAGCTATAAGCATGAGATAGTCATGCCATAAAACCTAGGGAGGCATTTGGTTTTTATGACTGTCAAGGGCATTACTTGTTTTCCGCAAAAATCAGGTAAGACCTATGAGTGAGGCTTAAATTTTTTAAGAAACACAGCTGATAATTCTTTGGTTTATTACATCATATTTACAAAAAGATGAGATGATTATATTCTACAAGCATTGGTTTGGCGTCTTTTTAAGGTGACCATAGATATAGATAGTACTGTACTGTATGTGAAAACAAAGACTGCTTTTGGTTATCAATTTCTGATATGTTTGTAGGTAGCTAGTTTAAGGTATACATCTTTAATGCCCTATTCATGAGCTTTCTGAATGCTACCTACTGACATAGCATTTAACTATTTATTTTGTTGATTTATGAATAATCTATAATCCTAATCCTCCATGCAGGTGTGCGAATTACATTGCAAAGTGGTGATTATACCTGGTAAGTCATGGTATCTTTAGCCTTCCCCTCTGGAGAAATTTGTTTTGAACATTCAAAGTTCTTCTAGAAGCAGGAAGCAAGGAACCTTTTCTTTTCTTTCAACTGTGAATCTCATGTGAGTAATAGCAAGGGCACTATTTTCATACTAGGTCACCATGGAGTGCAACAAAGAAGAGGCCAGGAGAGCCAAGGAAATAGCAGAGAGAAAAATGCAGAACAAAGATTTTCTTGGGGCTAAAAAGATTGTTCTCAAGGCCCAACAGCTCTTTCCAGACCTTGAAAACATTTTACAAATGTTAACTGTTTGTGACGTCCACTGTTGTGCTGAGGCTATGATCAACGGAGTAATGGATTGGTATGGAATTCTTCAAGTCGAGCAATTTGCAGATGAATTATCTATCAAGAAACAGTACCGTAAGCTTGCTCTTCAGCTTCATCCAGATAAGAATAAGTTTGCTGGGGCTGAAGCTGCTTTTAAGCTAATTGGTGAAGCACATATGACATTGTCCGATCGAGGCAAGCGATCTCTCTATGACAGCAAAAGAAGACCCAATTCTTTGAATGTCTTGCCAAAGCAGCCTTCTCATCAACCACCAAGTCATTATTGTGCTACAACTCGACCTGGAGTTCCTGGCAACTTTGCAAGCTCTTCCACTTCTCACTTCAGCAACATAAATCAGCAGCAGTCATCAGCATCCAACAGCCATTCCTTTTTGGCCATGTGTCCCAGATGTTGCCAGAGATATGAGTACCCTCGAATCCTCATAAATAGATCACTTCGCTGCCATAGATGCAATTCCGATTTCGTTGCACATGAATTACATGCACAAGCAGTGCCGGCTCCTGGGACAAATTCTACTGAACCATTGAATCATACCAAAAATTCTAAGCAGGAGGTTCCAGGTCAGCAAAGCCATAGTGGCAACTCTTCTAATGCAGGGTTTCAGGGAAATGTAGCTGGGGGTCCCACTGTGCAGAAATCTAGGTCAAGGTCTGGTATCAATGTAGCTCATGGAAGTGTTGGATCTGCAAGCCAGGAGAAGTTAAATGGCATGGCAGGTAGCAACCCGCATTTCAAAAATGTAAATCTTGAGAGAAAAATGAGAGAATCCAAGGAGAAGCCGTCAGCAGTAAATGCAAAGCGGAAAAGAGGCAGGAAGTTAGTTGCAGAGTCCAGTGATTCAGACAGTAGTAATGATAGTGTGGACATTAGTACTGACGAGGAAACCGGTGGCAAGGAAGAACAGAGTGCTGGGACAAGTACTGGTTGTTATCCACGAAGATCCAGTAGGCCGAAGCAGAACGTCACATATAATGAAGCACTGAAGGATGATGACCTTGTGACTCCTAAAAGATCAAGGAAAGGTGGATCATCTTTTAACACGGTTCACATTAAAGCTAATTCTCCATATGCTAGTAGTCTTCATAACAATGACAATGCGAAATGTGCTGTTGATTCAAGCTCTAATGGCTCACCAGGTCCGGCATCCTTTTCCTACCCTGATCCAGAATTTGCCGACTTTGAAGGTGAGAGGGTTGAAAGTAAATTTGGAGCTGGTCAGGTCTGGGCAGTCTATGATGATTTAGACGCAATGCCCAGATACTATGTGCGGATAAGAGAAGTCTGTGCAGGAGAGTTTAGGCTGCATTTCAATTGGTTGGAACACAATGCCATACATGATACTGAGAAAGTGTGGACTAAAGCTGAGCTGCCTGTTGCTTCTGGGAACTATATACTTGGGAAGTCGGAATCCACCAGGAGCGTGCAGATGTTTTCTCATCTCATGTGTTGGGAAAAGGGCACACGAAGAATCACGTATAATATATATCCTAGAAAAGGAGAGGTTTGGGCCCTTTATAAAGACTGGGATTTTAAGTGGAGCTCTAATGCAGACAGTCATAAACTTTATGAATATGAAGTTGTACAGATCCTTTTGGATTTTTCAGATAGCAGTGACATTCTTGTTGTCCACCACTTGGTCAAGATAGAAGGGTTCTTGAGCCTGTTCATGCCAGCAATAGATAACGGAACATACAAGATACCATCCACTGAAGTACTAAGATTTTCACACAAGGTTCCTTCCTATAAATTGACTGGAGCTGAAAGGGAAGGCACTCTGAAAGGGTGTCTTGAGCTTGATGTTGCATCTTTACCAAGTGACTTTGCAGATGCATTTCCTTCTATTAGTCTTGATAATGCTGCTTTGAAAGCTAGGGATTTTGATGATGCATTTGTCAATCCATGTAGATCGGTATCTGCTGAAAGGGGTGTTGCAACCTGTTCGAAGAATGGAGATTCAAAAGAGAACATCCATGTAATTAAGACTGCAGGTCACAGATGCTATTCTGCCGATGCGGTAAATGAGGATTCTCCGAATTCCAGTGCTGCTGTTGCTGGACGCCTAAACTCTCCTTCCTTCACATCTCCACTTCCTGATACAAATGATTATCCTCTAGGTGAGTTCCATGATTTTGAAGAAGATAAATCTATTGAGAAGATTAAACGAGGGCAGATTTGGGCACTATACAGCGATGTAGACCAATTCCCCAAGTACTATGCCAAGATTAGGAGTGTTGAAGACTCGACAATATATGCGTCATGGCTTGAGCTTCTCCCTCGGCATAAAGATGAGACTATGTGGTCAAAGAAAGGTCTTCCATGTGGCTGTGGAAGATTTAAAGTTGAACGGAAGGTTAATTCATTTGATACAACAGACATTTTTTCACATATGGTGCATTCTATACCTGGGAAGAGGGATCAGTACGATATTTATCCCATAAGCGGTGAGGTATGGGCTCTATACAAGGGCTGGAGCATCGAATGGACACAATCAGACCTAGAAAAGTGCGACTATGATGTTGTGGAAATACGTGAATGCAGTAGTTCTTTGATCAGAGTTGCGATATTGACCAAGGTGGATGGCCATAATACCGTCTTTATGCCTGAAAAGGAAGGAGATGTTACACAGACATTTGAAATACCAGGGGATGAAAGATTAAGATTCTCCCATCGAATACCTGCATTCCGGCTTACAGATCAGGGAAGTAGTAAGTTGCACGGTTACTGGGAACTTCATTCTCTGTCAGTGCCTCACAAATTTTTATAGAACTCGAAACATAAGATCAGATACCGGGAAGGAGATTACTTCTTGGAAAGCAGTTCTCAGAATGCTCCTGGATGGTTCTGTTGATGAGGTTGGTTCGTCTTGGATGTTCGCAGTTTTGCTGTGATCTGGTGTGTTTGTACCTCGAACTCAATTTCTAAGCTTGAGTGACAGCAGGAAGCCCGTAGCAATTCAAGGGTTCCTCTATGTATTGTGTTTCTTACCAACTTTCTTAGGGTTACATGGAACAATATCCTGTTTGATTAGGGCTAATGATCAGCATTGCAAAGTTTGTCTGTTCATAACATGTTATTAGCTTTCTCGTTTCTGACTAATCAGATATAGCCCTTGATCAAATAAATGGGCAAATGTTAAGGGCCACCCCCTTTTTACTAAGGGCCACCAACTTAAAATTTTAAAAAAATTGCAAGTTTGTCATTTTGAAAACACTAAGGGCCACCAAGTCATGGCATTGTCTTCTTCCTCCATTGTCTTCTTCCTATTTTCTCAATTCCCAAACCACTTTTTTCAATATCTACCTCCATTGTTCTCCACTCCCTCCATTGTTGTCCCCACCTCCACCATTTGTGTCCCCACCTCCAGTGACAGTAGTCTTTTTCGATTTTTTTTTCAAAAAATTCAACCTACAGTCCTATTTGAAGAGAGGACTGCAGGCAAGTCCTGCAGTCCTCAAGTGACAGAAGCTTCTTTTCTCCAATTTTTTTTTCCAAAAAATCCAACCTACAGTGACTGCAGAGATACCCTGCAGTCCTATTTGAAGAGATAACTGCAGTCCTCAAGTGAAAGAACGGGAAAGGGGAGGCTGTCGGGTGGAGGAGGGTGAGAACGATCGGGGGGGGGGGGGGAATAAGGGGGAGCGTTTTGGATTTTTTTTGTTTTCTATTTTATTTTTGGTTTTGGTTTTATCCTTTTGGTGGTCCTTAGTAAACTTGTGAACTTTAGGTTGTCCTTAGTAAAAAAAAAAAAAGAAAATATGGTTGTTCTTAGTAAGATGGTTGTCCTTAGTAAAAAGGGGGTGTCCTTTAATATTTGCCAATAAATGAAGGGAAAAGGCGACTCCCAAGCTTTTGGGATAAGTGGCTTCTTGTTGTTTGTACTGGTGTGTACTGGTGTTTCGACTTAGCCCTATCTGGTGCCTGATGGTATCATTTATATTGAACAAATTGAGGCGACAATTTCCGTTCTGTGTACTAAGCATGTTTTTTTTGGGTATAAATTCTGTTTTATCTCTGCCCTACTTACAATCCGAAGTTGTTGACCGTTCTCCTATTGGTATTGCGTCTACTCGGACCAGTTGCCCAACTGTGTCGGTTGTCATTCACAAGCAGTGTTTTAAAAACCGGACCGGCTGGTTGACAACCAGTTGAACCATGAACCGGTAGTTTTTTCGGACCGGATCAGTGTTGATCCACTGTCACAAATTGGTTGTAAATAATTTTTGTTGTTGTTGTAAAAATCAATGTCAGGAAAGGGATTGAAGTTGAGCCAAACTTGAGCCACTTATTAATCTAGTGGTTGAACCCGTTTGACCCAACCCAGTGCATTGTTCGAATCGATCTCCGGTCCAGTTTCTAAAACACTTATCACAAGTATTATTTACCTGCAAATCTTTGTAGTGCCAAGTAGTGGATTATTTTTTGGGAAAAAACAAAAAGAATCATGTGGGACGAAAAGATATTCTTAATGAGGGGAAAAAAGGTACTTTGTGCTTACGGTTTTAACAGTCAATAATGCTAAGTCTACTACCAAATACTTACAACCCTCTTACAAACTACTCACTTATTTGCTGACATGTGGGTCATGGCTCACATATCAGCGGTGGATGAAGGTTGTAAGCATTTGGTTGTAACTGTAGCATTACTCTTTTAACAGTATGTGCTTATTCTAAATCTGATTTAATGTGCCTACTACAAATAATGTGTGAATACATTTTCGTGGTTTTGGATGTATAATGCAGAAAACATTTATTCTACATATATATAATATAAGCAAATGTAATCATCAGACGGGCATTTGGTCTAGTGGTATGATTCTTGCTTTGGGTGCAAGAGGTCCCGAGTTCGATTCTCGGAATGCCCCCATTTTTTTTAATTTGTCACCATAAGTGGAAATCTAATTTAGTATTGCCCCCTTTTTTTTTTGTCTACTTTATTTCTTGGGAAGCTTAAATACTAAATTATATTTCCACATATAGTGCAATCCAACAAATTGAAAAAAAAAACAAATAAAAGAAAAGGGTGAGAAGATTCGTAAGTGTCCAAAATTGGATGTTTTCCTTTTTGTTGTTGTTTTTTAAGGAGCAAATGATAGTCCTTTAAATATTCTAAATTGTTCTAGTTAGTTTTGTAACTAACTATGAGTTGATTATATGCAACTTGATAGGAATTCTTTAGGCCTTAGAAATCTATATTGGCACTTTAAAAAGTTGGCCGCTATAAAATGGTCATTTCAAACCATTTAAGCAAAAAATGGGCTAAAAATAGCTTTGAAGGTTAGTTTCGCGAATAAGCATACAGTTCAAGCAAAACTTCAATCAGATTGAGCTGTAACATCCACTACCCTATAAATGTTGACTAGAGAGTTGGGATTAAACTTTTTCAATTTTATTTTCAATAGGAAACTATTAATTAACAAGTTAAAAGAAATTTATATAATTTAGTTCCTAGGAAGAACCCATGTAGCAACTAACAAGTAGACTGCAAAGAGGAATCATAGACTCTAGATTAAGTTAGAATTTTTTTTATTTGAAATAGTAATTAGTTTTAGGAATCGCTCCCACTGGAATTTTAACTCCGTCCACAACGGCCACACGCCTCCACACTAACCACTTGGGCTAGCGGTCATTAGCTTAAGTTATATATATATATATATATATATATATATATATATATATATATATATATATATATATCCGTCCTTCTCGACCGTTGGATCGAGCGCACGGGCCCCACACGGTTTGCTCGATCCAACGGTGCACGAGGGGAGGGGGCTCCCGCGGGGCTCCCGAAGCGAGTCTTTTGATCCGCTCCATATATATATATATATAATAATAATAATAATAAAAAAGATGCGTAATCTAGGGTTAGGGCTCCCCCCTGATCCTTCGAACGGTGAGCAATACAGCAATGGGCGCGGCGTGGCGGCCGGCAACGCGCCTGGACGTCCGACAACCACCGCTGGAGAGGCTGGTGACCTCCCCCGCGAGATAGACGAAGGGTGGACGACGGTTATGAGGCGGGGAAGACGACCACGAAGGCCAACAGCCCCTCTGAACACCAGGGGATACGAACAAGGTAGGGGTCGATGGATTCCTGGCCGCGCGTCCGAGGAGCACAGCCGCTTTAATGAAAGACAGAGAGGTGGCGATACCAGGCGCTCAGGCGTTCAGGGCTCCCAACTTGGAGTCTCCCATGCCGCGACGCGGTGGAGGAGTACAGCCCCCGGAGCGGACGGGGGGACACAGCGAGCGCCCCCCCCCCCCCCCCCCCCCAACGGCCGCCTACTCCGACCACCACCGGCGGTTGCCGACTGAACTCCCACAGGGTTCGGCTGTGGCAGATATTTCCAAGGACCAGGGCGGCTATGCGGCAGGCCGGTCCTGGGATGATCTTTGTCGTGGTATGGGGGATAAGGCCAACCACCCGATGAGTTACGTGGCCCCGAAGCGAGTAGAAGGAGGGGAGAGGGCTCTCTTTAGCGAGGAAGATATTGCTGAGACGGCGGAGTTCTGGCAAAATACCATTGTCCTGTATGTACTGGGAAATAAACCGTTCTACGAACATATACGCGCGTATGCTGCTAGGGTATGGCGCCCAAAAGGTAGTATGGAGTTTTTCGCCAGAGAGGACGGTTTTTTCTACGTCAGGTTCGGAATCAGGAAAGATATAGACCGTATCATACAAGGGGGTCCCTGGACATTTGACGGACGGCTTATCATCATCAAGGAGTGGCATACCGGATTCAAATACGAGAAAGAACTGCTCCACACGTTGCCAGTATGGGTCCGTCTCCCTGGTCTCCCTATTGCTTTCTGGAGTTCGTCTATGCTCATGAAGCTCACCAGCCTTATCGACAGACCAATAAAAGGGGATGAGGCGACTGTATCAAGATCTCGACTGCAGTATGCAAGGGTCTTCGTCGAAGTAGAAGCGAAGAAGGAGTTACCAAGAGTGATCCAATATGAGCTACCATTCGGAGAGATTGGCACGCAACCTGTCGAGTACGAGTGGGTTCCCCCGACATGTCTTGCGTGTCAATGTTTTGGCCACCTCACCCAGAATTGTAGCCAGCGTGTTGAAGCCAACGAGACCCCGGCCGCACCGGATGGCCATGTCCAAGAGAGTGCTTCCAATCCTATCTCGGAGAATGGCGGGACTGCTACACACAACGCGGGGATGGATATCTGCGACGGGCAAGAAGGGGTGAACACCAACAAGGGTTTCGAACTTTTCTTGGTTTTGTCGGGTCTGGACAACGCCCAAGAAATGGTACAGGCGGGTACCTCCTCTGAGTCCCTGACCATTGCCAGGGAGATATTGTAATGCCTGTGGTTCGTATTACGTATTTTTGGAATACGTGTACGTATTTTATCTTGTATTGCACGATTCCTGGCTTAGCTTTTCCTTCTTGGCTTGGTTTATTTCCTGGGTTGGTTCGGTTTGGCTTGGTTTTTGCATTGGTTCATGATGAATCAAGGGTGAACCCCTACCTACCACCACCTTTAATATTTATTACCCATTCTTCTTTCTCTCTCTCTTTATTAACCTCTTTTTTTTCTTCCATTTACTTCTTCACCTACCAGGGAGAGGGGTCTAGGCAAGTGCATCTTACTTCATGGAGGAACTCTAATTTTATTGCTTCATTCTCTTCCTTATAGCATTTTATTATACTTTAGTACTTGGCATTTTTACTTTCCATGGCCAGATTCTTGTAGATCTAAGTTTATTTTATTTTCAGATTTCTTGGGTTTTGATCTATTTAATCTTATTATTTTTGAGTTTTGATGGTTCCATGTTGTAGAGAATTTCGTTCTACCCCATTTTGACCTATGGAAGTTCGGATTTGGGCTCCGAATGATAGAGTTATGCAGCTTGGAAGCCATGGCTTATGGTGTACTTTTTCTCGGAAATTTGGAGAAGAAGCACAGTCCCGAGTCGCATGGTAGCACTTGACCGCATGAACATTCATGCGGCAAGTCAGTTCCAACCGCATGCACTATTGTCTTGACTTGACCGCATGACAAGTTCATGCGGCAAGTATTCCTTCTAGCCGCATGAAGTCCTTCTTACTTAACCGCATGACTGAGCCTTCCCCTTAGCCGCATGGGACTCTGCCCACCCTGAGCCGCATGAACTCAACACTCGCGAGCCGCATAGACCGTAGTCTCGCAGCCGCATGGGTTTACTTCCTTTGACCGCACAGTCTTTGCTCCCCGCAGCCGTATGGGTTGCTCCTCCCCGGCCGCATGTACTTGATTGGTCAGCCAGCCGCATAGACCCATCCCCCGCTAGCCGCATGAGTTTTCTATCCTCCTGATCGCATATGTCTTGCCTTTCTCAGCCGCATGACTGAGTGGATCTCCGAGCCGCATATGACTGATACCCCTTTTGGCCGCATAAGCCTTTCCCTTTTTAGCCGCATGCGCCTGACCCTAGTCAGCCGTATGGGCTGTTCTCTTCCAGCCGCATGAGACCATTCCTGGTCGTATATGCCTTAACTGCATGGCTCTTCTATAGCCCTGTGTATTGATATTTTATTAGATATTTTACGCTCATTTTATATCCTTACGCCTTTTGTCCTGAACTAGATAATCACGAATTTATTTAATATGTTTGGAAGTGATAATTAAACCTGACGTGACATGACCTGATAGTGGCCCGTTGCGGCGCACTCCTGACCAGTAAACTTGACATGATAACCTGACATGATATATCTGGATAAGCTGTTGCGACGGCTACCTGACATGACATGACATGACCTGTATAAGTAATCTGGACACCGTGGGCGATTGTGCTTGTATAAATAATCCAGTCCTGTCTTGCATCATGTCTAGGAGGGGACTCCTGAGTACCATGGTCATGAGTACTTACTGAAATGGACTAAGGTTAATAACTAGAATAATTTACTAGTCATGAAGAGATGTTCCCCAGTTACAGGCGACCCCGTTATTCCGGCCGCAAATGTTTGGACTTGTAGCCTTTCGACGAGTAGGGCACATTTCCAGCCCACTGTTATGTGGGGCACTCTCCATTGTCACTTTAATGATTGGACTCTATTGTCACTCTAGTGTATAGTACTCTCTCTGATTGTCGCGTTAATGATTGAACTCTCTAAATTGTCACTATAATGTTCGCCTGGATAACCTGGGTAGCTGCAGGGCCTGTGACTACTTGGAGCATCTCATTGCATCTTGCTAGTAACTAGGATTATGATAACCCTAGTTAATTAATGTAGAAAGCCGTAGGCAATGATTGGCCGTGATTGATTGGATGGAGTCTAGTCCAGTATAGTATTGTCTAGAAGAGATTGATTGCAAGATTGTACCATAATGATTGAATGATTGTCACTCCAGATTGATACTATAATGATTGAACTTTATTGTCACTCTAGCGTACTGTACTCTTTATTGTCACTTTATCGTTGTACTCTCTCATTTTTACCTTAATGATTGTCACCTTTAGCAATCAATGATCAGAGATTAAGTTCTGTTCAGGCGAAGGGTTACAATCTCGGTCCTTGTTTGATTTAGGGATTGTAACCTGGCTTCCGGAATAGTACCTTCGTCTTCTCTTCATATATTGCCTAGCTATATTTTTATTTAGCATGATTCTCCAGTTGTCTTATGTCAATAATGCTTCACTCAATTATTTTCTCTGATTGGGACAAGTGCATTGGTATTGCACAACCTTAATCTGTGTTACTTATTGTTTCCTTACATGTTGAATGCTAATGATTTGTTGGTTTTAGTTCTTAAGTGAAGTCTCATTTGTGGCACTTGCTCTTTCTGGGGTCTGACCCAGCTGGTTTTGTATGGCCAGATACCGGAGCAGCACCAAAGGATCTTCCTGCTTTCCAGTTCGATGGTGACCACCAGGCGTAACCAGGGCATCGAGTGGGTTTCTTTTATTCTTCCACTGTAATATTGTAAATTATTCTTTTGAGGCGTTTAGCCGACGAGCAAGTGTTAGCTCGATTGCACCTTTACTTATTGTCTGCCTACGGGCTGTAACATGATTGACAAGCCCCGGGGGTTGATCATGTATGACTGAACTCTTGCTAGTCCTCACATTTTGTTACGACTAGCTTCATGATCATTCCGAATATGTAATGTATGGGACGCCTTACTATTGTGTATTTGGTGGTCTGACATCTTGTAACTATTATTAGTTGGTTGAGATTGAGACAATAGGCTATTTTATGACCCTAAGAGACTGATGGATTGTAGTGAAACCCTCACATATCTAGACAGCCGTGACCGTATAGCGACGTGGATTTCCATTCCGTTATACGTAGCTGGCTATGTCTGCCCCCGCTCTTCAGTGTTCTGGTTCTGGGGCGTGACAGATGTCCATCTCCCCTGGCTGCTTGATATTACTACAACGGAATCAGGAGGTTCCGCTATTCCGCGCTGGAGAAGGGAGTTCGGGCACGATCATTGCTGCACCTAAGAGGAAAGCGAAGGGAGCCAAGGAGAAATCAGCTCCGAAGCCGAGTCAGCAGCCCACATATAGCCGGAAGCGACATACGAGCAATACCAGGGAAGACATCGATCGACCTTTGACGTCGACAACGGCGGATGAGACAGCTTTAGTCAAAGATAACCCGGCGTGGCTAGCCCTAATGGGCGCAGGGAACCAGCAAGGAGAAGGAACTCAAGCAGAGATGCAGTCTATCCCACCACCAGCTCCCTATGGCGGTGCGGAACGTGTACATGCGGGTACCTCCTCCGAGTCCCTGAGCATTGCCAGGGAGATGTCCATCTCCCCTGGCTGCTTGACATTACTACAACGGAATCAGGAGGTTCCGCTATTCCGCGCTGGAGAAGGGAGTTCGGGCACGATCATTGCTGTACCCAAGAGGAAAGCGAAGGGAGCCAAGGAGAAATCAGCTCCGAAGCCGAGTCAGCAGCCCACATATAGCCAAAAGCGACATACGAGCAATACCAGGGAAGACATCGATCGACCTTTGACGTCGACAACGGCGGATGAGACAGCTTTAGTCAAAGATAACCCGGCGTGGCTAGCCCTAATGGGCGCAGGGAACCAGCAAGGAGAAGGAACTCAAGCAGAGATGCAGTCTATCCCACCACCAGCTCCCTATGGCGGTGCGGAACGTGCTATTCACGGGGATCTATCGGTCGAATAGATGTCTCTTATCGCGTGGAACGTCCGAGGAGCCTGTTCGATAGGACGTTGGAAGGAGATCTCTGATGTATTACGCAAGGAACAATGCTCGATTTCAGCATTACTTGAAACTAAGATCAAGACTGCTGCTATGCTGACTAGACGAACGTCTACAAACTGGGAGCAGGTCCACAACTTGCATTTATGTGATATGGCTAGAATCTGGTTGAGATGGGACAAACGCACCTGGTCGGGCCAAGTTGCCCTCATATCTGAGCAGGTCATTGCGATGGTGCTGACGAATACAGGTGGTTTGCATTTCCTCCTATGTGCCATGTACGGTCACAATGATCGTATACAGCGGCGGCACCTATGGCGGGATATCCGCAACTTGAGCAGCTTTGCCGAAGCTAACGGCAACCTCCCTATGTTGGCTATTGGCGACTTCAACGCAGTCCTGTTCTCTCATGAAAAAGTTGGGGGGAGGAAAGTCCCGGACAAGACTATGGAAGACTTCCGAGAGTGTTTGCTTGTTTCAGGTCTGCGGGGCCTTGAACGTGCTGGCCACAAGTGGACCTGGAACAACAAGTCTGCCATCAAGCGAGTTACCTGCCAACTCGACAGAGCCTTGGGGAACAATTGCTGGTTCTGTAGTGCCCCGTCCGCTCAGTCAATCGGAGGAATCGAAACGCCGACGGCGTTCGGCCTTAGCCTTGCAACGGCAGCTGGAAGACATCGCTCGGTCAAGGCGACCGCTCGCTCAGGTGGGGTAGTTTCGGTGAACTTGCCTCATCTTTGCCTTCACATAATAAATCGTGTTTTCAACTTGCACAAGTAGGCTTAATAATAAAAAAGATGAATCCACATAGCTAAGGGAATAATCCCGACGGGTCGAAATGAGTTAGAACATGGAAAAAGGTCCAACGGTTGGCTTAGAGTCGGCGCACGGCGTGCTTTGAAAATGACACTCGGTCCTTCGTCCCGTGGCTTGGGAGAAGGAATGTTGGTCTTCGGTGCAAAAGCTAAGAGTTAGCCTAAGTCATAGGCGTCGCCCACATGAACGCTTGATAAAACGTGCACGGTTCCATTGTGCAAGGCTTGGCATAGCCTCTGCTCGTCCCTCGGGTTAAGTCGTAGGCTTGAGTAAGTTAGGCAAAGTTATGCCGGTCGACCTAAGTCGTTCCAAGTGCTGTCCCGCCCATTCTGCGGTTGTCAAGTTAAGTAGTCCCTCGATCTCAAGGCCCGTCGACTTGGGCAGGAGTATCACGTAGAGCACGATTGGCTTAAGGCACGATGCACGGGCTTAGTGTCTAAGGCAAGGACTATGATTCAAGGTGAGTTTTAAGAAAGGGATATCAAATAGGCATTTATGAGTTGAACCAAATGATAGGGTAACAAGGAAGGAAATGCTCACGACCGTGGGTCGTCGAGGGGTCTCAAGGAAAGAATGCTCGCGATCGTGGGTCGTCGAGGGGTCTCAAGGATAGAAGTCTTGGTTTTGGTAAAGGAATGACTGTGTGAGACGTCAGTTTGTGTCGAGTCTTGCATGGTCATTTGACAACTTGTCGACAAGGGCGATGAACCCTCGAGCGGTAACCCCTGGGCCATGGGGGCCGACTCGGCCTAGGAGGGAACAGGGTATAGTCGTGCGTAAGGTTTTGGCACAGGTTAAGCGGGGACTTGCGACGGGGCTAGCTACTTGCGTCGAAAGGATCCCGATTAACAAAACTATACGTCAAGGTATAGCTTGTGATGCTAGTGGCCAAGTTCATATAGATGTCGACAAATAGCGGCTAACCGTGTGTATGCCTTTGGATTGAGTTGAGTTGAAGGTGTGTACAGTTAGAACACAAAGTTTGGGCCTAAGATTGGATTTCAACATAGGCTTCGTGCTTCGGCACGAGAGGTGGCGTCAAGTCTTGAGTTGTCGGCATATAAGTTCTTTAAGTTGGTTGAGTTGTTTGAGTTAAGTCGGGAAACCACCGCAAGGCAAAGTGGGTCGACTTAAGTTCAGAAGTCTTGATTGGGTCAGTTGGTGGTCAAAGTAGCAAGGGCCGCTAGGCAGCAAGGGCCGCGAGGCGGTGATATGGTTAAGTCTTACTGAATTGCGAGGCACAGCCTCAGCAAGGGTTTGAAGCACGGTCACACATGAATGGGATCTTATCGCGTAGTCGCGTCTCTGATTTAAGCCGTAAGGCAAACACGACTCGATAGATTAACGTTGTTGGCACGAGAAGGGTCTTGAGGCAAGGTATGAGTTAACGTCGAATGTTGCAAGCACGGGATGGTCTAATGACACAAGGTAGGCAAGGCGTCGGTCATAAAACTGATCCTAAGGCAAGACTAGAAAGACAATTGATAAGAAGGGACTATGTTGCACAAAGTAAATAAAACGTGCGGGTTTTGTATGGGTGGGCGAGGAGCTCATTCTACCAGTACAGTTGAGTACTGACACCCACATAGTTTACATGTGCAGGCACAGGTAGAAGCTCGTGGCGCGGAGCTCGCTTGGATGCGTCGAGGCACGGAGTTCCTTGACGATTCGAAGCTTGCGGTCGCATGGAGTAAAAGACTTATACAGGACATAATGTATCGACATCGCCTTCCGAAGCTTCCGCTGGATTGAGCATTTGTAATTGAGAGATGAGAGAGAGCTGAGTGAACTTGTAAATATGAGAAGAGTGAGCTTGAGTGATTGTATTATTGGCCTTGCGCCCCCAATGTAACCGTTGTTTCAATATCAATAAAGAGCTTCTTTGAATAACTTGTGTTTGGTTCAAATTTCCGCTGCTATCATTCAATGTCTCTGCTTGGGACTTCTGTACGACGACCCGTCACAGCCGCTGAGATCGGCCATTATGGAACCCGCCTTGCACGAGCGCAATCTAGGCTCGTGCGGCATTACGCCTTAGCGAGGACGATCGCTCCTACGGGAGCAGAGCGTGACAGGTTCGACATATTCCTCCACGTGGTCTCTGAAGGTCTCGCCGCTGGAACCAGTGATTACACGCTGTTGCGCATCAAGATGGTGGAGGACTTACCCAAGAAGAATATGTCACGACCCGCACCCTAGAGTTAGGGCACGAGAAGTGGGTACGTCCAGCCTACGCCGCAGTATCGGCGGTAGAACGCTGTCCTAGGTCTCATGCATCTAACAGTATAAGGCTAAACAGTTTATACTCCCCGAATGTGGGTGACATAGCAGGTACAGACTCAATCACATCTAAAGTAGAGCATGATAAGGATAGATAAAACATAAAATCCAAAAAAGGTACAACAGAGAGAAATCTAAGTGTCTAAGATACACAAATCCAGAAATACATCTCAAATCTCCAAACTTAGATACAATAATCCATAAAGTAAATACAACTCCAGACAATTGAAATAACTATCTAAACAACCTGTAATGTGTCTCCTCTAGGCTAGCAGACAATCTCCAAACTATCTGTAAAATTTATCAACGGGTCCAGTCAGGACAGGAGCGAGTACAGTACATCTCAACAATATCATAACAGGTTAGAAAATATAAACATGCTAGAGAGTAAGATACAGGATCTGAAGAAATGACATGATGAAAAAGAGAGAGACTGTAAGTAAATAGCTACAATATATAGAGAACTATCAGTGACTAGTGATTCAGAGCACAAGATGGTTATGTAAACGGCACGATGTTGTACACGAGTAATCTACAGAGGTTATACACAAGTAATCTACTGGATTGATTACATAACCACTTCTACTCTCCCGTCCCAATTAATACACAAGGATCAAGCTGAGTTATGTTATTGCACACGAAGTATAGTGCACACGAGATCATGTGAATACATGAATATACACGATTTCACACGATTTGTACACGAATGTCACGAATACAAGGAGTACACGATGCTCACGATAAAGTACACGAACACGAATACCCGATGTATCCGCTAAGGGGATAACATCGCACAACAAGATCCATATAGTACTAATCCGTGTTTTCAATGTGTCAGCATCATGTAAAGTAATCTAAAGCAGGAAATATAATCCTAAACAAGATATGAAATGATCAGAGAATGTACTCGCCTATCTGAATGTCCAAGGTAAAGATACTGTCCGAGGAGAGGTGTCTGGCTCCTAATTAGAACAACACAAGTCACAACATGTCCAGAAGGGTAATATAAAGTACTACAATGCATTCTACATGAATCTAGGTCAAACTAGGCCAAAGTCAATCCTTGGTCAACTCTGGTCAACTGTACTAGTCAAACTAGGTCAAACTAGGTCATGTCCTAACCCAACAAGTCTTACTAGGCCTAACCAAGACTATCCTAGCAAGCACACATCAATACAAGGCTATACAAGCCAACATACACCCAACTCTATATAGCATGCAATTATTCAATACTCAAATAGGCAAGAATTCACATTGGATATACACTAGGTAATTTATTACTTTAAGCTATATATGTCTACACATATATACACATGCATATATTGGTATTCAATATTAGGTCTATAATCATGGCATTTCAAATGGTTATATAAACTTATATATTACAACACAATATGCTAACATATATATAATATACATACATAGCTAAGTTAACTATATTCATAAATACTTATTTAAGAGGCTATGTGTGTGTATGTGAACATGGCAAAGGGGCAAGTGAGGGTTAAATGGGCATACATAGTGTATACATATCAAAGAGTGTCAAAGTGTAAGTGAACAAAGTGTCAAGTGTGGTAGTGTCAACATAGTGTAAGGGGGTACATGAGGTAATATAGGATTTGTGTTAACATAGAACATTACATCTCATTAACTTGTATATTGCATACATTACATCTATTATTACATTACATTCATGCTTGCATTCATTCATCATTCATTTATTCTCTTGCACTACTATATGCACCATACATTACATACTATGGAACCTACATATTCATTACAAGCCATACTTATACATGCTTACATTAGATAGGATACTTATACCTCATACATCATTTATTTAACCATTTACTCATGCTTGCATTCTCTATTTAGTTACATAATGTATATACATTAACATGGGTTAAAATCAAATAGAACATTATATTACACACAAGGGTGCACAAAATGCATATGCCGAATAGTAACTCTTACTAATAATCAATACTGTACCAACTTAGCATGAATTAAATTCTAGGATTAAAGTATGTTATAGATCTATGTGTTAGCTTTCCGAAACTTCAAACGGATCGCGTTTTTATTTCCGGAAACTCCCGGAATCGCGAAAACACCGAGAACGCATTTGTCTTTCGTACAACTGACACTCAAATAATTCTCCAGAAAGTTACAGAAAGAATTAGGCCTATTAATACATGTTTTTGGAAAGCTAACTTCAATACGCTTCTTTTAAAAAAAAATGGAAGATTAAACCGAGTTTTGAGCTAGAAGTTATGACATTTCTAAGTTAGGGCTGAAATTAAAAACGTGGATAAAAATCATGACGGATTTGGGTAGTTGAGACAAAAGAACACAAGTATATAACATAATATATCAAGAACTCACTCTCTACACTAATATATATATATGAGACACTATAGAACACATCTCCAATACAAAAATATGAGATTAAACATGTAATAATTTATTCATACATAACAACAACACATAGTGTGTCCAAATTTGGAATTTTCCCATATGGACACAACCACAACACAAAGGACACTCCTATGACCTCCAAATGGACACAAAATTGACACAAATGGAGATACAACCATGGGGGTCATTCCTATGGGTTCAAAATAGACCTATATGCATAAGGAAATGAAAAGAAGAAGGGATTTATACCTTCCGGTAGATCGAATCGAAGAAAAGCCTTTCCGGAGCGACACCGACACGTAGAGATTCCAAAAGGACACGAACGAGCTCCGAATCCTCCCAAACTTGGGTAGCTTCCTCCTTGGCTAGAATGGAGAAGGAAAGAAGAAGATTTTGTGGTAAAATGGAAGGAATTGGTGGAGAAATTGCTAGGGATTGCTCTCTAGGAATTTGGGGAAGAATAAGAGAGAGAGTGTGGATGAGAATAATGAAATGAACTTGAGCCTATCCTCTCCCAAAGTGGCTGGCCATATGGGGCTATTTTTCCTATTATGGTAAGGTCCAAAATGCCCCCACTAACCTATTCTATGAGTATTAGGAAATGGCTAATTGGTTGGGGCTAAATTAGTCATTCTAAAGTCTCTAATCACACTAACCTTATCCATAATAATTAGTCTAACCTCTAACTAAAATATTTCTATCATGTGGACTAAAATTAATATCATATGGGCCATGCCTAACTAGTGTGTGGGTCCCACTAGAGTCAAACTACCCCCGGGTCCCCGTTTCAAGTCGGATTGAGTTGAAATTCGAACCCGACTCAAATAACCCCAAAACAATATCATAAATAATAAAATAATATCAAAATAATTCAAAGAGGTCAAATACAAAAATATTCTTAGGCCAAAAATGACATTAAAATATTATAATCACATGGTTAGGCTCTAGGTCAAACAGTCTCTAGGTTTCACTAGCAAAACGTCAAAACCACAAGTCATTGATTTAAATAATTTTAAAATAATTTAAAATCACCAAAAATTATATCATGAATTAAATATCATTATTAAAATAATTATAAACATGAAATTTTAAAATTACCCTCATTTGGGAAACTGGGTTCTACAACTCTACCCACCTTAGAAAAATTTCGTCCTCGAAATTTAAGATCGATAGTACTCCTTCTAGAGCCTCTAACCTACCCAATATCTAAGGTAACACTTCCTAACACTGGAATAATAAACGGACATCTAAAAAGTGTCAATCTAGGAGTACCTCCAATACTTCTCTGCTGTACGGCGGTAATGGAACTTCAATAAAATATGGACTGGAACCTATATCCAAGGGACTGGACCTATTTTAAAGTGGTCTTAACTAAGGATGAAAATGAACTGATCATAGGCTATAGGTATGCTCAAACTATTATCTTCCTATTAACCATCTATTAATACATTCTATTACCATAGGAACGATGCATTACTAAGACATATAGGCCCCTATCTCTCATAACACATTTATACTCACCAAAAGACTAGTACATCCTATCAAGGCTGATACTATAATCTCTCATAAATCTCATAAGCTACATGTTTAGAGACACACATCCCCACATCAAGGACTAACCTATATATATCTACAACTGATACTAATGGGGTGACGTCCCTATTTCCCAACAATTAAGGTCTAAATTTTTTTTCTAAATCATGCAATTTGAAGGAATAGTATACAAGGTCAGGGCATACCGTAGCAGTTGGAAGTCTCACCTAGGTGCACTGGTCATTCTAGGTCAAAATAGTACTATGGTATCAACACACAAACAATCTAGGGTGTCCTAATTGGAAAGGTAAAGGAACAACAATCATCAAGGTTGTAGGGCTGTCTACCATCCTATATAAAAATTGGTTATTAACAAACAACTAAGAAATTATTAAAAGGTTACTATTCCATAAAATGACAAAAATTGAAAATTTAGGCACAACAAATCACAAATAGATTTTTGTCTTGACACGATCTAAGTTGATCAATTTTCGGGATAAAACGAGATTTGGGCAAGAAGGGAAATCAATAAAATCAAAGTATGAGCACGAGCATCCAATGATGGAGGTTCAGGTCATGATTAAATTTAATTCGACTGAGTACGAATACGAGGTTCATAGGCGATGAAAATATTTCAAGGAGAATTGTCAAGGCTGTCGCGAATGAGACTCTAGGGTCAAGTTTAACTATGTCTCCATTCTCGTAGATTGATACATGAAAAAGCGAACCAAAGTGCAATAGGTTGATCAGACCATCATGTACCGGTTCTGATTAGACAATATGTTAGTGGGTGGCCACCCAATAAAATATGTCATGACCAAGCTCGAAAATAGATAAGCTTGTAAAACTAAGGCTAATTTAGCAGCACAAGATATAAGGGTGGTAATGATGAAAGGAATTACATAGTCCAAGGTTCTTAACCAAACGGGTCAAGTAATCAGATAAGGTACAAGGTTAAGCATCTAAGAAAACAAGCAGAACACCATCACATGTCGGGTCGAAAGAATTGAGTCAAGGCTGGATTTTTAATTGAAATAAGAAGAAATTTAGTATAATGGTAGAGGTTATAGTTTAGCCAGTTGACCAGAAAATCATATCAAGAAAATAGAGTACAAGAAGACGGGTTTTACTGGGACATAATATACCTACACGAAGGTGAGCTCGTCTAGGTCTTGCATATAATATTTGTTGGAGGGTAACAACTAGTATTATATTTCGAATATCAAAGTCATGATAAGGAACGTCAAGGATTTCAATTAGAAAGTGGGAGTTCAAGAGGTGGTAATTAATACACAAAAATAATGAAGATCGAGTTAGTCATCTGCTTCTGATACTCTTAAGTTTATCTGGTCATAACTTGCCAATCAAATTTTTACCTCACCAGTCTCCATATGAAAATTTAACCTTTACTTAAACCCTTACCATGACTACCGTAGGCAATTTCCAATTTTCAAACATCACTCTTGAAGCACAGCCCTCACATTTAGGAATCAACATTAACCATTTATTTAAATTTCCAAGTTCTTTCACCTTGTCTTAAATTTGACCCAAAACCTCTAAATCCCGTTTACGAATTCCTTGAACTTGTTCAAATTGTTCTCCTCGTATTATTTAATTTAAATCTCTAGGCCTTACAAAACTTATCTTTCATCATAAAATCAACTTCCGTATTTTCTTCGACATACACCCTTGAATATTATTCTCCTAAAAATATTTCACAACAATCTCTAAACTTCCATAACTTTGTGCTCTCTCTATCCCTAGTCATTTCCTCGCAACATCTTGTTTAATATCCTTATTAAACACAATTAACTTCTCTTTTCCATTACTAACCTTCTACATAGCCTCAGAGTAAAAGTTTTTCCCAGAATCAATAACCAAGATTTTCTAAGTTCTCAAAACTAGGTTGACCTCTGATATCCTCATTAGTTTTGAATACACCTATAAACTATCTCATAACCCCAAAATTTCTCTAAATGTAATTGTTTCCAGATTGGCAGTATACATCTTCTTATTCTATTCGAGACCTTTACCACATTTCTATCTCAAGTTTCCATATGGAACACTCCATATTTGATTTCCTTTAGATCATCATAAAATAACCAGTTACGTCTTCTCTGAGCTACATAATTTACGTCACTTCCTTAGCCTTTCCCATGCAAAAGATACGAAGATTCAAGGGTTTCGAAGTACATCTGGTAGGGACGACAAGATATGGGTAATTAATGTAATGAGACAGAGTTTAAGATAAGAGGTAAATAAGAATGCAAGGGAATAATGGCGAAAAAGAATAATGTCACGACCCGATCCCAATATTCTGGGTCTAGTCGATTCATGCCCAGCCTGCACCGTTGTTGAGACGGCGGCAGTAAGCTGTTCAGTAGCAGGTAACCATACAACAACACTATATTTGTCACAACTTCAACTTCGGAAATAACTTTATTTAAACTGAAATTTAATACAATGAAATTGTTCTGAAAGGAAGTACAGAATTTTGAAAATAAAATAAACAATGCAGAAAGAAAATCTATCTATCAGCCTCAGTTCCATCGTCCTCCTGCGGGGACTCTGGCAGCACGACCGGATACAACTCAGGGTCGTAATAGCTGTTGTAACACAGCTCAGCATCATCCCCTAAAAATGTTATCTCCAGTCAGGAGGGAGCAAAGTACAATTTATGCTAATTTTAAACAGTTAAATAAGAAATTGAATCATGCAGTTCTAAACAGTTTTTTTTAAAACAGGTTTGTTACAGTAGAAATCAGTGATTTGAATAGGTAATGACATATGACCGGCTTGGGTTTGTTACCGTGATTTAGACCTGCATGGGCCACCACTAAAAACATGTCACGACCCGATCCCAAATAATTGGGTCGAACCGGATCATGTCCAGCCTGCACCGTTGTTGAGACGGCGGCAGTAAGCTGTTCCATTAGCAGGTAACCACAACAACATCTGTATTTGTCACAACTCAAAATTCGAAAATTTAAAACTTTATTGATCTTTTACAATGAAGTGAAAGCTACAACTTAAACCATTTTCCACATACATCAAGAAGAAGAGAAAACTCTAGGTACACAGCTCATCAGTCTCGAAATTTTCGTCTTCTAGTTGGGACCTCGGAAATTATCGCGGAACAAAGCCTCATCAGTGATACCTAAAATGTTGGGTCTCCAGTCAGGAGGGAGCAAAGTACAATTCATGCTAATTTTTAAACAGTTAAATAAGAAATAGAATCATGCAGTTCTAAACAGTTTTTAAAACAGGTTTGTTACAGTATAAAATAGTGATTTGAACAGGTAATGACATATGATCGGCTTGGGTTTGTTAGAGGAGGGTACAGCTTATCCCCGTGTGTATGAGGGGTAAGCCAATAGTTACAGTAGTTACAGTAGTTTTGATGTGGTCATACTCATTACACTACTCCTCCAGTCCCCAATAGTTACAGTAGTTACAGTACAGTACTCTCGGAGAGAGTTTCGTATTTGCATCGTGGTTTAGACATGCAGTAAAGCGATTAAATAAATAACTGTAAACTAACATAAACTATACTTGCCTCAGGAAAATGACTGGAGAGATGGACGACTCCAAGACGAGAAGTTTAGAGTTGTCCTCGAATTCCTACATTCGAGAAATTGACTCAGCTGTCAGGTTTACCAACTTAACTATACTAGTTGTAATCTTTATTTACGTCCTAGTCCAATTTTAGTTATTTAATTAACCAAACACAGAAAACACGCTTATTATGTGCGTTGACTTAATACGAGGGAAAATGATTATTTAACTTTTGATTTTGGGAAAGCAACGTCGCTGCCAGGTTATTTATGAAAACTTGGTAATTTTTATAAAATGTAATATAAAACTAATTTTCTTATTTAATGAGAAATACGTGACTTTTATTTAATATTAAACCCGTCAATTTTAGTATGAGAAAATAATAATTAATTTTTATACGAAGAATACTTTTTAACCATTTTAATCGCTAAATAATAAAAACACGAAAAACCAGAAAAGACAGGAAATCTAAGCTTTTACAGTCACAGACCAGCCAGCTGGGCTTATGCCCATTACAATTTATTTACATAAATTGAAATAAGAATAAACTGCCGTTAGTCATAACTGAAAATATTAAATAATGTAAACAGAAATAAATAATAAAATAATGATAATATATAAGTCTCAGATAATGGTCCGATTCTCATTTTTGGCTAATTGCCTCAACGTCCAGGCGGGGCCGGTATCGTTTGCACTTAGCCGGGTCCACTGACCGGTACGGTCGTCACCCAAAAATAAATATCAAATAAATTCCAAAAAATCATTTTAAATTCATTTTAAAAATAATTCGGGATTTATGGAAAAATCGGGCAGCACCTCCTCTGTTTTTGGTCAACCCAAAAACTGGGAAATTGGCGTCGATTATTCCTGCAAGTCCCAAACCAGGGAAAAACCCACATTTTATATATATAAAAATATCCACAACAATCCACAGAATAATCGGGACGACCCGAAATAGTTTCGGAAGTCCGATTCCCATCCACAAATCACAGAACGTTTCCGAAAATTTCCAGAAACTAAATCATACCAAAATCCATTCCCGAAAATATTTCGGAAAAGCAAAACAATTCACGGGACCTTTCCGAAAGTCCCGAAAAAATACGACGTCGCTAATACCGAATTCCCAAAGGGAACCGGGGACCATTTCATCATCGACAAAAATAGTAAAATAGCGGGACAGGGGGGTTATACCTTGGGTTGCTCGGCTAGAGCTCTCAGATGATAAAAATAGAAAGAATAGAAAAATCCAGCAGCGTCGTTGCCGAAATAATGCTGGACCCAACGTCGTCGACGACGAACGTCGAAAACTCCAGAACTAGGGCACATCAAAACCAACCAGAGAACTCGACAGCGCTAGGGCACGCTGGGAATGGCAGCGCTGGTCGGCAGGAACGCCGACGGGAAAGGCGCAGAGGGGAACGACGCCAAGGGGCAGCGCGGACGGAGTGCTGTCGGCGGGAAACGCCGAAGTCAGCACTGGTTGCCGGGCTGTCAGCGGCTAGGGCTAGGGTCGCCGGAGTTGGCGACGGAAAGGGCGTGCGGGGCTGGCTTGGCCGCGCGGGGAGCGATCAGACCCGCGGAATGAAGATATGTTCCTTCTCATCGGTTCAAACGAGAGGGACCCATCAAGCTTAAATTCAATAGCAAGGAATGAGGGTGAATCCAAACAAGAGGAAAATGAATTCCAATTGAAGTTCAAAATGAGTTTCTCAGGGATCGTCCTAGAATCTCTCAAAGAATTCTAAGTGTGATTGAGTACCTTGGATTTGAAAATATTAATCTAAATACAAAATTAAATCAACAACTACAAAATTTTATCAAAATCATCAACTAATACCAGGATTCAAAGTTCTACAATGAATCCACAAAATCAAATTCAAATCAAGGAAAAAGGTGAATCAAAACAAGAAAAAGGAGTTTAAATCGGAATTCAAAATGAGATTCTCAAGGGTCATCCCAGGAATCTCTCAAGGAATCCTAACAGTGATTGAGTATCCTCTCATCCTAACACCTTAATTTATATATCCTATAGCAGGCTCGTAGTAGTACAACTAAGTCCTTGCGCTACTATAAAATCGTACTAATGCGAATCTCGACCTGCATGGGCCACCACTAAAAATGTGTCACGACCCACACCCTAGAGTTAGGGCACGAGAAGTAGGTACGTCCAGCCTACGCCGCAGTGTCGGCGGTAGAATGCTGTCCTAGGTCTCATGCATCTAACAGTATAAGGCTAAACAGTTTATACTCCCGGAATGGGGGTGACATAGCAGGTACAGACTCAATCACATCTAAGGTAGAGCATGATAAGGATAGATAAAACATGAAATCCAAAAGAGGTACAACAGAGAGAAATCTAAGTGTCTAAGATACACAAATCCAGAAATATATCTCAAATCTCCAAACTCAGATACAGTAATCCATAAAGTAAATACAACTCCAGACAATTGAAATAACTATCTAAACAACCTCTAATGTGTCTCCTCTAGGCTAGCAGGCAATCTCCAAGCTATCTGTAAAATTTATCAACGGGTCCAGTCAGGACAGGAGCGAGTACAGTACATCTCAATAATATCATAACAGGTTAGGAAATATAAACATGCTAGAGAGTAAGATACAGGATCTGAAAAAATAACATGATGAAAAAGAGAGAGACTGTAAGTAAATAGCTACAATATATAGAGAACTATCGGTGACTAGTGATTCAGAGCACAAGATGGTTATGTAAACGGCACGATGTTGTACACGAGTAATCTACAGAGGTTGTACACGAGTAATCTACTGGATTGATTACATAACCACTTCTACTCTCCCGCCCCAATTAATACACAAGGATCAAGCTGAGTTATGTTATTGCACACGAAGTATAGTGCGCACGAGATCATGTGAATACATGAATATACACGATTTTACACGATTTGTACATGAATGTCACGAATACAAGGAGTACACGATGCTCACGATAAAGTACACGAACACGAATATCCGATGTATCCGCTAAGGGGATAACATCGCACAACAAGATCCATATAGTACTAATCCGTGTTTCCAACGTGTCAGCATCATGTAAAGTAATCTAAAGCAGGAAATATAATCCTAAACAAGATATGAAATGATCAGAGAATGTACTCGCCTGATATCTGAATGTCCAAGGTAAAGATACTGTCCGAAGAGAGGTGTCTGGCTCCTAATTAGAACAACACAAGTCACAATATGTCCATAAGGGTAATATAAAGCACTACAATGCATTCTACATGAATCTAGGTCAAACTAGGCTAAAGTCAACCCTTGGTCAACTCTGGTCAACTGTACTAGTCAAACTAGGTCAAACTAGGTCATGTCCTAACCCAATAAGTCTTACTAGACCTAACCAAGACTATCCCAGCAAGCACACATCAATACAAGGCTATACAAGCCAACATACACCCAACTCTATATAGCATGCAATTATTCAATACTCAAATAGGTAAGAATTCACATTGGATATACACTAGGTAATTTATTACTTTAAGCTAATATATGTCTACACATATATACACATGCATATATTGGTATTCAACATTAGGTCTATAATCATGGCATTTCAAATGGTTATATAAACTTATATATTACAACACAATATGCTAACATATATATAACATACATACATAGTTAAGTTAACTATATTCATAAATACTTATTTAAGAGGCTATGTGTGTGTATGTGAATATGGCAAAGGGGCAAGTGAGGGTTAAATGGGCATACATAGTGTATACATATCAAAGAGTGTCAAAGTGTAAGTGAACAAAGTGTCAAGTGTGATAGTGTCAACATAGTGTAAGGGGGTACATGAGGTAATATAGGATTTGTGTTAACATAGAATATTACATCTCATTAACTTGTATATTGCATACATTACATCTATTATTACATTACATTCATGCTTGCATTCATTCATCATTCATTTATTCTCTTGCACTACTATATGCACCATACATTACATACTATGGAACCTACATATTCATTACAAGCCATACTTATACATGCTTACATTAGATAGGATACTTATACCTCATACATTATTTATTTAACTATTTACTCATGCTTGTATTCTCTATTTAGTTACATAATGTATATACATTAATATGGGTTAAAATCAAATAGAACATTATATTACACACAAGGGTGCACAAAATGCATATGCCAAATAGTAACTCTTACTAATAATCAATACTGTACCAACTCAGCATGAATTAAATTCTAGGATTAAAGTATGTTATAGATCTATGTGTTAGCTTTCCGAAACTTCAAACGGATCGCGTTTTCGTTCCCGGAAACTCCCGGAATCGCGAAAACACCGAGAACGCATTTGTCTTTCGTACAACTGACACTCAAATAATTCTCCAGAAAGTTACAGAAAGAATTAGGCCTATTAATACATGTTTTTGGAAAGCTAACTTCAATACGCTTCTTTTAAAAAAACAGAAGATTAAACCGAGTTTTGAGCTAGAAGTTATGACATTTCTAAGTTAGGGCTGAAATTAAAAACGTGGATAAAAATTATGACGGATTTGGGTAGTTGAGACAAAAGAACACAAGTATATAACATAATATATCAAGAACTCACTCTCTACACTAATATATATATATATATATATATATATATATATATATATATATATATATATATATATATTTATATATTTATATATATATATATATATATATATATATATATATGAGACACTATAGAACACATCTCCAATACAAAAATATGAGATTAAACATGTAATAATTTATTCATACATAACAACAACACATAGTGTGTCCAAATTTGGAATTTTCCCATATGGACACAACCACAACACAAAGGACACTCCTATGACCTCCAAATGGACACGAAATTAACACAAATGGAGATACAACCATGAGGGTCATTCCTATGGGTTCAAAATAGACCTATATGCATGAGAAAATGAAAAGAAGAAGGGATTTATACCTCCCGGTAGATCGAATCGAAGAAAAGCCTTTCCGGAGCGACACCGACACGTAGAGATTCCAAAAGGACACGAACGAGCTCCGAATCCTCCCAAACTTGGGTAGCTTCCTCCTTGGCTAGAATGGAGAAGGAAAGAAGAAGATTTTGTGGTAAAATGGAAGGATTTGGTGGAGAAATTGCTAGGGATTGCTCTCTAGGAATTTGGGAAAGAACAAGAGAGAGAGTGTGGATGAGAATAATGAAATGAACTTGAGCCTATCCTCTCCCAAAGTGGCTGGCCATATGGGGCTATTTGTCCTATTATGGTAAGGTCCAAAATGCCCCCACTAACCTATTCTATGAGTATTAGGAAAGGGCTAATTGGTTGGGGCTAAATTAGTCATTCTAAAGTCTCTAATCACACTAATCTTATCCATAATAATTAGTCTAACCTCTAACTAAAATATTTTTATCATGTGGACTAAAATTAATATCATATGGGTCATGCCTAACTAGTGTGTGGGTCCCACTAGAGTCAAACTACCCCCGGGTCCCCGTTTCAAGTCGGATTGAGTTGAAATTCGAACCCGACTCAAATAACCCCAAAACAATATCATAAATAATAAAATAATATCAAAATAATTCAAAAAGGTCAAATGCAAAAATATTCTTAGGCCAAAAATGACATTACAATATCATAATCATATGGTTAGGCTCTAGGTCAAACAGTCTCTAGGGTTTCACTAGCAAAACGTCAAAACTACAAGTCATTGATTTAAATAATTTGAAAATAATTTAAAATCACTAAAAATTATATCATGAATTAAATATCATTATTAAAATAATTATAAACATAAAATTTCAAAATTATCCTCATTTGGGAAACTGGGTTCTACAGAATACGCCGTTCCGTTACAATAACGCGTGGTTCATGAAGGCTGGATATGAGGCCACCGTCCGGGCAGCCTTGGCGATGCCCATCCACAGGAATATTCAATTTGTCTTGGTCTGCCGACTTCGAGCGGCCAAGGAGGCTCTGCGGGCATGGAATCGGCGTCGGGAGACGACCGACCTGGGGACTAAAGTGAATCAGTTGCGGGAACTCCAAGGCCAGCTTCAGGCCGATATCCTCAATACTGACTTGGCCTCGCGTGAGCGCGAGCTCATCCGAGAGGTGGGCGCGCTCCGAACCATCGAAGAGATCCAAATGGCTCAGCGGGCTAAATGTAATTGGCTGCGGGAAGGCGACAAATGTACGAAATTCTTTTTCGACGTAGTCAAGGCGCGACAATCCAGGAACAACATCAGTCGGCTGATCGGTGCTAATGGTGAGGATATTTCGGCAATGCAAGACATTGCCGCGGAAGCTGTAAGTTTCTACACCTCTTTATACAATCAGAGTGACTATGCTACCTCGTTTCCTAACATTATTTGCAAGAAATTGGTCACAACCGCGGGAAATAAGATGCTGCTATCACCGGCTTCGGAGGAGGAGATATCGACTATTGGAAATGCAACCGATCCTAATAAGGCGCCTGGGCCTGATGGTTTTAATAGTAAATTCTTCAAGTTGTACTGGCAGGTTCTCAGAGCTCCAGTTACAGCAATGGTCAATGATTTTCTTCAGCATGGCAGGCTACTCCGGGAGATGAATCACACTTTCCTAACTCTCATTCCTAAGAAGGAGGGAGCCACTTCTCTTGACGATTACAGGCCAATAGCTTGTTGCAACTATTTGTACAAGATCATCATATATTTTATGTGTAAGCGTATGGAGGTTGTAATGCCGGAGCTGATCTCTAATAACCAGGCGGCTTTTATTAAAGGACGGTCTATCGTGGAACACAATTTACTGGGTCATGAACTGGTTCGAGAGTTCAACAGGCCGGGTTCGGATCGAGCTTTATCAAATTAGACTTGCGAAAGGCTTATGATACAGTCAATAGAGCTTTTCTCTGTCACATCATGGCGGCTATGGGGTTTGACCAGGCTTGGATCGCCTGTGTTCACGAGTGCATCACGACGGCCACGTTTTCTGTGCTGGTCCGAGGTCAGCCGCATGGGTTTATCACCAGCTCCCGTGGACTTCGACATGGATGTCCCCTTTCCCCTTATCTCTTCTCTATTATTATGGAATATTTTTTGTGCCTTATGGATTTGGCCAGTTATCGGGATCGGTTGATCCCTTTGTTTCATCAGATTCAGCCTCATGTGACGCACCTCACTTATGCTGACGACCTGTTAGTATTCATGAGACCGTCTAGGTCAGGGCTTACAGCATTAGCCAATATCCTGGAGGAGTTTGGAAGGATGACGGGCTTGCGATTGAACAAAAAGAGCACTGTGTACTTTAGCAGTAGGTGCTCTCAAAAGGAAGCGAAGGCTGCCATCCTGGGAATTTCCATAGGGAACTTACCCGTTCGGTATCTTGGAGTCCCGCTATCTATCAACTATGCCCGAGCTGAGGAGTGCCACAGTATAGTTGATTTCGTGAGCAAGCGATTGGAGGGTTGGCAAGCTAAAAATCTGTCTTTTGGAGGCAGACTCGAGTTGGTTCGCACGGTTATTCAGTCCCTGGCAAGCTTCTGGTTACAGTCCACCCTGCTCCCGCTATCTACGATTGACAAGATGGAGAGGATGTGTGCTGACTTTGTTTGGAGACATGGTATACATACCATTTCATGGCAGGACCTTTGCAGACCGAGGGACGAGGGAGGAGTCGGACTCCGCTCCTTACGTACCATGCGCAAAGTTGCAGGCTGGAAACTAGTTTGGCTCTTCCTTCAATACGACTCTATGTGGGCGGCTTGGTTGCGGAGCCGATATCTTAAAGCGGACAATTTCTGGACTTATCAAACTAATAATAATGAATCAATTCCTTTCAAGCATACCTTGAAGTTCAGATTAGTACGGATCATGAAAGACGGGAGGAGCACAGATCTATGGCTCGACCCCTGGCTTTTGCACGAGAGTCTCCTGAAGCGGGTCGGGCACCATGTTGACACAGAAGCCTATAGGAAGACGGCGGTTGATTGCTTGCTCGAAGGCTCTTCTTGGGTGATCAGGGGTCACTGCTACGAGGCCATACTGCGACCTCTTATTCCCCATGTCCCCGTCGATCCTTCACTTCGGGCGGACACATGGGGCTGGAAGGAGTCGCCCACATGTAATTTCTGTACTCGGACGGCTTACTCTCAGGCGCGAGACGTTGGGATTAAATGGGAGTTTGCTGATATCGTCTGGTGCAAGCAAGCTGCTCGCTAGTTTCAACTTTGCCTATACAAGTTAACGCGAGGTCGTCTTCTTACCAAGGATAGGCTTGACAGGTTTGGCATCCTTAACCTGAATAATAGTTGCGTTTTATGCTGGCAGCAGGTCGAGACAACCAGTCATCTTGTCTTTGGATGCACGGTAGCCAGAGAGATTCTGTGGATACAAGAGTTGAAACTAGGAGTTAGTCTCCCAAGTAATGTGGGATACGAGGATGTGGTTCGCTTCATCATGTCTGGCAAGCACAGGGGGCTAGAGTGGTACACTGAAGCTAGAATTAGACTGGCAGCAGCTGTCTGGCACGTGTGGAGAGAGCGAAATGCGCGAGTTTTTGATTATAAATATAACTCGATTAGGGGATTGGTCCTTAACATCGAGCATGATGTATCATGTATGAGGGTGCCAAAGAGCACCAACTAAGTGTATGATTTCCGAGTTTGTTTAATAAATTAATTACCTTTTCCAAATATATATATATATATATATATATATATATATATATATATATGTATATATATATAAAATTTATTAGGATTTTTAGTTTGTCTTTTTGATATCTTGACTTAAGCGTTTTTGGGTACCAACCTACCTGTAAGAGCATCATTAGTAGTTGGGACTCTCCAATGCAATTTGGAGCCCAAAATTTCAAAAAAAAGGTAAATGTAGAATGGGTTGGGTTTGTATGAGAATAGTAGGAAATAATAAAGTGAGCTCCGGTCCAAAAAATTGTGTGGTCAAAAATTAATGTAGGAAAAAAATAATATAAAGTTTAGAATCTAGAAAGTTGGGCTCCAAATTGGAACTTACTATTCTACAAAACGAGTTTCTACAATATAGAATCTAGAAATTGGGAGGCCCAATCCTTAGCACCCATGGATGGGTTGGGACCGAAATTGTAGAAATTGGGACTAGGAATGAGACTTATTATTCTACAAAATGAACTCCTACATTCTAAATCTAGAATCTATAAAATGGGATGGGCCTTACTAATGATGCTCTAAGGGCCTGACGAATGACACATAGCCTAGACATGTAGTGTTCTCACAATTGACAGTTGTATATCATGCCTATCAATGGTAAACATGTAATGGTTCTACGATTTATAGTTTTTATGAACACAAGCATGAAATATTGTGTCTTCACAACTATAACTAGCATTTTATGTCATCGTTATCGTTTATTGATTGGAGAGTAAGAGGGCCAAGGAAAGAAAGGTCAAGCTACTCACCATTGATTGAATTGACTGAGAAAGAAGTATTCTACACTACGAGGCGCCTACACGATCACCTGCAATCGCACAAGCTAAGGAACAATACTCTACCCTTTCTCATAGAATTTGATATGAAATACGAAGTTCAAAGAACACAAGCAATAAATTCATCGAAAACATTTTCGAAAATGCATTCATAAACCGATGTGAAAGAAGCAAGTGCCACAATAATAACAACAAGGAAAAGCAAGCAGCAAAAAGGTTCCATTGCGACTCAGCCGCATAGTCCTTTCTCGAGACGCTATCCACTAAATATGGGAATTGATTTCGAAGAAACCAATTCATAACGAGGAAATAATCTTGATTCAATTTGTCCGGATCAATCGATACCGACAATATCTCTTAACCGTGCTCCCCACGGAAGAGGAGCATGGCACGATGTTAGGACACGACACTACAACAATTGTCATCTTCAACTGACTATAGTCGCATCCTCTCTCTCTCTCTCTCTCTCTCTCTCTCTCTATATATATATATATATATATATATATATATATATATATATATATATATATATATATAAAGAGTACTTTACATTTTATTTATAAGTTTCAATAGCAAATTCTTTAGAGAGGGTTTGGGAGAGAGTTTTAAAGATATCTTGCAACTTCGTGGAACGATTACGGGCAACTGGAGATTCAACTTTACCCAAAGTTCTTTTGTTGGATTCGTAACAAGGTATGTAACATAACAAATCTATAACTTAATATCATTATCTCATCCCATGAATTTCTGTAGGATTTTTAGAATATCAGATGCGTATAAAACGAATGTCTTTTGGTGTTTTTGTGAATGTGGAAGTTTCTGAACATGAAAACTTGATCCGTTTGGTTTTCTAAATTCCTTAATCAATGGAATTTAACATAGTTGTATTTAAGAATTTAGTTTACTGTTTGATATGATTAATAATTTATAGAAGTAGGTAATAGATACTTGATCTTACCGAAAGCCTTTAACCCTCAAATTGTAATAATCATATCTTTTGACAAAAGGACCCTATAGGTAAACCATCAATTCAAACAAATATATATAGTTTCATGTAACCAAATCAAATCAAGGTTATATGATTACTGACTTTTTGGTCAATGCTTCGTATGGTTTAAAATTATAATTGATTTCAACATAGCAAATATTAGGAAAAAACGATTAGCCGCATAAACAAATTTTTTTTAACTATAGACTACTTAATAGTTGAAAATTTTGCCAAAGAAAAATAAACAAAACATAAAGGATATAAAGTGGAATTATGAAGTAATTTTTGTCAGATTGCTAGTTTAAAAATTATATTTGATTTCAACAGAGTAAATATTAGAAAAAAGAAGGGGCGAAAGAAAAAGAAACAAAAAAAAGAGAGAGAGAGGATACAGTAGAATGGAATTATGAACTAATTTTTGATAGATTGCTGGTTTAAAATTATAATTGATTTCAAAATAGCAAATATTAGGGGAAAAAAGGGGGCATTCCGAGAATTGAACTCGGGACCTCTCGCACCCTAAGCGAGAATCATACCACTAGACCAAATGCCCACTGATGTAATATTTTGTTATCCTCGTTTATTAATAATAGAATTTAGTGTGTCGTTCTTATTTTCCCTCCAAAATCTCCACACACCGATCAACTTGCCGCCATTTCCATTCCATTGACGCCACGCCACGCTACGCCACCCCAGCGCAAAATTACGTGTAGATCCAAACCCATCTCTAAATTTCCACTACAGTCCCTCCCCTTCAAAAATTCCACCTTTTTTCCCCCTCAATTTCCCCCTTCACCAAATTATTGTAGTGCAATCCCTTCCCTATCCCCATGGCGTCCTCTCCCGACCACGAAGACACCACCCAGGTCGTCGACTCCCCTCCTCCTTCCCCTCCAGGTAAATTCCACTCCGCCCCCCCTCAAGAAATCAAATATTTGCACTTTACTCACCGCCTCTTCGTCTTCCCAGAAGACACGCTCCGCTTCGACGACGAGGTGCAGCCCTGCTACGACCTCTGCGGAGAGACCCAAGTCGTGGAGGAAGACTACGAAGTGGTCCGGGGAGTCGAAGAGTGGGTCGAGACGCAGGCTGCCGACGATCTCGAGGAGACTCAGGTCTTGGCCGACGACGACGACGGCGGCGGCGGCGGGGACCAAGTAGCGGTATTTGAGAAGAAAGGAGTGAATTTGGCCGGTTCCGACGTCCCGGACGTTGGTGGAGGTCAGCGTTCCGTTTTTGAAGTTGGATTCTTTGGTGATTTATTTTTTGCATTCTGATGTGTTGTTTGATGCATCCTAAGACGGGGAGACTCAGGTTTTGGTGGAAGATGGGGTTGAAGAAGCGGTCTTGGAGAGGAAAGAAGAGAACTTGGCCAGTACTGGAGGTTAGTGTTTATTCTGTATCGATTGAGAGTTGAACTCTTTGTCATGCTTTGTATGCTGATATTTTGATTAATTGCTGAAGACGAGGAAACTCAGGTTTTAGTTGAGGATGGGGTTGAAGAGGCGATCTTTGAGGAGAAAGGAGAGAACTTGGCCGATCCCGACGCCTTTCTTGATGGTGGGATAGGTGGTGGAGGTCAGTATCAGATACCATCATGCTTAGTTTAGAGTTGAATTCTCATGTTTCTTTATGATGATATGATTTGGATGAAATGCCCAAGAGACTGTTCAGAAAGTTCCCTTCTTTATGACTTGTTCTTGATTATACTATCTTAAGCATGCTTATAAAGCATTTAGGGTTTGCTTGGATTGAGGGAAAAAAAAAGTAAGAGTTAAGTGGGGTTAAGTGAAGGGGAGTTAAGTGAGGGAGAGTAGAGTCAATATATATAACCTTGCTTGGATTTGAGGAAGAGTTAAGTGGGGTATATTTAATAACTCTTTCTTGGATTGAAGGTTCTGAGTGAGAGCATGATTAAAAAAGATATAATAGTTACCAAAATATCTTTATTATGTATGTCATAAAATTAAATTTGATTGGAATTTTAATTAAAACTTGTCAAAATATCTTCACAAATGAGGAAGATACAGAGCAACATGTTGAAAGCATGAAAAAATGGAGAAAAAGTCGTGATATTTTGTATGACAAATAAGGGTTACGACTTTTTAAAAAAATTCCTTAATCCCCTCGTTAACCCTCCGATTTGGGGGGTTAAAAAAATAAACAAAAGAGGGTTAAACAAACCTCCACTTAACCCTCTATAACCTCCCTCCTAAACTCCCACCCCAAATCAAGCATGGTTTTTATTTTCCCTTACTTAACTTCCCCTCAATCCAAGCAGACCCTTAGCATTTTCTAAAAGTTCTATTATTATGGAGAAATACTATCCTAACAAGTTTTTGACCTAGATAAAATAAATCTGAAGTTTCTGTCGCTACATTTTGTTTGCAATGTTCCTAATCATCCAGATCTGAGAATCATGTCAATTGTATATGGGTTATATCGGGGATTGGTGGAAAAAAAAGAAGTCGAATTAATGCCTATTATTTTTTGATTGGTGGACTTTTTCACCTCATTTTAACTCTTCCATTTTCACAACAACTATAGAACAAAGTTTCTGCATGTAACTTGTCAAAAGAAGACTTCGGAACAAGATGTGACATGATCAGGTGGTCTCTGTTGTAAAACATTGAAAGCGAAATATCTGTCAAAGCTTTAGCTCTAATTCCATTATTGATAATTTCATCTCTGGAAGAACATTAGACACATCTTTATATTAGAATAATTCTTTTTTTTCCAGGCTTTGTCTAGTTTGTTCAGCCAACCCCTAAGTTTGAGATAAGGGCTTTGCTATTGTTGTGTACTTTTACTCTAGTTTTTTCTTTTAGACTTTTAGTTAGTTTTGTGGAATATTATTGTATATGGATATTCTCTGTGGATAAAAATGGTATATTATGGGCTTTGTCTAGACATTTTTTCATCACACCAATTCGGAATCCTTTAGATTTAAACCTTCTCTCTGTAATTTTATCTTAGAAATTAAACTCTCTACTCTCGTTGACTTTACACAATATCTTGAGCAAAATGCATACACCTGAAAATCTCATCCTGATTATTAACAATTTTGTCTACAAGTGACAAAATGCATACACCTAAAAATCTCATCCTGATTATTAATAATTTTGTCTACAAGTGACGTAAAACGGTAAGAATGTATTGTCATACACGGGTTATATGGTAGATCTTTCTAACATAGAAGCCAAATTGTCTTTTAATAAGTTGTTCCTGAGTCCTTGCCAAGGTTATAAACGACGGTAGGCGGGTGCGCGGCGGAGAGAGTCCGCCTACCGCCTAGGCCGCCTAGGCGGTTGATACATTTTGAACATTTTTTTACTATTTTACCACTGTTTTTTGCATAATATGCATATTTTAAGGGTGTTCCATGCATAACTAAGTTGTAGAACGAAAATTGATAAAGTTTTAGTGTTGTTAGGCCCATAATGTTAAAAAAAAACCTTTTTGGCCAAAATATTTTGTAAAGTATTTCTCCGCCTAGGCGCTCGCCTACGCTGCCTCACCTCCGTCTATGCCGCCAACCTCCATTGGCCACCTACTCCACCGCCTACAACAAAGCGGTGCGGAGAGGGACCGCCTACCGCCTAGGCGCCGCCTAGGCGGCCTAGGCGGGCGCCATTTAGAACACTGGTCCTTGCTCAAATACTCTCTCCCAATCCAAAAACACTGCGATTCACAAGTGGAATTGTTATCCATTTATCAGCCAATTTCTAGTCCTTATAATTTGGCAAGTTACCTCAGAAAGACTGCAAAATTCAGCAGGTTTAATACGGTTACATTTCCTCTGTCCGTGTCCTTCAAGCATCTTTAATTTCTACAGCACAAATACCTTTGTTTGAATCATTTGCTTATAAATTTAATTTTCGAAATGTTTTATCATGAATAGTTTTTTTTGCATTATTTTATGAACAGTCCTTGATTCTGACTCTGAAATCTGAATAAACGTCCTCTGCTCGTTATCTCCCTAATCTGAATATATATATATATATATATCCAAAATTATATAGAAATTATCAATAGTCTTGGCGAGCAAGCATATTGGAAAATGCAGATGGCTATGTTGTGGAATATTAGCCCATGTCTGAGGAAGTCTTTGAAATTGACATTCATATCATTTATAAGTATTTTTCTTCATATGGATGATGTATCAATCATTTGGAGTCTGATTATCAAACTCACATTTCTTTATTCCCTTCAATTACTATACATATAACTTTTGATTTTGCAAACCTGTCGGATGCTTTTGAGTTTTGAAAGCCATATTTTCGTACTTGACATCTATTAGGGCTGATTACTTAATAATTTGTGTTATGGTATCAAGTTCTTCTGATCTCTCATCTGATTAAATATTTTAATTGTTCTTTCTCTTCACTCTTTGTTTGTTTAACAGGTGACAATACCCCTTCTGAATTACAGCTTGCAGGAGGTTCTTGCAAGTCCAATAGTGGTAATTATACTTGACTATGATTATACCTTATGAAGTATTTCCTGCGAAAATGGGAGCTATAGTAAAACAATTATTTTGCTTGACAACATTGAATCCCTTGCTTCTTACCTAGGATCTATGAGGTACTTCACTGCAGTTCGTACCTCATTGTTTCGGTCTTCAGATCTTGTTGCCGCGCAGAGTATCACTCCTAAACCAATTCACGTCGAGCCAAAATCTCCGCTTAGTAATGGTGGAAACTGTGAAACTCAAGATAATGGTGGAGATGCTAAGCCTGGCGCTAAGTCTGGTGAGATGGAAACATGCTCAAATCTAACTGTTCCTGGCACCAGAGGAGGTGAAGCAGGCAAGGGGTTTGACTTTGAGGACCCTCACGAGTGTATGCAGTACTATGATAGAGATGAAAAGAAGAGCAAAATGGGTAATTCAAGGGTGAGGAAACTTCTGTATGAACACACAACAACTTTAGATGATGATACCACGATCAACCCATACAAAGTATGTGGAAAAGTGGACTCTCCTTGTTCAGTTGTCCCGGATTATGTTGTTGCAGGTTTAAGCTATATTGGTTCACAAGAACCTGGTGACCTTTCCCAAGCCAATGCATTGGATATTGTAGATGAGCTTATATTAGTTAATGATCTGGGATTATCTCCAGAAACTAACACTGGTAAGACTGATGTGGTGAAGTCACCTCCCATTTCAAGTACAAAAGGTGCTCGAGCACTGGCTAAAAAGGTTGATAGAAGTCCAGTTGGAAAGGTAGGAACCTTTGAGTGGATTGACAGTCAAGAGGACGAGGGAGGTGGTGAGTTTTTTGCAAAAAGGAAAGAAGCTTTTTTTGATTGCAAAGTAGCTGAACGAAAATCACATAGCCAGCCCCCAAAGTCGAAGCAAGTCAGCTTCAGTCTTGCCAAAGAGGCTGCTGATAAGACTGGGAAGAGACATTTTAACATCCGAAATCAGCAGAAGGCATCAAGTTTAGCTTGTTCAGATTCAAGAGTAACACTTCGGAGTTCATTTAGAAACGAAAAGGTGAATGCATCTAAAACAAAAACAAAGAAGAATCTTTTCAAGGATCTAAATGAGCAATCAAACTCGGTAAATGAGGAGAAGCAATTAGAGGCAACTGATATTGGGAGGGATGGAGAAGTTACATATGAAGTTGGCCCAGATACCCAAATAGCAGCTGAAGCCATGGAGGCATTAGTTCATGGATCTCCTATTTACTATGAGAATAATGATGTGCATGCAGTAGCTGAAAATTCATCTAAGATTGGCAGTGAAGGTGAAGCAATGAAAAATACTTCATCAAAGAGAACTTGCCTAAGAAATTCAACTTCCTCCACTCCCAATATTGAAGGTGTTTCAACTCGCTCTAAACGAAGAAGGATATTTCCTACCCAATCGAGTATCCGACAGCCCAGATTCTCCAGATCTAAGTCAGAAAAGGGAAAGAGTCTGGATTGTACAACAGTAAAAACAAAAGAAGGAAAAGAAAATAAAAAGCTAGAGAGGCACTTGAATGAGAGGAACAAAGTTAATAAAATCAAGTCTTCTGTATCCCTCAAGGGAGGAAAAGCAACGAGTTCTGTGAATGGAGATATAAATAAGGAGGTTCATAGTTTCCATAATTCACCAACGATGAATGGTCAACTTTCTGTGAGCAAAGAACACGCATCATGTGAGTTTCATGTCAGTTCTACACCAGTTGCACATCGTACTAGGCATTCTAAAGCAGTTAAATCATCAAAACCAAATGAAGCTTTAGCTAATAGTGGAAAGAATACACGTGGATCGACAGGTGTAAGAACTCGTAGTGCCATTGCAAGGGAGGATAAACTTACTGCAGATGCTTCTGGAACACTGAAGATGAAAAGAAAAGGTTCTGATATCGAATCAGATCAAGATGCCATAGTTGAAAGGATAGAGAGGCAGCACAATGAGAAGCCAAAAGTGAGGTCATCTGTGGATGGCACATCTAGCCACCCAAAGCGGACGAGAACAAGTCAAATTACTTCAGACAACCCATATAATAATGGTGACATGAATAATTCATCAGTATCAGTTGATAATATACAACTTAGAATGCAAAATGGACAGATCAAAGCTACCATCCAAAGTGTTTCTGAAATCCTTGATACAGCAAAAAGGAAGAAAAGATCTGTGTCCGCCCGTTTGGCGACTGAAATCGATGTTATGCCTTCTAAGAGCAAGAACTCGACATGCAAATCTATTGTGACAAGATCATCAATGAAATCTCTTTTGAACCCTAATCTAGAAAATTGCCCAAATGAATGTTCGGCTAAGCCAGTTGTAGATAAAGCTGGTTCCACTGATGCTTCCAATCGTTTTTCTACCCCATTAAAACAAGGTGGAGATTTGATATTTAGACAAAATGAACATGATGAGGCAAAATTGGAAGCATCACCTAAAGAAGTTCTTCAGCCATATGGTGGTCTAACATGTAGGACACCTTTGAAAGACATAGATGCAGTATCCCCTGTTTGTGTGGCTGAAGACTGCCCAAGAGCATTTGACAATAAACGCAGATCTAGGTCATTGATTGCCAGAGAGCTAATAAGATTAGAAAACTGTGAAGCATCACCAACTTCGATGTTTAGTATGAGACGAAGAAAAGATATTGCGAGTGTTCGCATTTTATTCAGCCATCACTTGGACGGTGATATAATCAAACAGCAGAAAAAGGTAATGTCTTGGTTGCTGTGAATTATCTTTCTGATTCACAAGTGTACTAATCTTTTGCAGTTCCTTTGTAGATCATGGGACGCCTAGGTGTTGCTCTTGCATCCTCCATTTCAGATGCTACACATTTTGTCACAGATAAGTTTGTGCGCACAAGGAACATGCTGGAAGCAATGTCCATGGGTAAACCAGTAGTAACACATATGTGGCTTGAGAGTTGTGGGCAGACTAGTTGTTTCATTGATGAGAAAAATTATATTTTGAGAGATGCTAAGAAGGAAAAGGAAATTGGGTTCAGCATGCCTGTATCATTAGCCCGCGCATGCCAAAGTCCACTTTTGCAGGTGATTATCTAATTATTGTGCTGTAATTGCCAAAGGTCTTGATGTTTTAGTTAATCAACACAATGTGAGCTCTCCTTTACTTCTTTACATTTTAAACATTTTATGGAGGTCTTCAGTTTGTTTGTACTAACTGTAGGATAAAAGAGTATATATAACACCAAATACAAAACCTGATCGGGAGCTTCTTTCAAGTTTGGTTAAGGCAGGTCATGGCCAGGTATGTTGCTGTATATATTTGGTTTTTATCTAATAGTTGTTGATTTTTTTTTATATGGTAACGGTTATGAAAACATTTGTGCATGGTTCTTTCTGCTTTTGAATCCTTATTTAGACTTAGTGGTTCTCTTTGTATCATAGTTCCAGTTAAGATATAAGCCTGACATAAAATTCCTACATTGTACATAGACCCTTGTGTAGATTATGATTTAATAGTCATTATATTTCCCTCCTATCCTAGTAGAACTAGAACTGCAGCATATTAAGTGTAGAAGAATACACTACATTTGTAATCAGTGGATTACTTTATTAGGGATCTATGCCAAACAATATAGGAGATGCAAAGGTGCTAGGAAGAAAAATAGACAACTAGATAATAACTAGCCTGTGACATCGCTGGTGAGATCACTAAATTGCTACAAAGGAACCTATATTCTTTTATACTTTCCTTGAGCTGGAACTTAGATAGCAATCAAACCTAGCTTGGAAAGAAACTGTAGAGACAATAAATGAGAGTTGCGGCTTTCTTGGACGATGTGCGAGTGAGTTGCATGTAAGCTAGGGGTGCACTGAGAGTTGTTGAGAAGTGCGACCACACACTTTTTAGAGGAGTCGAGAGATGAACGAATAACAAGTAAACCCTAAGACGACTTTGTTGTTGTCACTGACACGTGGGCTAGGAGTACCATACAGGAAAGCCGTTACTGAGATGGCACATGGGCGGCCCACATGACAGGAGGACTTAGGTGACCCCCCTGCTCCCCATGTTTCATATCTCCCCTCTTCTTAAGGTAAAGGGCTAGGTATGGTTTGTCCCATATAGACTTTGAATGAACTTTGGCAAGTGACACAAGAAAGGAAAGAACAAGTGAGCTGACACAACACTCTGGACTCACTATTGGAATCTCGAAATCCTAGCTAAACAATAGCAAGTTTCACTACATGTGGCTCGTTCGTAATGACTTCTTTGTATTTGCTTGAACTAGCGGATCAATTACTAAACCCCCTCCGACATGATCAAAATCAAAACAGGTTAGGAATGGGCACCACTATCTCACCAGACTTCGTCCTATCATCTCTTTCTATGTTGACAGCCCATTACGCTTCGTTGGCATACTTCTGCAAATCCATTCAATGAGTGGGAGGGGGATCCCACCGTTCCATTGGATGAAGAAGCTAGTCGTACCTACCATTCACTTGACACCTTGCATATCTGCGTGTGAATTCTTTTGTCGGGTAATCTGATTCATCTCGAAGTGAGTCAATTCATCTATATAAGAAGAGGACATACTAAATTTCAGTGTTCTAAATTTTGCTAGACGGAACTAGTTCGGCGGAGGGCCGCCTAGGCGGCTGAACATAATTTTCTTTAAGGATATGTATTCGGCCCGCAGACTAATATAATTCCTACTACTAAACAGGTAAGAGAGAGAGAGAATTCAAATTTCAAAAGGGTCCTGGACTAGATTTCTTGGGCAGGCTCCCGCTGACGTGAGGGCCCATTCTTTCACACACTCTCTCAAAATAAAGAAAAGAGAAATCTCACCGAAACGAGGAAAAGAGGAAAAAAAAAATCAAAGGAGAGTAATGATAATCCACTATGCAGCAAGTGCTTCTTTCTTCAAGGGGGAAAAAAAATTCAAAAGGAGAGTAATGATAACCCACTGTGCAACTGTGATGCTCTCTTCAAGAAAGAGGATAAAAACCAAGAAGGAGACTAATGGTAACCCATTATGCAGCAGTGCTGCTCTCTTCAAGAAAGAGAAAAAATAGGAAAGAGAGAGGTGTACACCCGACCCTATGCAGAGTATTTTGTGAGCTAGTGGAGAGAGAAATGGGGGTGTTAGGATGCTTTGAAAAATGGGAAAGAGTGAGGTGTAAGAGCAGCTACCCGACCCATCACATCCACATGTTAAAAAATGAAGGAAAAAAAACAAAGAGAGAAAGTACCGACTCAATGAGACATTGAAGACAAAAAAACCCTTATTCTTCTCAACTCTAACATAATGAAGAAAAGAATGAAGGGAAGCTCACCTTGAGAGATCGAGCGGATGACTCGTGGAGACTCCTCAATCAAACCTAGCTTGGAAAGAAACTGTAGAGACAATAAATGAGAGTTGCGACCTTCTTGGACGATGTGCGAGTGAGTTGCATGTAAGCTAGGGGTGCACTGAGAGTTGTTGAGAAGGCTGGGGAGATCATCGACGCTGGAAGGCAGAACGACTTGAGAGGAGTCAGACTTTTGCTATGCTCGGCTGGGCAGCCGCATAGCTCGGGACTCGGAGGATCGGCTCCATATCTGGAGAAGTCCGGTAGAGAGGACAGCCAGAGGCTCCCTAAGGTCGGGATTAGACGGAGCCGCACGGTGGGAATTTGTTCGAACTGACGACAGCTGGAGGTTGGAGCCGAGACGGCCGAATAGAGTCGAATAAGGTCGACTAGAACCGAACAAAACCGGATAGCGTATAATATAGCCGAATATGGGCTTTTCGTTTCGGTTTGGCACCGCCTAGGGCTTAGGCGGTCAAATTGGCTGAAATTTAGAACAATGCAAAATTCTAATAACTATGGAGCAGTTAAGCTTATGAGTCATACCATGAACTATAAGAGGGAGTGATTGAGCAAAGATTCAAAAAAGAGGCTAGAATGTCAGAAAATCAGTCTAGTTTTATGCCGGTGAGATCTACTATAGAAGTAATTTATTTACTAGGAAGATTAATGGAAAGATTTAGAGAGAAAAAGAGAGATTTACACATAGTTTTATTGACTTAGAGAAAGTTTACAATCAAGTTCCTAGGGAGATAATGCTGTGGACTTTGAAGAAGAAACAAATTTTTAGTAGTTATATTGAGACTATTAAGGGTATTTATGATAGAGTTTCGACGACTCTGTGAACTATTGGAGTAGATAGTAATCTATTCCGTATGATCAAAGTTGAATTATTACCTTGTTGGGATAGTTAAAGATAAAGTACTAATCATATCCAGGAGATGGTTCCAAGGTGTATGATGTTTGCTGATGATATTGTGTTGGTTGGTGAGAGTAAATAAGGGTTAAAAGCTAAGATAGAAGTGTGGAGAGAGACTTTGAAATCTAAGGGATTTATGATTAACAGAAAAAAAATATAGTATATGAAATGTAATTTCAATCGCAAGTCAAAGAAAAATGAGGGGGGATTCCATAGATATGGACAAGAGATACCTAAGGCCTCGTTTGGTTCGCGGAATGGAAGGGAAAGGAAATCAATTCCTTGTCATTTCCTTTCCTTTGGGAAACTTTAATTCCTATTGATTTTCCTTTCCGATGTTTGGCAATGCCAAGAAATTTGGAAAGGAAAGTGAATACTTCAATGTGGGAAAGTGATTCCTTCATTGGATGGATGGAATCACTTTCTCCCCTAATTTTCCTTCCATTGGGAATCACTTTCCTTTCCTCCTCAATTCCTTGGGCGTCCAAACATAGGAAAGTAATCACTTTTCTTTCCCAACCGGGAGATTCCGCCAACCAAACGAGGCCTAAAAGTGATAGCTTTCAGTATTTAGGATCAATTATTCATCATGATGGAGAGATTGTTAAGGATGTATGCATGAAATTAAAACATGATGGTTGAAATAGATGAGTATTTTTGGAGTACTTTGTGATCACAAAATACCTCTGAAGTTGAAAGAAAATTTCTACAAGATTATTATAACACTAGCCATGTTTTATGGATAGAGTGTTGGAATAAGAATGCTTAGATGGATGAGTGTCAATATATTAAAGGATAAGATAAGAAATGAGAATATCCGTGGGAAGTTAGAGGTGGTGCCAATTAAGGACAAGATGAAGAAAAATCGATTTAGATGGTTTGGATATGTGCAATACAGACCAATAGATGCTCATGTGAGAAGGTGCAATAGTATAGTAGTTAATGGAGCTACTAGGACTAGAGGTGGGTCTAGACGGACATGATACTAAAGCAGGAGATTGATCTTGTTAGCGTTTCAGAGGAAATGTCTGTTAACAAAGCTGAATGGAAGAAGATCAAATATACAATTCCAGATATTTGAAATAAAGATTTTGTTGTTATTGTTGTCACATTGAACCTGGTTTTTGTAAAAGTGGAGCAATGTTAATCAGGGTATGCTAAGAATCTAGTACTGCTGTCATCCAAAAATATTGTGTTGACAAATAGGAGATCAGTAAACTGGATAAGTAAACAAAGGCTGGCCACGTATGTTAGAGAAATAAGCAATAGGGTGACTGTCAGGCTAGTAGCTTCCAAGATGGATAACAAAGGGACTACAATGTTCGTGGGGGCTCTCTTTAGAGAAAAGGAATCTTCTTTTCGGGCAGATCAAAGGAGAGATTTGTTAGAGTAGAGTCATAGAAAAGCAGGAGGCAAGTTGTCGAGAGCCTTATAGATATGAAGTCGTCAATCGAAGTCGAATTATTGGATTTCAAAATTGGTGAAGAGTTCATTGATCGAAAATAAAGGAGGAGGTTGATAAGCTTTCTGGTGGATGTAGAGAGAGAGAGAGAGAGAGAGAGAGAGAGAGAGAGAGAGAGAGTAGTCCCTCTTCCAAGTTGTCTTTATTGAGCAATCGCTCTTCCTAATTGTCTTTATTGCTCTAGCAGCTAGAATTAGGGTTAAGGTTTTTGTAGTTTCAAAAGATGGGATGATCAAGGCTTAGGGTTTGGATTTGGTTTTGGGAGGGAATGATCGAATTAGGGTTTCAGTGGTGGTACCGTGGTGGTTGTAGATAAGGATTTAAGGTTTTGGTTTCGGGATGTAGAAGTATAGGAAGGTGGAAAAGAATAGGGGAGGAGAGATCATACAACAAAACCTAGGACTCCGATACTATGTAAAAGTATATTATTCATTAGGATTCTAGGCCAAATATACACTAGATAATAGCTCGACCTACCTAATGTATTAGTTTTGACATGTCTTGATCCGATACTCTCTTTTGATACCAACTTTGGCCTCTCTTTCTATAAGATTACAATTAAAAGAAACATAAGTACGAAGAAAACATCGACCAACTAGTTTGATCGTAGCAAAGATCAATATTGCTGACAAAATAGTTTGATCATTCCAAAGATCGATATTGCTGTAGTCGTCGATAAGATTCTTTGGTGATATTATGTAATATCATTACTGGTCATCCAATACGTAAGTATATCCATAAATTCACATGTATCCATATTAATATTATTCCATTTAAACCATGTTGCTGATATATTATTCCATTTGAAACTATCTCTTGCAGGTGTAAATGAACAATATTACATTCTCCAAAAAGAGATTATCTATTGTGGTGAATCATTCATAGTATTCTTCCATTTAAATCTAACAAGAAATCAAAATAAGAAAATAATGCCTAATATATCACATATATTTCTTGCTTTTGACTAATTCTTTGTTATTATTATTGAATGGAATAAGTAAATGAACAATATTATATTGTCTCTTAAAAAGTTAAAAGGATATTATCTATTGTGGTGAATAATTCATCAATATTGAGTATTGTTACATTCAAAGCTAACAATAAATAACAAAATGATATGAAAATTATGCTTAAATATATCAAATATTTTTCTTGTTTATTATTATTATTATTATTATTATTATTATTATTATTATTATTGACTTTCCAAAATAAAGAACTTGAGAACTCCAATCCGAAATTGTTGAGACCTCCAATATCAATATTCATAAGAAAAATATGACAGCAACGTAGTAAAGTGTGGAAAAAGGCAATCGACATGAGATTTTGTAGATAATTTGCAAGGTTGGGGCAGTGTCATATAATTTACCCTGATTTCTTACTACGTTCTCCTCAGGTTCGGGCAGTGTGAAATAGTTTTTGCTAACCTGATATAACATGCATCTTGAAAACTGTCTCGTCTCTTTGGTTCATAACTTTTTTCTTTTCTCTCCATCTTCATTTAGTGGATTCAGGGCTGGCCCGGGGGGTTGGGTTGCCCTAGCTGGAGCTAATTTTGGTTGCCCTAGTTGGATATATTTTGGCGTCCTAGTGTATTTTGGGATCTCTCTCATGTTGGATAGGTGTCCGACATGCCACTACACGAGCGCGCCATCGATTTATATTTCCATTTTCTAGTTAGTTAACATAATAAATAACCCACATCTTTAAAGATACCTAAGAAACTAAAATTAAATTATCAATCTTGTTCTGAAAGCTTTCAGTTTGTTCACAAATATACCAATGACCAGTCGAAAATCAAAACTTGAAAAATCATTCAGAAAACCCATAAATATCAAAACTTGAAAAATCATACAGAAAACCCATAAATAAATGTACTTTGTTTTCAGACCATTAATCAGGAGATTTTTTTTCACGATCATACACTACAAATCCATAAACAAGTGATGACTATTTTTCAAAAACACTAGATAAATGAAAGTTAATGGAAAGCAATTACTTATGTTTATAACAATACGATTAAAATGAAAATTTGAAGGAAAAACACCAGTAACCTTCACCTTGCAATCTTAGAAAAACAATAAAAAGTTAGTAACTTTTAGCAAAGCTAATTTCAAAATTATAATTCTTTAGGCAAATTATCAACAAAAAAATGGAAGAAAGCAAAGCCCACAAATGAACCACAATATATTTGCAACTCGTACATCTATCTTGCATGGACAAAAATATAACAACACAGTACATACACACCACACAGACGGTATTTTGCATTCTCTTTCGTGTCATCGTGTCAGATACGTGTCCGACACCACCACACGGGCAGTCAATTGATTTATATTTCCATTTTCTAAATCTAACATAATATTAACTCAAATATTGTTCCAAATATATCAATATCAACAACCTAATCTGAAAACATACAGTTCTCTCAGCAGCCTAATATGAAAACTTAGCACTTCTCTCAGTGAAAGGAGGTCAGAAAGATGTGAGCAAAGAAACCTATCGACTCCCAGCTCTTCAAGTTTTCTGTAACAAGAAAACCCCCGAAATATACATGGTTAGCACCTGTGGTGCACGAAAACGAATAAGACACGGACACCACCGATTTAACGCAAACTAAATTACCCAAAAAAGGCAACATAAATAGAGAAAATTACATAGAAAACACATATTCGCCAGAGCAAGCAACGCCACTCTACTGCTCCTAGCTGCAGGGATCGCCGCTGCCAGCAGAGCTCCATCCAGTGGGCTCCAGCTAGGAGCTGAGGCATCCGTACAACACTTGCAGAGAAGAGACTGAAGAAAAATGGAACTAAGAACAAGAAATTAACAAAAGATTCAACCAAACCCTAAATCTGGCAACCATAGCCATTGGTAAAGAACAATCAAGAATGCCACTAGAAACACTTGCAAAACTCCTGAGTTCTGAACCGAAATGCTACGATCTAGTGGAACGGTTGTCGTTGTTGCCAAGAAGACGTTGGCAAATAAGATGGGAAGACGGCAATCAAAAGCTTGCGATCGAAGAATAAACTAGCCACGATTCCTCCTCTTGAAATTGAAATCAAGATTTGGGGAATTGTTAAAAAATTGGAGAAAAGAATTTCACGCTGGGCCTAGGGGTTAGCCCTAAGCATAGGTGGTTGCCGAAGCCAAAAGTCTTGTCGAACTTACCCCTTGGACCGGCCCTGAGTGGATTACTACCTAGCTCAAAGGAATCTGCTGCTTTAAATTTGTCTAGCTGCAAATGTTTATTTTGAAGAGGCTATATTAGGGTCTCATTCTCTAGTAGGTTTTATCTCAATCTCTTGCTTCACGAATATGTATCTCACTGTAATCTTTCGTTCTAATGTTGCAAATCCATCATTGTTTGATTTTTTTTTGCCGAACTATCTATTTTCTCTGCATTAATAACCATTCTTTACAAAATTTGTTTTTACTCGTGTCCACCGTATTACAATCACTTATTATATTTGTCAGCCGGTGGAGAGAATAGGACTATCTGCATTGAAGGATAAGTTACCTGATGATCTTCTGGTCCTATCTTGTGAAGAAGATTATGGACTTTGCATACCTCTTCTCGAGAAAGGTATGTTAGCATCACTTTGTTAATGTATTTTTTTTTTCTTTTGATCTTAATTGGACATTATCTAGCGTAGCAGATATGAATTCTCGAAAACCAGCAGCTGATCGTACATTGTCTGAACCTTTCAGGGGCGGAGATTTTCAGCTCGGAGCTTCTACTGAATGGTATAGTTATTCAGAAGCTGGAGTATGAGAGGTTGGTTGGCGTTCCCTCCCCCAGTTACCGATCTCATGCTGTAGTTGGCTTTCGCGTTTGCTTACAAGTCTTAACCTCCTTATTTGCAGGCATGGGCTTTTTTCGGACAATGTCAAAAGGACCCGTTCGACTCTATGGTTAAGACGAAAAGATGGAGTTTATTTCCTTCCCGCGACGAAATGTACATAGTTTCCTATGTTTATCTTGAGTTTACTTGTGTAAATAAGACGGATTCCAAATTAATAACTTTGTTCTTCTTTCTGTTCTAGAGGTTTGATATTTAGTTATGTTTCACATTTTGCCTCAAGCCAAAGATACAAATTGGTAGTGGTCGCAGTTTCTAAGCCTCTACTAACATAACCTGTTGCGTATAATAAAGGCAAATGTTAACACTGCAATAGTTGCTAGGGGTAATACACTTTTGGTTGGTCCAAAAATTTCTGTAGTTCCTGTTATTTTAGGACCATCAAAATTTGTCGGTCTTGATTTCCTGATTTTATATGGATTGTCAAAATTTTGAAAGTTCTGGATATGCAAAAGTTCTATTCTTTTAGGATGTGCACAAGGCTGTCAAAATTTTGTTTGTTGTCTTAGGGATGCCAAAAATGTGTTGACCTATAGTAGTTCTTTTAACGTTTGTCATAATAAATCACACCTTTTTCTATTAAAGTAAACAAAGTCATAAGTTTTACTTAAAAACTTTTCTAGTTTTTTCTTAAGTGCTAAACAACTTGGAAAGAGAGTCAATTTTCTTGGAGTTCATCCATCAAAATTTGGGTGACCTTTACCATTCTATTCGAAGGTTGTTACATGTCAAACTATAATCATTTTTTGAATTATTAGGAGGTAAGAGAGATTAAATTTAAGAAAAAATGGTTTTAGGTTTACACGTTGAGTGCAATGATGAATAAATATGGACTCATTGCCGGTTACCATTTTCTCGAAAGGCTGACATATACAAACCTCCACAAAAATATTAGAGCATCTCCAACCCTATTGTCTTGATTTGTGTTGTCATTCTTAGGTGACATAAACACAAGTGGCAAGATTATATTTACAAAAGACAATGAGTTTGGAAAGTCTTCTCCAATGCAAAAGTATTGAGAAAACAATACAAAGTATTTTTTTACAACTTTCAAGATAACTTCTACTCTTCTTCTTTTCATAAATATTTTTATTCGTAATTGATGGTATGGACATAAAGTCATTGTGAAGTACATTGTCTAAATCTATACAACCAACTTCACATTGTTCTTGCCATGTCAACTTCATACTTTATTTCACATTTGCATTGGCGAAATACTTTTGAAAAGAAAGCTTGACATTTCTATGTAGCAACTATTTTTTTCAAACTCACAATAGGGTTGGAGATGCTCTTAGTGTCGTACTTTTCATTGTGTCCGAAAACACGAACCTTGTATTTTGTGTCATAATTTTCAAAGACTTACAAACTTTACGGGTAATATATACACCTTTTTTTCAATCACATATGACATTCTTGCTGGATTGGGTACAAGTTTTTGGAAAGTTATGAAATTAGCGCACTTCCTCTTTTAATTTAGGGATATTTTAGCAAATATCTCCATTCAAGATTAAAAAACTAGCATATGTTCCTATTCTTTTTAAAAATTAGCAAAATTTTCAAATTTTTTGTATGTAACAAATAAAATTTTAAGATATACCCCTACTATTTAACCAAAATTTTGGTTGATTTACAAAGGAATGAAACATTTGCTAGTTTTTTTTTTTTAAATAGTAGGGGTATATACTAGTTTCTATATTTTGAATGGGGGCATATACCCCTACAAATATAGAATGTGTTGGATTTGTATGAAAATGGTAAACAAAAAAATGTTAAGACTTAGGCCTCGTTTGGTTCACGAAAAGGAAATGAATTCCCTTGTATTTTCCATGGGAATGGGAATGGGAAAGTAGGATTCCTGTCACATTTTCTTTCCGTTGTTTGGTAAAACAAGGAAACTACCTAGGAAAGGAAAGAAAAATATTACAATGTTCCAATAATATCCTTACCTTTTAAAATAAAAATAATATTATAAAAAATAACATTAATGGTAAAATAAGCAATGACACATGGTTACTTTTGTCATAACTTTTGTAATAAATGTTGGGGAAGGAGGAGGGAAAATCAATCCCATGGGTCTTGAGTGGAATCATATTCCCACCAATTTTTTTCATTGTCAGGAAATTGATTCCCAAGTTTGTGGCTACCAAACAAAGGAAATGAACAACTTTCCTTTCTTGGTTCCTTAAATCCGTGAACCAAACACGAGGCCTTAAAAGAGATGAATGGATATAGATCCATGTGTCATCATTATTTCTTTTAAAAAAATAATATAAAATCTAGAAGGATTATTTTATATAAGGATACCAACTTTATGACCTAATTAGGTCTTGGGTACTGGATTTGTCTGTGTTTTGACTTTGTGTACTCGAACTTTTTAGCGACATATTTTAGTGCCGAACATTCGTCATTAAGACTAATTTTCGTCATTGAAAGTCCAATTTCGTCACTAAATGTGTCACTAAAAAGTTCAAGTACTCAAAGTCAAATGAACAAATCCAGTACCCAAAGTCTAAATAAGTCTAAACTTGATACCTTTATACAAAATACTTCAATCTAAAAATTGATGATCCAAATTGAGCCGTACTATTCTAGAAAAATGAATTCCTACATTTTGAACGTGGAGGTCCATGCTATGAGACAGAACCATCACTTTGCTACCTCGTTTGGTTCGCGAAATCTCTGGGTTGGGAAAGGAAAGTGATTACTTTTCTATGTTTGGGTGCCAAAGGAATTGAGGAGGAAAGGAAAGTAATTCCCAATGGAAGAAAAATTAGGGGAAAAAGTGATTCCATCTATCCAAGCAAGGAATCACTTTTCCACATTGAAGTAATCACTTTCCTTTTCACATTCCTTGGTATTTCCAAACATCGAAAAGAAAAATAAAATTTTCCAAAGGAAAGAAAATGACAAGGAATTGATTTCCTTTCCCTTCCATTCTGCGAACCAAACGAGTCCAAAATGATGAGCCTTTAGAATCTAGAAATTGGGATGAGCCTTACTATTGATGTTGTCATGAACCCATTGTCTTAGTTTGGATCTGGACCGTTGGTTGGATCAGATTGAAGCGCAGGGATCAGTTTTTATTGCTTCGGTGCTCTCTCTCCCCCTCAATTTCGCAACGCCTCTCCTCTCACAGGTACAATTCCAACCCTAACCCTAAATTCTCCTCTCATTATCACATAATTTCCCCCAATTTCTGTATCGAATCTTCCTATTTCTTCACTTGCTAGCCTATTGTTACGGTTTTGATCGTAAGATTCACGACTCGGACTCCGTATTGTTGCATGGACACGAACACGAGGCTACACGACGCCAAAACGGACACGGGTTCGATTTATCGTCTGTCCTTGGTGTATTTCGGACCGTCCGACACAACGCGTCACGGACAAGGACACGGTCTCCATGTTTCCTATACTCCATGCTCCAATGAATTATGTTACTTGGGAGTAGGAAGTAGATGCATCTGGATCCATCAATGGTGTTTGAACCCGTCGTTGGAACTTTTGTTTGTTTTGGGTGTCTTCTCATTTCCGGTATAAAAGTGTATGATCCCCGTAGTTTGTGATCATCGTCGATCAGTAGTAATCTTAAATGAAATTGTTTCGGTAACCTCTTGTAGCCAAGAACTGACCAAATGAAGAGTCCTTAGACATGAGCTATTCTGATGAATCATTAGCTTGTGACATATAACCCTCTCATGTTCTTACGTTTCGAGCTGACAATATACCCCATGTCTTAGGTTTTGCGACGCTTCATTTTTGAACTAGATACTATCTTATTATTAAGCACGTTACTCCGTCCTTCGCATTAACAAAAGAAGTAAGAAAATACATGTTATCTTTCCTTCATTGGCACACCTAATATCAATTCTCTTTTTCCTAGATGGTAAATTTATTTAGAATCTATATATGAGCGATACACATGAGAGATGTAGTAAATAGACACAATCTTAGTACATTAGATGTATACTTAGGTCCTAAATCGGATTATTTTGTACAAGGTACCAGGTTTAGGACCTAATTATATTTTGGGTACAAGATTTATTCGTTTTAGACTTAAGAGTACTCGAATTTTTTAGTTAGACATTTTAGATTAAAAGACTCATTTCATCAATGGAAGTCCAATTTCGTCACTAAAATGTGCCACTAAAAAGTTTGAGTACCCGAAGTTTTAAACGGACAAATCCAGTACCCAAAGTATAATTAGGTCATAAATCTGGTACCCTTATACAAAATAATCCTTAGCTAAATATTAATTAATACTATCAAACTTTTGCACATAAATTATCAAGGTTCTAAATGGCGGTAGGCGGGTGCGCGGCGGAGAGAGTCCGCCTACCGCCTAGGCACCGCCTAGACGGCGGTCGATACATTTTGATTTTTTTTTTATACTATTTTACCATTATTTTTTGCATAATATGCATATTTTAAGGGTGTTCAATGCATAACTAAGTTGTAGAGCGAAGATTTATAAAATTTTAGCTTTGTAAAGGTGAACCATAGGCCCATAATGCTTACAAAAGTTTTTTGGCCAAAATATCTTGTTAGGTATTGCTCCGTCTAGGCGTCCGCATACGCCGCCTCACCTCCGTCTATGCTGCCAGCTTCCGTTGGCCGCCTACTCCACCGCCTACCGAAAAGCGGTGAGGAGAGGGACCGCCTACCGCCTAGGCGGACGCCATTTAGAACACTATAAATTATATATTTCTAGAAAAATCATCTTTTTCATTAATTTTATGTATGAAGTTTTATTTATAAAAATATAGAATTTTTTGGTAAAATTGTAAAAAAAATTGCGTACCACTGCAAACATAACCTAAGAGCATCAATAGTAGATGGAGCTAAAAAATGCTTGACTCCCAAATTTGTTATAAAAAACAAATATAGAATGGGTTGTATTTGTATGAGAATAGTAAACAAATAAATCTTAAGACTCAAATGAGATGAATGGATATAGACCCATGTGTCATCATTATTTCTTTTAAAAAATAATAATATAAAATCTAGAAGGATTATTTTGTATAAAGGTACTAGGTTTATAACCTAATTAGGCTCTGGGTACTGGGTTTGTTCGTTTTAGACTTTGGATACTCGAACTTTTTAGCGACACATTTTAGTGACGGACATTCGTCATTAAGACATATTCGTCATTGAAAGTCCAATTACGTCACTAAAATGTGTCACTAAAAAAGTTCGAGTATCCAAAATCTAAAACGGACAAACCCAATACCCAAAGTCTAAATAGGTATAAACTTGGTACCTTTATACAAAATAATCCAATCTAAAATCTAGTGCTCCAAATTGAGTCTTTCTATTCTACAAAACGAATTCCTACATTCTGAACGTAGAGGTCCATGCCATAGCTCCTGTGACTGAGACAGAACCATCATGAAACTCTAATTGAACTTTACTATTCTACAAAATGAGCTCTTGCATTCTGAATCTAGAAATTGGGATGAGCCTTACTATTGATGCTCTCATGAACCCAATGTCTTAGTTTGGATCTGGACCCTTGGTTGGATCAGATTGAAGCGCAGGGATCGATTTTTTTATCGGTTTGGTGCTTTCTCTCTCCCCCTCAATTTCGCAACGCCTCTCCTCTCACAGGTACAATTCAAACCCTAACCCTAATTTCTCCTCTCATTATCACATAATTTCCCCCAATTTCTGTATCGAATCTTCCTATTTCTTCACTTGCTAGCCTATTGTTAGGGTTTTGATCGTAAGATTCACGACTCGGACTCCGTATTGTTGCATGGACACGAACACGAGCTACATGACGCCAAAACGGACACAAGTTCAATTTATCGTCTGTCCTTAGTGTATTTCGGACCGTCCGACACAACGCGTCACGGACAAGGACACGGTCTCCATGTTTCCTATACTCCATGCTCCAATGAATTATGTTACTTGGGAGTAGGAAGTAGATGCATCTGGATCCATCAATGGTGTTTGAACCCGTCGTTGGAACTTTTGTTTGTTTTGGGTGTCTTCTCATTTCTGGTATAAAAGTTGTATGATCCCCGAAGTTTGTGATCATCGTCGATCAGTAGTTTTCTTAAATGCAATTGTTTCGGTAACCTCTTGTAACCAAGAGCTGGCCAAATGAAGAGTCCTTAGACACGAGCCATTCCGATGAATCATTAGCTTGTGACATATAACCCTCTCATGTTCTTATGTTTCGAGCTGACAATATACCCAATGTCTTAGGTTTTGCGACGCCCCCGTAACTCTATTTCTCATTTTTGAACTAGATATATCTCTAGCTTATGATTAGCACTCAACTCCGTACTTCGCATTAACAAAAGAAGTAAGAAAATACATGTTATCTTTTCTTCATTGGCATTTGGCACACCTAATAGCTGTTTATTTTTTACTCTTCGGCAGACCTGCAACACTGGCAATTAGGGATGTAATAGACCAATATAGGTGTTACTATATGTTATGCTTTTTTTTCCTTCTTCTAAGTGACTGCAGTTCCAAACTAGACAATATTCAGATATGAATTTAACAGTGCGTGTATTGGTCTTACGTTGCTTGTGTTTGTTCTCTAGAATGCCAATGCAGATGCAGTTCTCATATCAAATTCAACATATATGTTTGATAAATTGGATATGGATTCAAATTGGATATCTTGATCATATGGTTGTAGTCTTCATAAGTTTGTTTATAATCACAAGAATATTTGGTCTAAATAAATTTATGTAACTACTACTACTACTACTACTACTACTACTAATAATAATAATAATAATAATAATAATAATAATAATAATAATAATAATAATAATATATGGGGTGTAGGGACAGGGATGAAATGCTTTAACTTAAAATTTAAGGGTAGGGCTGAAAATCGAACGAACGAGCTCGAACAAACTGTGTTCGAACTCTGTTCGACTAAACTATCGAACGAGCTTTATTCGAGCCGAGCTTAAGATCGAGTTCAAAAATGGTATTTGAACTCAGTTTGATTATAGGCTCGAAACGATCAAGCTCCACTCGATTTATCTCTCGAGCTAGGACGAACATGAACCGAGTCCGAGCCAAGACTGAACCAAAGTCCACATTAAACTTGTTGTACGGTTACTCTCAAGTCTTAAAGACTTTTTTTATTGAATTATTTATGCTCTTTACATCATAAATTTACCATCATATAAATAACAAAAAAAGAGAGTAAAATTTATAAGACAGTTTATACACATCCATAGAAAAATATATCATATACTAGGAAAAGTCATAATACGAGAAACCAAGCCGAGTTTGAGCCCGTTCGTGAACAAGACCGAGTTGAACAACCTATGGTCGAACTCGGGTGCAAACACCACTTCGAAGAAAAAAAATCGATCGAGCTCGGTATTGACCTGCACACGAACGAGCTTCGAATTGGGCTTGGCCCGAGCCGAACACGAACTGTTTGAATTGTTTTACATCCCTATTTAAGGGGCATGATAAACAGTGAAACATTTTTTGTTAAATATGTATATCAAGATTTGAAGTCAAGACCTCCTATTTTTCATACCATTAACTTTACCAATTGAGCTATGTATCTAGTTAACTTTTAAAGGAAGTGAAATAAATATAGGAAATACCGTAAGTTATATAAAGTAAATTGAAAAAACCTATATAAAGAAAAACTGAAAACTCGGGGATGGGGGATGGGGGATGGGTTGGGGTTCTAAGGTAGATTGTACGTCCCAACAACATGACAATAAGAAAAATGGGTACTTGTACGTCCCAACAACATGGCAATGCGGAGGTGCCCTAGAAACTAAGATACCCGAGGAAATGGTTGATTTCCCACGTTCCTTTTTTCTCGGACATATCGAGAGGTTGGTGTAGTATAAGAATGAGAAAGCCACAACAACGAGGAACAGGCAGACGCTGCGTGGATATCACAGTGATGTTAAATAATCTAATATTATTGTTACGACTTCCAAGCATCTATATTTGCTTAAAAAGTTCTAGTGTCAGTTTCAATTATGTAAGTTCTAATGTAGTTATTCAAATATATTCAAATAGTTCCAACAAGCAGGTTACAGATTAAAGTTCCCTGAATTGGTAATTCTGTTCATAATTGCATCGATATACTGGGATGGGTTAGCGGATCCCAAACGAGAGAGAGGTTCAGTCTTGTTGTTGTTGTTGTGTTAACTTAAAGATATTGGATATCATATCTTTAAGATTAGGATTATGTTATTCTTTTTTGTCTACAGGCCATTCTAGCAGAAATAAGATTTTTGGAGAAATCGAGTTTAGAGGTATTACATATTAAAACGTAATTCCAGATAGCGGTCCGGCCCCTAGTTGTTTTTCCTATGAGCCATTACACAATAGCTACATGCTATAGAAATAAGAGATCGGGAAACTACTGTCCCTATAGAGGAATCCTGATGCTAAAGGGGCTGATATGAGAGAGAAGTGGCAGGCGTGGAAGAATATCACCACTTACTGGATTTGCATGCCGATTTGATGTTATTTATGTTATGGGGTGTTTATTCTGAATATTTTATTTCTAACATTTACTCTTAATAAGTTTGCGGTTGATGTAATAATTTATGCCTATATATTGGATTGGATGGATCGTTCTTAATTTTATATATCATAGACAATTGTTATACTTATCATTATGTAGTAATGGAGTCAGATTATTCTTTCTTAATAAATATTACTTTCATAATTTGGCTCTATTGATACATGTATTACAAATGCAATCGTGAATACTTTTTTAACTTCAGTAGGAGCTCCTTTAAAAGAATTCAATATAAACTTGAGTGCAGGCACTATTAGTGTTCTGTATGGCGATTCCTAAGTCCTTACCATGGTAAACCAAAAAATATTCTAGAATCCATAAAGTTAAGCAAATACAATATGAAAGAAACTGCATTTTAATATATTATGGTCAAGGTTGTAAATGTCAGCTATCAACTTCATGTCGGCTTGGGTTTTGAAATATCGGAGGTTGAATGTCGGAGTCATTTTAAAAGGTCGAATAACAACAAATATAATTATTGCATATTATATATACTAATGTTCTATTTAATTATATTTTCATATATACTCATGGTAGACAAAGGCGCGCCTCGGGCGCGCCTCTCAGAAAGGCGCACTCAGTGGCGCCTCGCCCCTCACTAGGCGAGATCCCTTTCTCCGGGCGCACTCAGGACGCGCCTAAGGCGTGCCTTTCAGCAAGGCACAACCAAGAAAAGACGTGCCTTATGTTTTTATATATATATATATATATATATATATATATATATACAACAAAATTTGAGGCATGAAAATAACCCTTACCTCGTACAAGTGAAAGAGAGAGAGCCATTTCCACGATTGCCAAAGTTGGTTACAGTTGAACTAGAAAAACTAAAATTTACTAAAAACATTGTCGGTAGAATACAAACTCTTGTTAGTTCAGTTGATTACTACTGTTGTTACTACTCTGCTAGTTCACTTGGTTATGCTTTAATATATTTTTGTTGATTTTAATATATTATTTAGTTTTATTTCCTATATTACTAATATATATATATATATATATATATATATATATATATATATATTTGCTCCTCGTTTTGCTCGGGCGCGTGCCTTAAGTGCGCCTTGCGCCTCGGACGATATGGACCGTTTGGGCCTCAAGTGCGCCTTGAGCCTTTGACTATCTTGTATATACTAAATGTTCTAAATGTGCTAAAACTAACTAGTAAGGTAACATGATAATAATAATTTAAGCGAAATAATAAAAAAGACTGCTAAGATTAAAATCTTGTATCAAGTAAATTTAAGAGCCTAATTAAGATGAGTACAATTTCAAAAACTACTAACATGTATATTGCTTCACATTCTTGTGGTATATGAGTACGATGGTTTAGCATTTAATAATCCAATTTTTATTATCGAGTATCTTTTTAATGTCATAATGTTATTTTGGGAGTTTCTAAAATGTTATTAGTTCTTCATGACATGTATCGTAATTGAACTAAATTACAATTTCTTTTCCTCTCTGATTCTCTATTTGCCTTTCATTCGGGTAAAGTGCATTTAAACCCTCCTTAGATGTTACGAAAACGCAATTAAAGACTCCCTGATTTGAAAAACCCACTCCGTTTCGATTTTGCTCAATTCATCCCTCCCGCTGTTAATAACCGTTAAAATGGCCTAAAAAGACGATTTTACACCTCCCTCACTCCCCTCCTCTCTCCGGTGGTGGGGACGGGCGGGCGCCGACGGAGGGGGGGGGGTTCTGGGGGGGGGCGCCCTCCTCTCTCAGGTGGTGGGGGCGGGCGCCGGCGGAGGGAGGAGGGGGGGGGGTTCGGGGGGCCGGGCGCTCGCCGACGACGGGAGGAGGGGTGCTGCCCCCCTCTCTCTCCGGTGGTAGGGGCGGGCGGGCGTCGGCGGAGGGAGGAGGGGTGGGGGGTCGGGGGGGGGGGGGGGCGCTCGCCGGCGACGGGAGGAGGGGGGGCGCCCCCCTCTCTCTCCGGTAGTGGGGGCGGGCGGGCGCCGGCGGAGGGAGGGGGGGTCGAGGGGGCGGGCTTTCGCCGGCGACGGGAGGAGAGGGGCGCCTCCCTCCCTCTCCGGTGGTGGGGGCGGGCGCCGACGGAGGGAGGAGGGGGGGTGGTCGGGGGGGCGGGCGCTCGCCGGCGACGGGAGGAGGGGGGGCTCGCCGGCGAAGGAGAGGGGTGGCTCCGGGGGGGGGGGGGGGGTACTTTAGTCATTATTTTTATTTTTATTTTGAAAAAAAATGTGACTAACGGCCATTTTTAACGGCCACTTGACGGAAAGGGCCATTCTGAGCAAAAGCAGAATCTAGGGAGGTCCATACTGCTTAAGTTTTCTAAAGGCCTTATTTTGCGAACGAGGCAAATCTAGGGAGGGTTTAAATGCACTTTACCCCCTTTCATTCGATTTTGTGTGCTATATTCATATCATATCCACTATGACACCATGATGGCTGCTATTTGCTTTCTAGAACCTTGGTCAACAATGTTATCCACAAATTACAATCGAGTGAGACATGCTGATTGTTCCAAGCTCCAAGCTCGGCTAAGTGATTATGAAATGCGACTTCTATGCTTCTTCCATATATGTGTAGCAACAAACAGAATGCCCGTAGAGAGAGAGGAATATGTAAGAGAATGCAACTATCTTGATGTATTTTAGTTCATTAGTCTTAGTTTAGCCCCATATTAGGAATCTTCTAGGAAGGGAGCCATACTCTCTCCTATATATGGTACTTGCCCTAAATGAAATCCATTTTTTTGAGCCGACTTCTCAAGATGGTACCTGTTAACACGGTTATTTGTCGGCGTAACTCTTTTACCTTCTTAAAACTTTCGCAATCCCTAGCTCACCATTCCCACCACCACCATTGAAACTCTGACCTTAGCCATTGAACCCTAACAAAAACCCCAGCTATTAAACCCTAAGCCTGAACATTAAATCCTAACCCTATATTTGGCAGTTGCTGCTGCCGTCCAGAGCCGTCACAGCCTATGGCACCCCTTCCCGGCCAACTAGCCTGATTTGACCTCCACAAACAGCAACCTATGTTGCACGGAAACGACATGGGACACGACTCAATACAGACATGATAATACTCATTTTTTCTAAAAACTAAGAAATGACATATGCTAAGGGCACAGCGAAATATATATATATATATATGAGTTTTAGTTAAAAAAGAGATAGTTTGTCATAAATAATAGATACTTGAATATCTGCATCTTTGATAAATAAGGTGGTTGATTTATATGAAATTAAAATGCTACAACAAAATTGCTTTAAGTTTTACTTGTATATTTTGATTTTCATCCTTATTTTAAACAAAACACTATAAGAAGTGTACGACTCATGCCCTTATTCAGAGATTGTCCGTGCCGGATTTCAAATGAAAATATGAGGACATGTAATGACATGTGTCCTTATTCGTAGAGTGTATGTGCCCTATTTCAAATAAAAATAAGAGGATACATAAAATGAGTATTCGACACGTGTCCGAAGAGTGACCAAGAGTGTCGTTGTCTGATACGTGTCCGACACGAGACACGCAGCTAAGATAATATGAGAGTGTCCGTGCTACATAGGCAGCAACAGTAACTCCGAGCCCTATGTTGGGTTGATCCAGAACCCAATCCTGAGCACCCTCAACTGATCTCGATCCACCTATGACCTGCTGTCCCAGATTGCCCCTATAGCTGCCAACTGAAACACTTGCCTGCCGCGATTAGCCCAAAAAAGAAAACCATAACTTTGAATTTTCCTTCACAGCCTTCATTTAACCCACTCGATCCAACATCCCAGATATTTATTTTTTCACTTAGTCTAAACCTGAACTCGAACCCGTTTTCACCTAGATATGCATCCAAATCGCATATCCACTACCCATTAATGTTTTAAACCCACCAACCTTTATCAATATTTATTTTTTCACTTAGTCTAAACCTGAACTCGAACCCGTTTTCACCTAGATATGCATCCAAATCGCATATCCACTACCCATTAATGTTTTAAACCCACCAACCTTTATCACATTTCCGCACCTACTAGCTTCTTAACCTTTATCTGCTCCCGTTTGATCCAGAAGTAGCCTTCACCAATTAGCTTCAATATAACAGTTGTCCTCCTTGCACTTGCCCCTGTTAGAGAGGTAGTTAGCTGAAACACTGGCTTCATATTGATTTGAGGCAGATAAATCGTCAAGTTCATCAATAACAACATGTCTATTCATGCAAACGAGTGAACTTTTTTTTCCCCACTGCCATCTACTTGCATAGCTAGTTCTAGGATCTTTTGCATGATTAAATTGTCAACCTGTTGTAAGATGTATCTATCATGATTTTTGTGCTGGATATGTTATCTTTTGTAATGTGCTTCAACTTACTGAGCGTTGGCTAAAGTTTTATGTTCTTAATCACACTGTTCTTCATTTACATCCAGTCCCATCATATTGTTGTTAGTCTAGAAGAAATTGTACTGGAAGTAGTCATTTTCTTTATTAAGATAAAGCATCTGATCTAATGACAATTCTTGAAACTTATCCTCTAGTCACTTTTAATGCTAGTTGCTATTGTTCATCTGTAGGTAAGGTTCATACCGAGAGGTTGTTTGGAGTAGCTTACTCTTATGGCCCAAGAAAATGAGAAGGTTAACAATGCTAATTCTGGTGCAGCATCAAAACAATCAACATCAGAACCCAAAACCCCAAAGTCACTAAAGCCTGAATCTAAAATCACAAAGAAATCACCAAGTCAGAACAAGGCAACTGCAAAAGGTTCTAAGAGTAATCAGGTAAAACCTGAGAAGGCCAGTAATATAGACAGAAAAAAGGGAAAAGATGTTGCCAATAAAAACAAGAACAAGGAGACACCACTAGAAGACCAAAAAGATGAGAGCAGCAAAGAGAAAATTGGTGGCATGATATTCATGTGCAATGCTAACACCAAACAAGATTGCTTCCGCTACATGGTTATGGGGCTTCCGTCAAACAGGAAAGATATTGTGGCTACCATCAAGCCTGGTCTGAAGCTGTTCCTGTATGATTTTGATGCAAAACTTCTTTATGGTATATATGAAGCAACATCAGCGGGTGGGATGAAACTTGAGCCGGCTGCTTTTGGCGGATCCTATCCTGCACAGGTGCTACTATGCAGCTTTCATGCTTACATTTTCTTTCAAGTGCACAATGATGAGGTTTAATGAAGTAGTGCGCACTCACAGAGGATACTGCAGCTGTGACTTTGTAATGACTATCGTCTTTATGATTATCATTTTCAATAGAATAGCTTGAAACACTGCTGAACCTTTGAACTTTTGCCAGGTTCGTTTCAAGGTTCACGTGGATTGCTTGCCTCTTTCAGAGGGGAAATTCAAGAAAGCAATTATGGGCGACTCTGTTGGTGATAAGCTCAAGTTCGATACTGAACTTACCAAACAACAAGTGAGGAACAACCCATGAATTAAAATAAATACTCCTAGTTTGCTTCTAAGGAATTGATGCATTTTGTCCATGTAACTTGTTTCCTTTGAACTCTAGAAACTCTCTTTGCAATAACCTATGTTATTTAGCTTGACATGACACCTATTCACATGTACAGGCAAACATACTTACAAACTTGTTCCAGCCTTCTACTCAGCTCAAGTCACACACCATTATCGATAGTTCTCAACCAGTTCCAATCCCACTTGTTCCATTAATGCCAATGATACCAGGAATGGAGCCTCAGCATTTTGCATATCCAGAAGCATTAGCTGGGGGGCAGTATTCCCTGTCTCTCAGTGAAAAAAAAACTCCAGTAAAGAGTGATATTGTTCCACGTGATGTTCTATCTCTTAGCGAAAAGGAATATAGAACTTATGGGCTGAGGAGACAACCCCAGATTCCAGCTCCAATACCTGTTCCTTCTGCAGCTTATTTGAGTGAAATGGTCGGCCACACTGATCTCCATCAAAGAAGAACAGATGAATGTGAGTATAGGTTACGGCCAACTGCTGGACAATTGGCAACCCAACCAGCTGCTTATCATGGTTATTCATCGGGTGCATCAAACTGGAGTGAAATTGAATATCGAGCAAGGTTGGCTGAGGCTAATAGATTGCATTCGACTCTCGCAGCTAATGTATTGTCAGATTATAATAAGAGTTATCGGCAGCCTGGTGGCACAGGAGATTCTGCAAATTTGTCAGTCTCGTCACGGTACTCATTTGCTGGTCCTTCATTTGCATATCAATAATGAAGCTAAATTTCTACCATTGTAATGTTTGGATCTTAGTCCTTATCATCCTATTGTTGTTGTATGAGATTCTTCTGATGATTTTTTCCCATGTTTCAAGCCACTCAATCATGGAACCTTGGACTAGTTCAGGATTTCAGGAGGATTGACTAGTGAGCCGCTAGATTTGTTCTGTGCTGATCTCTTATGTACTTCTTCAATACACATTTGTAGGTTCAACATTTGGAGAATTAAATGTTTAATCTGTTTTTCCCCCTTAGGACTGGTATGCAATTATTGTTGAAATTATTGTTTTGTCGCGGCAACAGATGATAATTTTTTCCTATATTTCATGTCAGTTATCAATATGCATATTATAACATCTCGTGTATATTGGGCAGCAGAGTTATGATTTTGCATTCAGATGCTGTTAGGGACGGTATGGGCAGTCTACTTCGGTTTAACATCACATCCTATTACAAAGATGTTGCCACTGTAATAGTCTGCTTGAGTGAACATCAGCACATCCTAATATTCTGTTTGCTCTTGAATTCCATTTGCTTGAGTGAACTACAGCACATTGATGGTATGATTTTCTTTTTATGGCTATTGTAAATTGTTTAGGCCTTGTATCAGTTAGCTTAGGTTTTTTGTTGTTGTTGTTGTTGAAACTAAAGTAAAATTGATTCATTACTCAAAACTGTGATTGGATTTGCCACATTACAAAATACAAAGATGGTTCTGTGGAAGTTGATCCTTTTTTGCCAGCGATAAATGTTGATATGTGCATGTGGCTTCAGTTTCTTGTAAACTAGATCCTTAGCATCCGTCTCAATATGAAGATTTTGAACCTTCTCTTCCAGCAGCAAGTTCCTAGTTTGATGGCCAGGGTTTCACTGGACAATGTGCTTTTACGTATGGTGTAAATCCCCCAATTCTGCAGCAAATATTCCCTACATGATTTATGATGATGAATCTCGCGCCTGGATGTATTGAACTTTGAACAATGGTAGATGTCACGTCCCGGTATCGAAGTATCGAAATATGTAGAATGGAGGTATGATACGGCTAACTACGCATACAAAAATAGTCAAGTACTCCGAAATACACTCACTACTGTATACTAGACTGGGGGGTTTAAGCAAACAAACCATCAAGCCATATTGGCCTATAAATATCACCTGTATATCTCAATCCACAGTATTAGCGAATAACAAGAATATCAGCTAACACTTGTCCTACTAAAATGAATGTGAATATAACATTGTTATACTAAAATGAATGTGAATACAACACATTCATGTACCAATTCTTCCAACCGAGTCCCATACAGACCAAATATGGAATAGAATATTTAACAACACTCCATAGATTAAGAGTCATCAAACACTAGGGAAGTCCCTTACATATTAGGACCAACTCAATTATATGTAGAACAAGCAAGAATACATAGCAATGTTCAATTACTTCCAACATCAGTATCGTGTCAGATATTTATTGGACACTCCAAAATAAATCAGGACACGTCAAAATAGGGGCCGTGTTTGTGTTCAATATATATTCCAAACACGAGACTAAACAAGAAAGCTAAATAGCGATTGTTGCTCCAAAGGAGTCATAGCAACATAGTCAAGAAGAATATCCTGGAGATCGAAGAACTCCTCATCCTCCGATGCCATCGCACGATTCGCGCCAGCATCAGCAGCACCTGCGGTATGGCCCTCGTCGAACTCGATGTCGCTAAGCCAGAGGGGCTCCGGGGAACAATCTTCTCCGCAGCCATTACCGCAACTGACGCCGGCATCGAGACTAGTAAGAGGAGTCTCTTGATCAAAAGAAATAGGAGCAGGTAGTAGTAAACAATCAGAAACACCGGCAACAGCACCGGCAGCAGCTGCAGCTTCTGCTTCCTTCTTCTTCTTCTCCATTGCGAGCTCGACGGACCGCTGGATGGCGTTGACCGCCGCAAGTTCCCTTCCGAGCTCCTCCAGGCCCATCGTCTCCAGCCCGCGGATGTCGCGCTGGATTCCAGCACTGGGGCCGAGCAAGAGGGGGAGGAGGGAGGGGGATCCCGCGGTGAAGACGTTGCCGGAGTCGGAGACGGAGACGACGGCGGTTTGGGAGCCGCAGAGGATGTCGAGCTCCTCGGCCTTCTTGAAGAGCCCCTGGCGCCTCTTGGAGAAGGTCACCCGCCTCCTCGGTTTGTCCGCGATCCTCTTCATCTCAATCCTCTGCTTCCCTTTCCCTTTCCCCATCTTCTTCTTCTTCTCCTCCTCCATTGAACAATCGAAGGAAATTAGGAAACAATTATTTTTTGATCCATTCAATATTATATTTCCATATATAAGGAGAAAGAGAGATTTTAATTCATCTAGGTCGGTCGTTCGCGCGCTTTCTTTGTTCAAAGGAGATTCGAGGATCTCCGGATATAATTTCTACAACGGTTATATGCCTAGTCACGTCTCTGCGCGTTGCAGTCGGAAAAAAAAAAACTAAAGATATTATTTAAAGATTAGATATGATTTAAATTATATTAAATATTTTAAATATGATTTGGATATAATATAAATATGATTTTTATTTAAATTATATTAAAATATTTTAAATATGATTTGGATATAATAGAAATATGATTTTTATTTTTTATAGATATATTTTTAGAGTCTGGAAATTGCTGAGATACCCACTTTCGGGGTGAGTGATTATGAAAAACCAATCCTCATGGTGGGTTTTATGAAATACCAACATTATGTATTTTCACGTTAAATATTTCAAGATTTCCTTTAGATGTTCTGTATTTACAAAATTGCCATTTTGATAATACCATAGCTATCCCTTCGCGCGCAAATTTGGTCATATATATGTATTTGAATTCACCAACTCAGATTTTGATTGCGATTTTCGTCGTCTTCTTCTTCTTCACGAGAGATCCGAATTCCATTGCTCTCATCTTCATCAAAGATCGCAAAGATTGTTCGTAGTTTATCGTGCTTTTCTTCAGTCGAACTTCGATCATCGCTCATCATCATCATCATCTTCGTGGAGAGATTTGAATTTTTTTGATAATTAGGTCCTTTTTATTGGCTTCATTCTGCAACGATTCAACTTATTTCTGAAGCTCGCTTTTCTCATTCCTGAGCCTTTTATTTGTCTCTTTGAGCTTCTCGGTTGTTTGCACTGATATAAAACAAACAACAATGAAAAGTATGATATCAATCAATATATATTTTAAAAAAGAAGAAGGAAAAAAGATCATTCTTCGTGATCTTAACACAGGGAATGGTCATTCTCCGTAATTTTAACACGGGAAATGGCCATTCTCCTGCATTCTAACACGAAGAATGACCATTCTACGTGATTTTACAACGAAGAACGACCATTCTCCGTGATTTTAACACGGAGAATGATTATTCTCCTGTACGTTAACACGAGAATAGCCATTCTCCGTGATCTTATCACGGGAAATGACCATTCTCCGTGATTTTAACACGGGGAATGGCTATTCTCCTGCATTCTAACATGAGGAGTGGCCATTCTACGTGATTTTACAACGGAGAATGATCATTCTCCGTAATTTTAACACAAAGAATGACTATTCTCCTGCATGTTAACACGGGAATAGCCATTCTCTGTGATTTTAACACGAAGAATGGCCATTCTCCGTGATTTTACAACGGGGAATGACCATTCTCCGTGATTTTAACATAGAGATGGTCATTCTCCGTGATTTTACAACGGAAAATGGCCATTCCCATGATTTTAACACGGAGAATGGTCATTCTTCTGCATTCTAACACTTTGAAGGGGGTCTTGTAGAAGATACAACTGAAACATACAACTGAAACATACAACAGAATTTTTTTTAACAGAACATACAACAAAAAGATCAAAAAAAATTCTTTTATTAAAAATCACACCTAAGGGTCTATTACAGATTCTTTGTGATTATATGGAAAGAACTCCTTAAGATCTATAATAGGGTTGGTCTTCACAGTATGATCGTAGGACTCTTTTGTGAGAACTAAGCAATTATTGCTCTACACTGAATAGCTCCACAACTTCTACCCTTGTGACAAGAGACTGCGGATAGAAGATGTTAATACAGTCGCCATCAAGGTCTGCGCCCACAGTACCCCCCAAACGCGTAGCGAGCCATTTTCTCGTCAGAGCAGACCACTTCCTGAAACAGTTATTGGCTTGCGGCAGCTCCTGAGGCTCTTACAGCCTAACAAAGGCATGCAACCGCTATGAGCAGCGCAGAGAACAACCTGTGGCTCTTCGGGTTAGCAATAAACCCAAACCCTATCATTAGGACCTCCAAGACCTCTAAGACGTCGCTCAGGTTCTAACTCCTCATGGTGCGCATTCCGGTACATCTCGATACTCATCAACAGCTCTTGTACAAAGACACATCTTCTTTGAACGAAGGGATCCACAACCAACATCCAACTTGTGCAAGGCCAACGCTGGTCATTCGAAGCTAAGTCTGGGTCAAGTATGGTATTGGGAATGCTAAGAGAGGAAAATGCGACTCTTTATAAAAACTTCCCCTTATATAGGGTGAGTGTGGTCCAAACCACTGGCCATGTGGCCGCCGGTTAAAGACTCCAAAATTAATGGGATGAACCTAGACCTCAGTATAATGAATCTTATTTAATAGGTTCATTTTATTAAGTCATAATCCCAAATTAATGGGATGAACCTAGGGCTCAGTATAATGAATCTCATTTAATAGGTTCATTTTACTAAGTCCTAAGCCCAAATTAATAGGATTAACCTAGGGTTCAGTATAATGACTATGATCTCCTACATGCCATTCTCCATAATTTTAACACGGAGAATGACCATTCTCATTCATTTTAATACGGAGAATGGCCATTCTTCGTGATTTTAGCACGGAGAATGGTAATTCGTGATTTTAGCACGGAGAATGGTAATTCTTTGTTATTTTAACACGGAGAATGACCATTCTCCTGCATTTTAATACGGGAAATGGCCATTCTCCGTCATTTTAACACGGAGAATGAAAATTCTCCGTCAATTTAACACGGGGAAAGGCCATTCTCCGTGTTTTTGACATTCTCCGTGTTTTTAACACGGAGAATGTCAATTCTCCGTGATTTTAACACGAAAAATGGCAATTCTCCGTTATTTTAACACGAAAAATGATCATTCTCCTGTATTTTAATACGGGGAATGACTATTCTCTCATTTAACACGGAGAATGACAATTGACAATTCTTCGTCAATTTAATACGGGGAAAGGCCATTCTTCGTATTTTTAACACGGAGAATGTCAATTCTCCGTGATTTTAACACGGAGAATAAAAAAAGCTCTTAATTCTCTTCACGTCAGCTCTTTCTTCTCTAACTGGGTTTTCAGTTGATGCTGATGATGATAATGAAGTGGGATTCCAGTTGATGCTGATGATGATAATGAAGTGGGATTCCAGTTGATGCTGCTAATGATGATGAAGTGGGAACTGATGATGACAATATGGTGTGAAGATTGCGAATGGAGAGTCACTGACGAGTTTTTGAAGTAAGGTTCAAAGATTTTGGAGGAGAAAAATTATATTAGATAGTAAGCAGCGTATGGAAGAAGAGGAAGAATCGAAACATTTTTTGAAGAGTAGGTTTCGTGGGTGTTTTCAATAAATTAGAAGGGCAAAAAGGTCATTCCGCACCCTTTTATATATTTTTTGCTAATTCTGGGCACGCGATAAAAATGTTATTTTGCGGTGGGTTTTTTCATAAAACTTTTACGATTTTTGAGCATTTGATAAATTTTCCCTTTTAGAATTTGGACATGTGTTTAGTTAGATAATATCATTTAGTTATTTTAAATATAAATTGAATATTGAATATATATAGTATGATTTGTTATATGTACTTATAAGGATTAATTTTTTTTAAACTACGGAGGAGATAAAATATGCTTTATCTTAAAAAGTAATTTTTTTAATATTAATTTACACACACACACACACACACACACACACACACACACACACACACACACACACACACACACACACACACACACATCCCACACAGATAGAGAAGAAAAAATATTTGAAACTTTTGTGTTGAACTTATTCAACAACTTTAGGTCTCATGTGATGAACTTCTTTAATAATAACTTTTATTGAGCACAATGAGAATATCAAGGAGAACCTTTAGACCCCTTCGTACCGCATGTCGTGTGTCCATTTATAGAAATTCAATCTTATGTAGGCTCAAAATCAAATCTTACGTAGGCTTACCATATATGAATATATACAAATCAATCAAATACATGGTCAAAGTCAAAAAAGGTCATTGACATATTTTTGGACATTTTTCTTCACATCTCTACCTCAGCAATGTTTTGCCACAAAATCAAGCCGACACACTCCTCCACCGCACAACTTCACCAAATCAAATACTAATCAATTCCGTCCCTAAGGATTCTCAAGCAATAGGTAGGGCTTGGAGTAAGTCCAAGCAATATTGGAACTTAGCTCCAGGAACAACCTTAGTCAACATATCAGTGAGGTTGTCCTTGGTATGCACATTTTCAAGTGCAATGTCACCGTCTTCTACAACATCCCGTATGAAATGGTAGTGAACATCGATATGCTTGGTCCTTGCATGATGGACTTAATTCTTTGCCAAGTGGAAAGTACTCATGCTATCACAATGCACACCAACTACATCGTGCTTCACCCTAAAGTCATTAATCAAGCCATGAAGCCATAAGCCTTCTTTCAGTGCCTCTGCCACTTTCATATACTTTGCTTCCGTAGTCGATAGGGCAACCGTAGCCTGCAACAAAGACCTCCAACTAATTGGTGTACCATATAGAACAAACACGTATCCAGTAGTTGACCTGCGCCTAGCTAGATTACCAGCAAATCTGAATCAAGATATCCACTGACTTGACTAAAGTCTCCACCAAAAAATAATTTTCCACATTAATTAATGGTGCCCTTCAAGTACCTGAATATCAACTTCATATCCCCCAGTGTTTTTTTCCAGATTAGCCATAAAACGACAAACCATACTTATATATGTCCTGTGTAATATTTGGTCGAGTGCACACCATAACCTACATCAAGATGCCAACTGCAGTCGCATAAGGAACTCAAGTCATGTGCTCATTCTCCTCATCTGTAGTTTGGAATGACTTAAATGAGAGCCTAAAAGTATCCAGCCAAGAGAGTAGAAACTAATTTTGCATCTTCCATACCAAAATGAACAATGATCTTCTCAATGTAGGACTTCTGAGACAAAGATAATTTTTGTTTCTCCCTCTCCCTTTTAAGATCCATCCCTAAAATCTTCTTGGCTCCACCTAAGTCCTTTATCTCAAACTCCAAGCTAAGTTGAGACTTCAGTTTATCTATCTCTACCATGCTTTGTGAAGCAATAAGCATATCATCAACATAAATTAATAGATAGATACAACCTCCACCACAAAGTTTATAAAAGTAAATATAACAGTCATACTTACTTCGGATGAAATCATGCTTTGTCATAAAGGTGTCGAACTGATTGTACCACTGTCGAGGCGACTGCTTCAACCCATACAACAATTTTTTCAACAAACACATAATTTCCTTGCTAACCACCTTGAAGCCCTCCGGTTGTGTAATGCTCCAGTCCCAAAATACGTATGACTAGGATACATGTACATGCCAGCTACGCATCGAGAGGACTCCAGCCCAGCTCAAATACGTATATAAGCTGTCTGGTTGTTCTAGAATCAACTACATCTTAATCTACTAAATATCGACAATAATAACGAATCAAGAGCAGTAAGGCTGATCAGACCATAATACACTGATTCTTGGATAGATAAAATGTATTAGAGTGGATCTCTAATAATACATTCATCATAAAAAAGCTAGAAGAAAATGAAGCTGTCAAAAGACTGGGCTATAACAATAGCGGAAATCAAATACAGGACAAAATCTAAATACGAAAGAGAAGGAGAAAAACATCAACTAAATATACCTGCAGACCTGGTGTAGCAACCATCCTCCATCAATGTATCATACCTTCATCTAATACCTGGAGAGATGATCAGGTCCTCAGGAAAAAATGGTACAAGAAAGTAGAGTCTGAAGGAAATACGGTACTAGAAATAAAACATAGAAGAAATGTCATGCCTCGAGAATCGTGCTAATAAATGCGAGTAAAGGAAATCGAGGTAAACCGCAGCCCGGTGGTTGCTAATGGCCCTATAGATTGCAGTCCGGTGGTTGCTAACAACCTATAGTTAGTTTCAATCGCAGCCCGGTGGTTGCTAACGATTGAGAGTGGTCAGGTATAGTCACGTTGTCACGACCCGCACCCGCTTTTCGGATACGAAGCGTGTCCAAGCCCAGTCTACGTCGCAGTGTCGGCAGTAGTACGCAGTCTATACACAAGTCGCGACAAGCTAGAATCTCATGGTAAACTATATCTCATCCCCAGAATAATCATGTCACAATAAAGATCAATGAAAAAGACATGAAATGATCAATAATGAATATAACTGAATATCAAGAATCACTGTCACGTCCGGTGGACACAAATCAACTACCAATAGACGAAAAATAGAAAAATACATGGAGTAACTAACTGAATAAAAACTGCTAATCTAGACCATCTCAACTGCAAGTACTACGATCTGATGCTGGCTCAAGCCCTCTCGTCACCCCCTGACTCAAACTCGAATAAACCTGAAGAGATCACCAGGTCCTCAGAGGACTAGCAAGATACATAAAAACGAGCCTTTCTAACAGTTTATTATGCATGGAGAAAAATACAGAATAAACAAGTAAAACTGAGCAATGAATAACACGAATCTGTACACTGTCTACACAAAAATAAACTACTGGAGAATATCAAGAGGACAAGATATCACAATGTCAATGGATAGCCAAATCGAATACTCAAACCCTCGCCCCTAGTGTGGACTCGCAGGTTTGATCAAACTACTAGCCCTCGCCCCCCGTACCCAGTGTAAGGGCACAAGAAGTAACGAACGCCCAGCCTACGCCGCAGTATCGACGGTAGAACGCTGTCTTGAGTCACAATATCTAACACAATCTAAAATAAGCTCCGAATGGAGAGTAATAATGAGTAACTCAATCACAATACTAAGATGGAATAGAAGAATGAATCTCAAGAGAGTCACAGATGAATAAAAGTCTAGGTGTAAACCACCAGAATAAATCTCAAGTTCAACTCATAAAGTCTCAAACAGAAATACAAATAAAGTACTAAGTCTTAGCTAAACTATAGGCAAGTCCTCAGCGACTGTGGGATCCTCCTGAGGGTCCACGTCGCCAGTGTCATCTAAGCCAATGCCATAATAAGTAGGGCAGTACTCCTCATTAATACCTGTAAAATTTTTAACATACCCAGTCAGGACGGAACGAGCACATATCTCTCACAACAGTTTATAGCAGGAATGGACATATAAAGCAAGCTATAGAAAACTATACATGAATCGCTGTAAAGTAAATCAACAAGAGAGGTAGACTATAAAATGAGATATAATATGATAATAGAGAAATATAACCTTCTACGTGATTCAGAGCGTGAATTGGTTATGTAAACAGCTTGGGTTGCACATGGATACAGCTATGGAGTGCACATGGATACCTACTGGGGATAATGATCACATAACCAACTACACTCACCCTGCCCCCAATCAATACACAAGGATCAATGCATGTTATGTTATTGCACATGGATAACAACTACTGTATACATGGAACTCATATGGTCATGAGTGTACATGAATAACATATGAGTGCACATGAATAAATATGAATATATGGAGTACATGATGGACATGATAAAGTACATGAACATGACATACTCGATGTATCCGAGGGGATAAAATCGCATGAAAAGATCCAGAGGGTACTAATTCGTGTGAACATCGTGTCAGCATCAAGTATACTAGTCTATAACAAGAGAACATATCCAAAGAAGTATGAAAAGATCAGAGAATGTACTCGCCTGGCAAATCGAACTGCTGATGATGAGGTATAACTAAACTGGGGCAATGTAAACCTATTTAAATTACATACAGGTCACAACCAAGTCCACAATATCAAAAGAAATAGCTACAAGCAAGACTACATGCTTCTAGGTCCATTTTGGTCAAAGTCAACCCTCGGTCAACTCTGGTCAAACCTGGTCAACGCTGGTCAAACCTAGTCAAACCTGGGTCAACAAGTCCGTCTACTAATATTTAGGCCATACACGAAATTCTAGGTCATTTGGAGTTCGTTTGAGTTGAATTGGATCAAGTTTGACCCAAAGTTGACTTTTGTGAATTTGGTCAACTTGTCGGCCAATTCGACTAAACTAAGCCCGAAATGACAAATCAAATCTATCCTAGGGCTCCTATAGTCATATACACAACTACAATCTAATCTAAGAGAATTAACAAGCTTAAATATATATATATATATATATATATATATATATATATATATATATATATATATATATATATATATATTAAATAAAATATAAATAAAATATATATTAAATATTTTTTTTTAAAATATATATATATATATATATATATATATATATATATATATATATATATATATATATATATATATATACACGTAGGTATATACACACATGTGTATATACAATACAACAAAATCCAAATCTAACATAAAGTGATGTGTGCGTGTGTGTGTACTGGTGCTCACTGAAAAGAAGGTCAAATCTGAGATTAAAACAGTAAAACATACCCATGGTGTATCACAATTTAACATACTATTTTATATACTTATATACAAAATAAGGAAACTACATATTTATATATATATATATATATATATATATATATATATATATATATATATATATATATATATATATATATATATATATATATATATATACAATGCTCAAAAGGAAAGATTCGCAATGGTTTTAAAATAATTTGAGAATCGAAAATATGGAAATTAATCCCCTCAACCCATTCTCAATGCATATGAACTTAGCAATGGGTTTCAACGGGGTTATATATATATAATTAAATATATGCATAAAACTCTATATAGAAAGCACATATACACATAATTGATGGAAAATTATGAAATAAAACCAAAACTTGGTTCCCACATATCCGAAAACTCACATAAGTCCTGAAAACACAGATTTTATAACCTAATATACTTGAAATCAAAATATCGCAATTAACTCAAAAATCAAAAAATCATATAAATCTCAATTTTCTCCAATTCAATGGAAACCCAATTATGCTTGAAAAACACAAACAAATAGGTAATAATTCCGCGGATCACTTCCCGCAAGTTCTAATTATCATATATGAACTAACAATTTAGAAAATACGGACTAAAAGTCAATGGATCGAAAAATCACATTTATATTCAAAACCTTGAACCTGAAAAACTCAATTTTGACAAAACGACTCAAAACGCAAAATACACCAAATCAACCCGCGAAACTCGGCATACACGCTGGTCCCGACCTACGTGATATGCTCGATTACTCTCGGGTTCGAAATCGTGTCCGTGTCGTGTCCACAGAACGCGTATCGGAATTTCCCGATACCGCGTGGTACGCGTGTGTTCTCGCTCGTTTGAGCGCCGCACACGCAACGAAACACCACGTGCTCGTGCACATAGCTGGGGGGTCCTGGGGTAGGTCTAGGATACGGTCATGTGGCAACACGCTGCCCGAAACAGTGCACGCGGACCCACGCACCCGTGCGGCCTGCTGTGCGCGCGCGCCCGCGCGTGCCCTCGTGCACGCGGTTCGTTGCTCGTGGCTCGCTCGTCGGGCCACGTTGCAACTTGGGGTTCGTCCTACAGGTCGTCTAGGTATATGTTGACATGTCCTGGGTCCTGGAACGGGTCTTTGCTGCGTCGTGTGCGCGCACGAAGTCCGTCTTCGCGGCAAAAATCAGCCCGAGTGCACAGTGTGGCTGACCAGTGCACGCGCGATTTCTTCGCGCTTGCTCGACGAAACGTCGTAAAATTTTACAGACATGTGGGCAGAGTTTGCCCCTACATGCTCGTAAAATTTCACACAAGACGGAGCTCTGTGCGTCGAGTTATGATGCACAGACTGCAGGACGTGCACGGGACCGTACACGGGATCTCGTGCACGCGTGTCCGTGTCTAAAACGTCGCTTAAAATTCATCGATTTCCAATCCGTCTTCACGAAAGTTTATTGAAATGATATTATCTAAACATCTATGAAGTCAGAATCGGAAAAAACAACAACTTTCAATCCAAAGCGGCATTTCGTCGAACACGTGCCATAAGGGACCGACACGGGCTCGATACCTCCATCAAACGGAGTCAAAATCCTACCAAATTTCGTGGGCAAGGCTAGGGCACCTATATGAATGCAAAAATGAAGAAAAAACCAGATTTGCAATGGTAGATTAGGGTTTTACCTATTGAGTGTCAAAACTCAATGATCGGGGCTCCTCGGTTGTCGTGTCGGCCGATTTTCCTCCAACAAAATCTTCCGTCTCCACTCCAGAAATGCTCCAGCAGATCCTCCTCTCCTCGACGAGCGCAACGGAGTTCATTTGGTAAGAAACGGACTCCGGATGAAGGAATTATGAGTTTTGGAGAGATGGAGCTTTTAGGGTTTCTTTGTGGAGGCTACAAACTACAAATGAATGCAACCAAAGGAGGGGGTACTGCTATGTTGGGCAGTCAAGGGGGTCTATTAGGGTTAGCGTTTCACTTGGGCCAACTCTTTCTCAAGTAGAAATGGGCCCAAGTCGAAAAGCTCAAAGGCCTACATGCAAAAAGGCTAATTAAATAATTAAAAGCCTTAAAAAATAATCTAATGCACAAAATAAATTCTAAAAATGAAAATAACAATTATAATGCATGGTTATGCCCCTATACACGTCCACTAGGGTTAAACCAGTTGCTAGCACAAACAAGAGTCAACATATTCAGGAAATCACATAAAGGCCAAAATGGCTAAAAATCAATTAATCACTCTAAAATTTACTAATAAAATCTAGATTAATTCTAATGATAATAAATCTAATTTATGATATAGCATTAAGGTTCTAGGTCATGGTTGGCTAAGGTCAAACTACCAAGTCACCAGTCTACAATCAATCAAATCACACTGCAATCAATCTAATTAATAAATAGATAAAAATATAAATAAAAATCATAAAAATTCAAATAAATCACAATTACTAAAATACCCTTGAAATTGAAAAGTGAGTGTGACAAATCTACCCTCCTTAAAATAATTTCGTCATCGAAATTAAGATGATACTACCCTTCTAGGTTAAAATCCCTAACAATTATGGTCTTAAGAAAATTTATCTAAATCATGCAGTTGGAAAGATATATTTTATAACTAATTTCCTCCAGTATCAAAATATAATTTTATAATCCTATGGTGATTACTACTTAGAATCTTCAAGATAAATTTCCTTGGTAATATCCCAACTTACAAACTACTAATCATTAAATCATCCATTTAGAAAAATGTCCTTATAACTTAGTCAAAGTCTCCCTGTATTCCAATTCCTTAATGTAATCCTTCTAGCCATGTGTTTGACCAATAAGTATATAGCAGTGTTGCCATCTTCCTAACCATTATTAAAAACAAGAAAGTAAGGGTATTGGTGAAAAGAGTTCAAACAAGATGCCAGAATCAAGGGAGGAAAGTAGATTAAAATAAGGGAAAGAAAATCTAAATCGAAGCCCACAACACTACAACAAAAACCCTTTTAATGACGGCTAAAAAGCGTCATTAATCTCTAACCATGACGCTTTTTTTTCACAGCAACCGTTATGAAAACGGGTGTTATAAATATTTTTTAAAAGCGTCATAAAATAACCGTCATGAATAGTTTCTATAAAAACGTTATGAATAGTTAATATATAGTGCACAATTTAGAACAATTTTAAAACTTCATGAATAGATAATATGTATAGGCTCAATGCAGCACATTTATAACACTTTATACTATTCAAATTAGCATATTTATAATGCTCTATACTGCACAGTATATATTACATTCCAAAAAGTTAATATTATATATCACCATCTTTATTACATTTCTCAAAATAGAGTACATATCAACATCTTTATTACATTATCAAAATAGAATATCCAAATACATATAGATATTTACAACTACCAAAATTGTCCACATCAAAACTTGGCCACATAACCAATAATTATGAAAGATCAACGACAGCCGGAACACCAGTGAAATCCTGAGAAAAAGAGAAAACCAAATTAGTCCATATAATTGTCAGGCCTAAAAATCTAATCTAATCATGAAATATAATTGTCAGGCCTAAAAACCAAATCAGTCCATATAATTTCCAGACGAATCTGATTTATGTAGGAATCTGATTTATGTAGGAAAATTGTGAAGATTACAGATATGAAAATAAAACTCTATTCCTTTTACTCAGATTAATCACAATTAGTGTTGATCTTCTCAAGCAGCAATGTCTAAATTTTGCCTCACATGCTAATAGCTTTTAGCACAGCACACAAACATGAACTGACAGTCTATTATTCGATTTAATTGCAATTTTCGTCTAGCAGGTTCGCATATATCTTATAACAGTCCATATCCAGTTTAGGACCTCATTCAACAATGTTGATAGAAGTTACATTATCAAATAATACAAGGTCCCACGATAAAACGCTTAACTGCAGATTCATACGGGCATGACAAATTTGTAGCATAAACAACAATGAATGTGACACCACTTTTTATATTTGTAAATTATACTTAGGTTTATCAGACTTCTCTTGAGTGAACTCCATCAATATCAAATCAAAGCAAAAATCACAGAATAGTACTTCAAAGACTAGAAATTACTGTAGCATAATTTTGAAGAAAAAATAATAATTTAAAGGATACTATTCAATTTTAAACTTCAGAGAACATAGGCCAACATTGTACAATTAAATATAGATTCCAAATGCAACTAAATTCATCAGCCCGATCATAACAATCATCCAAGTTGACAGCAACGTATACAACACAAAGGAATAAGAAAATGTAAACATAATTAACACATTATGTAAGATCTTGTAATCAGGCCTATAATTAGCTCAAACTATCAGGACGTGCATACCTGCCCCAAGAGAAGCTCTGCTAAAACACAGCCAGCAGACCACATGTCAATTGCTGTTGTATACTCTGTAGCTCCAAGAAGAAAATTAACCTAATTTTCCATCAGAATCACAAGAATTACATTTCAATGAAAACAATACAAACTTTCTAAATTCACAAGAATCCAATATTTATCATATATTCTTCTTTCTTACGTTGGAGTAAGCAGCAGATCGGAACTTCTTGATCCTACCGTTTGGTCGAACGTCTTCAATGCAGTAGCCGAGGGGAGCTTCGTACTGCATGGAACTACTACTGCTAGACTTCTTCTTGCCACCTTCCGACTCCATAACACATTCAATTTTCCTGCGGAAAGACTTTGAATCATTAACAGGAGTAACTTAAAGAATCAACTGGGACTGCCCAATTTAAAGTCCAAGGATAAAACACATGGTCATAAGATGTCGCTCCCCGTTCCCAGAATGCGTATTTTTACACATGTACAACTCATGTATATTTATTTAGTATTTATCATGTATTATCCTGTATTTAAATTCCTTTAATTTTATGTTAATTAATTATCTGTATTTTATTTCCTGCAATTTTATTCCTGTATTTTATTTTCTGCATTTTATTTCCTGCTGTTATTCTCTGCTTTTACTCTTGCTTTTAGGTTCGGGTTCATGGTGGTTCTTCTCGGGTTCATGGTTGATCCGAATGAACCGACCCATAAACCCCCACCTACCACCACCCTTCCTATTTAAGCCCCCATCCCTTTTTCTCTCCTCATAACTTCCCTTCACCATTACTTCTTCTTCTTCCTCACCACTCTCTCCACCAACCAACAGCAGGCAAGTACATCTTGCTTCTTGCTTCCACTTGAGAACCATTTTTATGGTTCATTTCTCTTTCTCTCATCATTCTAAGAGAGTCTAGTACTTAGCATTTTTGATTTCTTTGGCTTGTTTCTTCTCGGTTGTCCATGGGTTTTGATCTCCTAACCTAGCGTGCTTTTCGGAGTAGATAGTTCCTTATGGCCGAGCTTCTCATTCTACACCATTCTGAACCATGGGAACTTCATTTCTGGCTTGGAACGAAGGTTTAGTCACGCTCACGTTCTTACGTGCCAGCGTGAGTTTTTAGTCACGCTCACGTTCTTACGTGTTAGCGTGAATTTTCAGTCACGCACACGTTCTTACGTGTTAGCGTAAATTTTTTGTCACGCTCACGTTCTTACGTGTTAGCGTGAATTTTTGGTCACGTTCACGTCTTTACGTGCGTGCGTGAATTTTCAGTCACGCTCACGTCTTGACGAGCATGCGTGAATTTTTAGTCACGCACATTTCTGCGTGCGTGCGTGCGTGAATTTCTTGTCATGCTTTTCACGCTCACGTTATGAGTGTGTGAATTACCCTTCACGCTCACGCTGTGTGTGCCAACGTGAACCACTTTGCACGCTCACGCTGTTTACACGCTCACTCCTACCTACTAGACTTGGCGTGACTTGTTGGCCTTAGCATAGATTTGTTGGTGTGACTTTCTGACCTGGGTGTTTTTATTTGTTTTATAATTTATTCTTTTAATGATGGCATGATAATTCTTCTATTATATCCTTACGCCTTTGGCATTAACTTGATAAAATCATGATATGTTAATATGGTTAATACAGATTGTTATGTGGAATGCGACTTGTGTCCTGATTGATCCATGGATACCCAATATTGACTGGAACTTAACCCTGAGAGTCGTAGACTCGACTCCACTGAATACTATTTGACTTCCATGCCTTGTCACCGTTGATAATGATTGTGACATTGACTAATAGTTGATCATGCGTTCCTAGTTGGAACTAAGAGACTGGCTAGTCGTCTTATTGAATTGATTGAATGAGACACGTTCATGTAATGAACTATTGCAATCGATTAGCCGATCCCGAATATTGGCATACAGACACATGCATGCTTCAAATTATTTATTTATTTATTTAGTTATTTATTTATCTTACAAAAATAGCATGTGTACTTTATGGTCAAGGCATGATTATTCCGTGGTTAGTTTGATTGTTACATTACGCTATGTAAGACCTACAACCTAGCCGCACGGGTATTGTTGTAGAGTTGCGCATATCGTACCCCGTACAAAAGTACTCATTTGAATGACCATGATCCACGGCATGGAATTTCACCCAACGTAGAGACCATTAAGTCAAATAAAATAATGATGGCATGGAGAGAATGGATTTTCGAGTTCTTATATGGCAGCCCTCTTGGGGCTAGTAGTGCCCGACAGGCCGACTGGTTCCCACAGATACTGTAAACCTGCCACACGGGCAGGGAGCGGTATCTGCTTATATTATAATTGTACATGGTATATTAACGACGGGCGTCCCGCTGGGACTCGCCTAATTACATGATTGGCGCAATTGATTGATTGGATAGACTAGCCTTGCTTGCACATAGTAAGAACTGAGGAATCTCTATTTGCAAAATTCCAGGATAACTTGAGACTCACAATAGCAAGCCGTAGGAGTTGATTGGCCGTTCAAGATGATTTGTTGTGTACTGTACCTACTCTGTTGCCTAACTGAGATGATCAGAATGTCAGGACATGACGGGCCAACTTCTGTCCTTGTTTGGTTGGGAGGTTGGTTCGAAGTGTCGTAATGTTATGTGAATCATAGTGGAAAACAGAGATCTATTATTATATTATCTTACTTACTGGTTTAATCTGTCATATCGTGCTCCCTTGTGGTACTTGCTATTAGAGGTCTAACCTCTCTGGTTTTGTATGGCCAGATTTAGAGCCAGTTCACGAGGATCCAGCTTACTTCTACCTCCAAGATGGTCAATACTAGAGGAATGATCGCAGGAGGACTCGAGTGGGTTCCTTACTTCACCGCTCATTTTGTTATTTACTTCATACTTAACCGTTTGGCACCGACATGTTAGTCGGATTGTCTTGCACTTACTTTTACATGATTGTAATTAAGTCAGACTGCAGCTGATAACAATTGTGTATATGTTACTATACCATCTGGCTATGTTTTGTAAAGCCAGATCTCAAGAACATTTTGACTAAGCGTTTGGGACGCCTTACTGCTTTATCTTACATGTTCTCTATTTCTGTTTCTTGTTTTGAATGATTGAGACAATAGATGTGGAGTGACCATAGTAAGACTTTCATGTAGTATGCACCCCCTTGTCTGGTTAGACAGCATTGATCGTATTATACGGTATTCATCTACCCATAATACGTAGCTGGCTGAGTCATTCCCCCGCTCTCCAGTATTCTGGTTCTGAGGCGTGACATAAGATCAGTCTTCCCAACAAGAATTCCATAAAACAGAAAATTAGAAGAAAAACATTTAATACTAATCCTTAACAGCTCTACAGGACTTTTGGGGATTAACTTCTAAATATTGATTTTTACTGTAGGCACATTCTGTCTCCTCATTACAGTGATCCATAATCTCATTTTCAATTAAATGTTTAGGTACAAAAATATAAAGTAGGCAACAAGTATTATAAAATTGATCTTTTACTTTAATCCTTTATAACTTGTGAAGAAATAAAAATAAATAAATAAACACGTAGATTAGTATAAATATTAGATTGACTAAAACACTTACAAAAAAAAACAACTAAAGATCCATAGGGTGGTAAATAATTCAACAGATCTAACTAACATAATTATTGAAATATTTATAATGGACAACAAAAACAGTATAATAATACAACGTTTTTTTCTAGATTATAATTTAGATTGTAGTAAACACCATAAGATATATCATCTTATCATAATTAATATAGATTATAATTTATATAGGATAACATAAACAGTATAATAATAAAGCCCCTTATTTTCCTCACAAAATTTTACAAAAAAAAACATATTTTATCCTCTCTTTTTTGGAAACCTGTTTATGGCTCATATTTCCTTATAATCAAATTAAGGAATTAACCCCAACTAATTCTCCCAGGAATAAGTTTGTTCTGCATAAAAAATGCCCTGAAAATAATACAAAGTGATGTAGGACACTCCAAAACACACTAGGACACCAAAATAGGCACAGAATCAGTGTCCCTGTGCCCAAATCTAACATGCTCGTGCAAGATATATAGAAAGTAACAATCTTGATCTTCAGTAACAATAAGATGACCATCCAAAAATGCTTTAAAAGGAAATTTCAATGAAAAGAGCATATATAAAACTCATGTTCTTAAATAAATAAATACTGGAAATTTACAATAACATTTACCGATCTAATATAAAAAAAATTGTATTTGATGAAATAGTAAGTGGAACCCCTATCTATTCCTAATATTCCATCAACTATACAAAAAATACCGCATCAAATACCTAAGAATTTAAACATAAATTAGCTATTTTAACCCTAACCACGCAGAAAAGCAAAAATCCCTTCCAAATCCATCCTATTTCATCAAAAACACCCAAAAAAATAAACATAAAAACCTGTTATTTTTAAGATTCTCGAATAAATCAACATAAAAAAGTCGTTTTTGATAAGATCCGGAGCAAAATCCCTTCACAGTCCATCACATTTCACCCCAAATATACCCAAAAATAATAATAAATAACGTGCATGCCTTTTTCCTTCAAAGATTGTCGAATATATTAATATAAAAACCTAAATTCAATAACGCGAAGAATGGACGCCTACTCCGTGCTTGTGTCCGTGTCCGTCTTTTTGTTCGTGTCCGTGTCGTATCATATCGACAACCATATCAAATAGAGAGAGATCTAGAAAACTCACAATAGAAAAAATATAGGAATCGACCATCAGAAAACCCTAAAAATCTCCAAATTTCTTCACGAAGCAAAAGAGAGATTCGAAAGAGAAGCAGCGGCTGGGCTTTGTTCTGTTGCTGCCAGCTATGCCCTCGCATGGCTACTCATAGGGTTTGTGAGAGATTGAAAGGAGAAGATGGAAAATTTTAGGGTTTGGGGAGAGGAGGGAAGAGGGGGCAGAAGGAGAGCAAGGAGAATGAGAGAGTTCTTCTGAGTAAAATCGGAGAGGGGATGGAATATATTACAGAAAGTTTATTACAAGTTTGCCACCGCTATAAACTATTAATAACGCTTTATTTTATAAACATTATAAGAAGTCCAGAATTAGCCCAAACCGTCATAGAAAAAGGTATTTTTTAACTTGATAACGTTATGTATCAGCCGTCATTAAAACTCCTCGTCGAGCGTCATTAATAGGTCTTTTTGTTGTAGTGCAATAAGATTCTCAAGGGTCGTCCCAGAAATCTCTCAGGAAATTCTAATAGTGATTGAGTATCCTCTCATTCTAACACCTTACTTTCTATACTCTATAGCAGGCTCGTGGTAGTACAACTAAATTGCCGTACTATCACGACATCGCACTAATACGAATCTGGTCCTGCATGGACCAGAGGGATGAAATCGTGTCTCCATAACTATCTTGAAGACAGATCGAACATGGAATCAATTACTAAAAAAGAAGCAAAATCATCAAAGGAGGACACTTGTCTTCAAAAAGGAGACAATTAACAGCAAGAATTGATAAGAGTTTTCCTAATGTGATTGAGTACCTTAACTTATATCATATATCCTATTACAGGTTGTAATGATACTCTAGTTCGAGTACCACTACGAATCACACTAGTTGTGATTGTGACTTGCATGGGCCACCACTAAAAACGTGTCACGACCCGCACCCAGTGTAAGGGCTCGAGAAGTAACGAACGCCCAGCCTACGCCGCAGTGTCGACGGTAGAACGCTGTCTTGAGTCACAATATCTAACACAGTCTAAAATAAGCTCCGAATGGAGAGTAATAATGAGTAACTCAATCACAATACTAAGATGGAATAGAAGAATGAATCTCAAGAGAGTCACAGATGAATAAAAGTCTAGGTGTAAAACACCAGAATAAATCTCAAGTTCAACTCATAAAGTCTCAAACAGAAATACAAATAAAGTACTAAGTCTCAGCTAAACTATAGGCAAGTCCTCAGCGACTGTGGAATCCTCTTGAGGTCCACGTCGCCAGTGTCATCTAAGCCAATGCCATAATAAGTAGGGCAGTACTCCTCATCAATACCTGTAAAATTTTCAACATCCCAGTCAGGACGGAACGAGCACATATCTCTCACAACAGTTCATAGCAGGAATGGACATATAAAGCAAGCTATAGAAAACTATACATGAATCGCTGTAAAGGAAATCAACAAGAGAGATAGACTATAAAATGAGATATAATATGATAATAGAGAAATGTAACCTTCTACGTGATTCAGAGCATGAATTGGTTATGTAAACAGCTTGGGTTGCACATGGATACAGCTATGGAGTGTACATGGATACCTACTGGGGATAATAATCATAAAACCAACTACACTCATCCTGCCCCCAATCAATACACAAGGATCAATGCATGTTATGTTATTGCACATGGATAACAACTACTGTATACATGGATCTTATATGGTCATGAGTGTACATGAATAACATATGAGTGTACATGAATAAATATGAATACATGGAGTACATGATGGACATGATAAAGTTCATGAACATGACATACTCGATGTATCCGAGGGGATAACATCGCATGAAAGGATCCAGAGGATACTAATCCGTATGAACATCGTGTCGGCATCAAGTATACTAGTCTATAACAAGAGAACATATTCAAAGAAGTATGAAAAGATCAGAGAATGTACTCGCCTGGCAAATCGAACTGCTGATGATGAGGTGTAACTAAACTGGGGCAATATAAACCTATTTAAAATACACACAGGTCACAACCAAGTCCACAATATCAAAAGAAATAGCTACAATGCAAGACTACACGCTTCTAGGTCTATTTTGGTCAAAGTCAACCCTCGGTCAACTCTGGTCAAACCTGGTCAACGCTAATCAAACCTGGTCAAACCTGGGTCAACAAGTCCGTCTACTGATTTTTAGGTCATACACAAAATTCTAGGTCATTTGGAGTTCGTTTGAGTTGAATTGGATCAAGTTTGACCCAAAGTTGACTTTTGTGAATTTGGTCAACTTGTCGGCCAATTCGACTAAACTAAGCCCGAAATGACAAATCAAATCTGTCCTAGGGCTCCTATAGTCATATACACAACTACAATATAATCTAAGAGAATTAACAAGCTTAAATATATATATATATATATATATATATATATATATATATATATATATAGGTATATACACACATGTGTATATACAATACAACAAAACCCAAATCTAACATCAAGTGATGTGTGCGTGTGTGTGTACTGGTGCTCACTGAAAAGAAGGTCAAATATGAGATTAAAACAGTAAAACATACGAGATTAGAGACGTTTTGGAACGTCGCTAATCTGACAAATTTTTGTAGTGATACAAGTGGAGTGGTCTACCCGGTACAGGTGGAACAGGCCACATATTCTGTAATTCCTTCATATGCCTTTTGACATTCCTCATTCCACTGTCCATCTCCATCTTTCTCAGCAGCAACACTTTTTTATTGGTTCACAGGTTGGCGTAAGCTGCGAAATGAATCGGCTCAGAGTGCATCATAGGAACTACAAAAATATGGCTCTTTCTCTTTCGTATACTTATAGTTATTATTGTCAATTATTTTATTTGATAATTTATGCAATTGTATGGATTATATCTATTTGCACCAACACCTTGACGATTTCCGATCGTTAATACATAGAGTCTGATAAGAATATCTTGAGTTGGCACAGAAATTGGATCTCCAATAGCTGGAGACAAGAGATTCATATGAGAAAACATAAGTAAACGAGCCTCCGCTTGTGCTTCCAAAGATAAAGTACACGAACAGTCATTTGATCCCCATCAAAATCTGCATTGAAGTCCTTACAAACTAATGGGTGTAAACAAATAGCGCGTCCGTCCACTAAAATGGGTTGGAACGCCTGTTTGCCCAATCTATGCAGGGTGGGTGCTCTATTCAACAATATGGGGAATACAGGATGCCCCTGCATAACTTGAAGTATTTTTCATACAATCGGTTCTTTTTGCCGAATTTTACTTTTAGCAATTCCTATGTTAGAAGCAATATATATATGTTGTCTGATTAGACCACGAATTACAAATGTTTGTAAAAGCTCTATTGCTATTTCTCGAGGTAATACACATTGATGTAATGAAAGCGAAGGACTCACGACAATGATAGAACGCCCACCATCCTGACCAGACTCACTCCTCTTGCTTGAAGCCAACACGGAAGACTCATCAAATGTGACACCCCTGATGATCAAGAACTTCTTACCCTCCAGGCAGTACAGACGGTATCCCTTCACTCCTTGTGCATATTCCAAGAAAATGACTTTCTTAGCTCTCGGATCCAACTTACCCTCATTGACATGATAGTAAAGTTTGCATCCAAATACGTGCAAAGTGCATGGTTTGTCGGTCATCATCTCATATAGAGTCTTACGGTTTATAGTCGGAGTTGATGATCTATTAACCAAGTACCGCGTCGTGTATAGAATTTCGACGAAGGTACGTACGCGTTAGAGAAGTAGAACAGAAGACTCGTGAAATCACAAAGCGCCAAATATTTTTCTCTTCCACCGTAAGATACACCCTTTTAAGAAAATAAAATTCTTCAAACCCTATATGGTTAACTTAACCTTACAAAGTAATATATATTAAGCGCTTAACCACCCCTAGGAACCCAACTGGGTGCGATGTCCTCCACAGTCTTTCACAAATTTATATCCAAAGAAAATATGAATTAGATCCAAATACACTAGCTATTTCAAAAAATTATAGACACGAATATAAAGTTTCATATAGTATTTAATTTGTAGAGTACAAATAGTGAGGGATGCAACTTCAGGGCTTCAGGCTTCTTATTCTCGAAACAAAACAACAACAAAAGACAACATGCTTATAGAGATGCATCAATGTACATCATTGATGCATGCATGCGTTAAATAACACTCGACAACAACAGTACTTACTTATGAATAACACGTACAAACTTCTGATCGATGCTCACCCTTAGTTAGTTGCATGCATATGTATATATATAAGCGTAGCTAGCTAACAATCGCACATGCAGTCGCCCCAATAATCATGGGACGAATCACACTGACCCCCTCCTGCGTATCCTTCCCTTTCGCAGACATCAGCGCACGATGAATCATCACCTTGACAGGGACCAACAAAATTGCCGCTCCGATACTCCCCAGCAGCTGTGAAATTGGCTACACCTGTGTGTTTGTAAGCAGTAGTAATTATAGCTATACATACATTAGTACTACTAATTTAAGACAAGTTATAATAAAGGAATTAATTGGAAGGGTTGAGAGAATTAGAACCATATGATATGATGAGCAAACATAAGAGAAGGGTAGCAGCTCCGATTCTCAGCGAGTTTGCCATTAATGATAAGACGATCGAATGAAGAGAAGAGAATTGTTTGGCTAATAGAGAGAATTAAGATTATTCCAAAAAAGAGAGGACAAAATTAAGATTATTCCAAAAAAAGAAATTTCCTTCTTGAAGGAATGCGTGTCAAACAGGTCAGTTTTGGCATGTATGATGGTGCATCTTCTCCAGTAGCTTTGTCGAGAGTTCAGTTGTTGGATGCGCCATAATATGATACCATCAGGCTCGGCAAATTGTCTGATGCGCCATAATATATATGATCAAATTGACAATTAGACATGCTTGTCTCCTAATTACAATGCTATAGCAAGAAGGAACTAATTTGTCATAGAATTTGAAAACGCATCTGTATATTACTAAAGTGTCTTACATATTTGTTTGGAGGGATGTTGTTGTGAGAAAATTATGTTTTCTATGACATATTCGTGCGGTGGGAGATGCAATATCCTTCGATACTTCTTGAAACATTATCTTACATTTCTAAAGTCCACCCTCCTCACCTGGCCCACCTGCCATGCATTGAATAACGAATGCGTGCACTTAATTGGCGTTAGTTAGCGCACGAAGTATTAGTCAAAAGTATAGCTATGTCATGATACTTTGCTGTCACCCCCGGTTTTCAGAAACAGGAGTATTTTTGTCATTTTACATTTTTGAATATTTTTAAAATTTATTTTATTATTTATGATATTATTTTGGGGTTAAAATTTATTTTATTATTTATGATATTGTTTTGGGGTTATTTGAGTCGGGTTCGAATTTCAACTCAATCCGACTTGAAACGGGGACCCGGGGGTGTAGTTTGACTCTAGTGGGACCCACACACTAGTTAGGCATGGCCCACATGATATTAATTTTAGTTCACATGATATTAATTTTAGTTAGTAGTTAGACTAATTATTTATGGATAGGTTTAGTTTAATTAGAGACTTAAAACTAGACTAAATTGACATCAACCTTTAACCCATTCCTACTTTAAATCAAATAGATTAGTGGAGGGTATTTTGGACATTCAAATAGGGAACACCTCACCCTTTTTGGGCAGCCACCTATGGGGGGGATAAGGAGTGAGTCACTCCATTCATTTGTTTTCATCCACTTTCTCTCTCTTGTTCTTCCCCAAATTAATTTAGAGATGAACCTCCATTGATTTCATCTCCAAATCAACCCCTTCTTCCACCAAATCTTCTTTATTTCTCTTCTACTCCATGGTTAGAGGGTGCTAGCCAAGTCTGGGAGGATTCGGAGCTCGTTCGTGTCCTTTTGGAATCTCTACGTGTCGGTGCAGTGTCGGAAGGCTTTTTCTTTGAATTTCTCTCCCGGAAGGTATAATCTCTCCTCTAAACCACCCCTACATGCATATAGGAATATTTTGAACCCATAGGAATGACCCCCATAGTTGTATCTCCATTTGTGTCCATTTTGTATCCATTTGGAGGTCATAGGAGCGTCCTTTGTGTTGTGATTGTGTCCTAGTGGGAAAAACCCCTATTTTGAACACTTGTATGCATATATATATTGTAGGAATGATTAATTAGTGTTTTAATCTTAGATTTATATTTTTAGAGAGCGAATTGATCTTATTTAGGATGGTTAGAATAAGTTTTATTTAGATAGCTATGTTGGTATTCAAGTATTTTGGCCTACATGTGTTTTTTGTCCAAACAACCCAAATTCGTCGTAATTTTTATCCACGTTTTTAGCTAGAGCAACTTAGAAATTCCATAACTTTTAGCTCATAACTCCAATTAACCTCTCGTTTTTTTTAGAAGAAGCATATCGAAGTTAGCTTTCCCAATATATGTTTTAATAAGCAAAATTCGTTCTAGAACTTTCTGTAGAATTGTTTGAGTGTCAGCTGTACGAAAGACGAACGCGTTTCGGTGTTTTTGCGATTCCGGGAGCTTCCGGACACGAAAATGTGATTCGTTTAAAGTTTTGAAAAGCTAACACGAAGAGCTACAACATACTTTAATCCTAGAATTTAGTGAAGGCATAATTGATACAGTATTGATTTTAAGTAGAAGAGTGGCTATACGATATATGCATTTTGTGTAACCTATGATCCTATGTAGTATGGATATTAAATGAATATATAGTATGTAATGCATGATATGTTAGATGAATGAAATGATATATATATAATATATATTCTTTTTACATTAATGTATATATATGGTTGAATGCAAGCATGTAGGAATGTAATTAATATAATGCATATAAGCAATGCATAAATACATGAATGAAAGAATGATATACAATGTATGCATGAAAGTATATAATGAATGCTAGATATGAATGCAAGATATATATGTAATGATAGATATGAATGCATAATGTATAAATATTGTAATGCAATATATAATGATAACATGTATGGTAATGTAGAGTATATGATACAAGCATGAATGAATGGAGGAAATACATGTATATAGGTAATATAGAATGTAATATATGAAAGGAATGAATGATAATATATAACATGATATGTAAGGTAATGCAAGGTATGAAACATATGATGTGTGCATGTTTGTATGTCTCTATGTTAATGTATAAAATGATAAGAATATACAATGTATGCATATGTATAAAACATGTAGGTAATGCATAGATGCATGAATAAAATGAATGTTTGCAATATGTTAATATAAATACAAGTATCTAATATGCATGAATGTAAGTATAATATAATACAAGTATACATGTATATATCATGTAATGTAATATACATGATATGTATGTATGCATGTATACAATGTAAGTATGTATCTATGTATGCATTTCTATAAACTGAGTTAACCTATAACCTTTTACACACATTCATTCATACATCCTTTGACATCATGTATCCCATGTCACATACACCTACCTATCATTAAATTTTAGAACATTAACACATATCCTTTCACACATGCCAAACACACACATACTCACTTACTCTTTTACCTCTCTTTCTCTCTCTATATATATGTATGTGCCTATATATATAGCTTTCCTATATATATCTATGTATATGAATATGTGAATGTGAATAATATATATACATTATATGACTAAATTTGTGTGCCTTGTTAGCTTATGGTTTAGTTTTGTGCTTGGTTTAGTAAGTGACTTAGGCTATGAGTTAGTAGCTATCTTGGATAATTGATTTGTATATACTTAGTTTGTTTAGACCTAGAATTGACTAACTAGACTAGTTGACCATTGTTGACCCAATCCTAGCTAGTTTGACCACAGTTGACTAGAGTTGACCTAGTTTGACTTTATAGTTGACCAAAGTTGACTTTGACCTAGATTGACTTAGAATCATGTAGATTGTATTATAATTTCAATTACCATATAAATTGAACTCTTTATAACCTATGTTGCTATAACTAGGACTCTGTGACTCCAGTTGGCCATCTTTTTATATCAGCTGTTCAGGGTATCAGGCGAGTACATTCTCTGACCGTTTCATACTTGTCTGGATTTAATTCTTGCTCTAGATTACTGTACTTGATGCTGACATGATCATTATCACGGATTGATACTATATGGATCTTTTTCTGAGATGTTATCTCCTTGTATTCACTAAATACATATTGTGATGTGTGTTTCACTTACATATTGTATTTATTGAATACCCTATCATTGTATACTTATTGTGCATATTGTACTCTCATTATCACATTAAGCCATTGTACAAGCCATTGTACAAGCCATTGTATAAGGTAACGTAACTGAATTGGATCCTTGTGTATTGATTGGGGAGGGAGAGTAGAAATGGTTATGTGATCAATCCTATTGTATAAGAAATTATATAGGTCCATTGTACACCCACGTACAAAGGAGTCCCATTTTATTGTATAACCTAACCCGTTTACATAACCATATTGTACTCTAAATCACAGTTGGGTTACAGTTCTTACTTATCATATATAGATATTTTCTGCTATCAAATCTCTGCTGTTTTTTATATACCTTCTTCTTTCAGCGTTTCCTGTACCTTACTCTATTGCATGCTTTATATTTCCTAACTTGATATGAACTGCGTGAGATGTTTTGTGCTCGCTCCTGTCCTGACTGGACCTGTTGATAAATTTTACAGATAGCTTGGAGGTTGCCTGCTAGCCTAGAGGAGACACAGTAGAGGTTGCATAGATAGCTAGGGTTTTCTTATAGCTTATTTTCAGTTGTCTTGAGTTGTATTTACTTACGGATTACTGTATTTGAGATTTGAGATGTATTTCTGGATTTGTGTATCTTAGACACATAGACTTCTCTCTGCTGTATCTCTTTTGGATTTCATGTTTTATCTATCCTTATCATGCTCTACCTTAGATGTGATTGAAACTGTATTGCTATGTCACCTCCATTCGGAGTGTATATACTGTACAGGTACCTTTATATTGTTAGATGTTTGACATAGGACAGCGTTCTACTACCGCCGATACTGCGGCGTGGGCTGGACGTACCCACTTCTCGTGCCCTTACTCTAGGGTACGGGTCGTGACATTTGCAATTTGATTTTATGTCATTTTGTGTCACACATTGGCTGACTATAATTAATCTTAGCTTAGCAAAGTAAATAGAATTGAATGCAGCTCTTGTAGTCCTAGTAAATGGGTCTTAAATATATTCTAGCTTTGGCAAATGGCTCATTATTCAGATTTAATGAAAGATACTCTAATAAGACTTGTGAGAATAGCTTCCCAACCCCTTCCTCCGCCTCTTTCTAAGCACACATTATTGTTACTTTTTCTAATGCTTGATGTTAAGTCAAGGTAATAATTCATCAAACCGCTAACTTTTTTTTTCCACAAGTAAGCGTCATACTGTTTTTCTTGTGAAACTTCTGTATGCGTCATACCATTTTGCTGCAGTCAAAACCCGATCAAAGTTTGCAAAAACTTCCTATGCTGTTGATGCTTAATCTATATATGTTGATATGAGTTTAGTTGAATAAAATTTGGAGAAAACTGAGAAAAAAGTTGCAATACTCTTGATGATTTTGAGGATAAAGAAATGATCTGTCTACAACTTTAATTGCATATTTTTGTTGTTGGGAACGCGGTGTGATCCGAACCGGAGTTGGCCCATACAGTACGATATTGGATTGGGTCCATATGCCTTAAAAGAGAATTTTCATGTAAGGCCTGAACCAATTTCAATTATCTATACCTCATGATCCCCTCCTACCACATGTAGGACTAAATTACCAAATTTATCGTCATCCTCTTTTGAGGGCTCAACCAAAAACGAGATACAATCCAACAATCTTCACCTTAGCTCGTTTCCTCTGACTGAGCAACCAAGCACACCCCTACTACCTTTGCTCATTCCCGCTAGCCGAGCACCCTTGTTCATTACCGCCAATCGAGTACCCAGGAGATCCAATATATTGTCATCTCGATATGTTCGAACAGAAAACTGATCCGACATGTTCATCCACACCACCACTGTAAGCAAATAGCCGTTCATCAAATTTTTTTGCATTCATTCTTGAGAATTCTGAGAGAAATGAAGATAGAGAAGGTGTATTGATCAGATTTTGGTGTCATTACAGAAGAACGCGTAACTGAAGCCTGACCGTGCAAGTGTCCCTTCTCCTCTTGACAATTCTCTAATTAGTGAGTGGTAGATTCTTTGTGCTTCTCCCTTCTCCGCTACTCTTTCATGCTTAACAAAATGAATTCTCTTGCTTACTTTGCTACTCCATTGGTCGAAGATGCCTTTGTTGATAAAAAGATAACGATGCCACAAGTTGATGCAACTGAAATATTGAATGAAATTGACACATGAAAGATGAAATGTTGAATGTAATTGACACATAAAAGATGACGATAATGCAACTGACACGAAGAAATACTATGTGTATGTTCAAATGAAGAAATGATGCGATGATGAAATAGTAAAATAATGTACTGATGAGTCTCCGAATTTTACCTTACTAATGATTATAAAATGTCGGTTCCATTAATGTCGATATTTTCTACCATGCAAATTGTGTTTACTTTTCAGTCGTATATGCATTTTCATGGTCATAGACGACTTGTGCACAAGGTTTGAGTGAGTTTCCTCGAATATATAAGTTTTTTCGAACGGTATATAAGACAATGGAACCGATTCGACCTAGGGGAAAACATTGGTCGTACTATGGTGACACGAGGTATTGCGGGACATTCATAGAAGCTAGCTACCTGTTTTAGAATTGAGCGTCGCGGAACCCTTTGGGGATCTTCTTTATGGTGCAGATTTCACCAACGACCATGTAGTCAGAATGCATGATAATGAATGTCTTATGCAAGGACGATAAGTATTATATCTTATATCTTATGCAGGGACTAAGCATCGACTGTTGGTAAATATTTAGTATATTTAACGTACATTTATTGTTTTTTCAATAATTTTGATGAATATGAATTGTTAACTAATCCTAGTCCATAATATAAAGATCACATTAATTAAACGCTTATCACACGAATAGATGTGTTGGTTACATTTCCAAATCTGAGGACCCCTCCTCTATAGGTACTGGAGAAAACACGGGCACACGAGAAAGATAAAGTTTTTGTTGTACTTTTCAAGCTTCTTCCTAATAATTTCAAAGGTATTTCGCAGTTACATTGCGGCTTTTTAAATTTTTAGTTGTAGTAAAGGGTGTAACTACCACTTTTCTAAAATGAGGATAATTTTGAACTTTTGTAAAATTTATCAAGTTAGTTATTAAATAATAAATTTAAATCATTTTAGTGATAAATTGGTGAATTTTTAATTATTTTAATATTATTTAATTTGATGTATTATGATTGTGTCATTTGCTAGTGAAACCTTAGAACTACTTGCCTAGAGACTAACCATGACCATAGAACCTAGATAATGGACTTAGACTTGATTAGTTGTGTTCTAATTATGTTAGAATAACATGAATAGACTAAAATTGACTTAGAATGACAAACCACTTTGGGCCCTTTTCTCAAAAAGGGCCTCTAAATGACAATATGAAGACTTGTAGCTAATGCAACTTGACCAAACCCTAGACCAAACCATAATGGCCGGCCACAACAGCCCCACCCCATTATATAGGTCATCATTAGCCCCCTTCCTTCCCTCTTTCATTGAAATCCTAACCCTAATTTGTGTTCTTCCCCAAATTTGCCCCATTCCTTAAATCAACTCCAAATTCATCCATCCTCTTGGAGAGAGGAAGCCTCTATTGGCTAGCTAGAATTGATTTGGAATAATTTGGTCATTGGAGCTTGGTAGGAGATCTATTTCTAAGGATTTTCATTGGGATTCCTACTCCCAATTGGTAAGAGCCTCTAAACCTATTAAATTCCATATTTCTTATTGTAGATACATCTATTTAGGATCACCCTGGCCCTAGGAATGATTTGGGTCTAGTTCGAGTCCATTTGAGGTGCGTATCGGAGGAGTATCGCATACGTATTTCAAGTGTTCGATGAAATGTCACATAGGATGTTTTGATCTCTAAATTTTGATAAAATTATAGTTTTGGGTAGCTAATTACCTGCATATTGCATATGTATTGGACTGAGGTGGATTCAATGTGGTTTGATGTATTTAGTCGACTGTGGGGAGGCTCCACTGTGTTGTCAATACACTGTTCATATCCCCTGCTGCTAGGTGTTTCAATCTCCACTTTCACTCGATCAATTCACTCCTATAGCTAGGACAGGTGACTGACATTAGGTCCTTGGCTTGGGGCTATGAGCCATGGCCTATTCGATCCATGGCTCTCGCTGCAAGTTTCCTATGGAGTAGTTGAGCATTGCATAGGTCTGTCCCTTGCATGCTTGCTGTGCAAACCCCCTATTTTGGGTTGCAACCATCTATTGTTCACTTCTAAACACCTTAGACGCATAGCCACATATTAACATCTGTGCCCTGCCTTTTATCTTGTTATGCACTCTTAGATGTCCACTATATCTCGAATTACATATCATTGCCTGCATATCATTTCAATTGTCGATCCTGCATGCATCACACCACTTCACTGCATACAACCTCCTGCTCATCTTTATTAATACACCACTGTCCAGGTAATGCCCTGCCTATACTTCACTTCATTTCATTACTGTCCTGCACCCATGATCGATTCCTTTCTCTTATGCACCAGGTATCATAGGTAAGGTTATTTGATGCTCGAGTTTGGGGCTTATTTAATATGAGGAGTATTGTTCCTATTAGTTTAGGTATCTGCATTTACTTGTATCAGTCCACAAGAGAATCATACATATAGAGGACTCCAAAATAAATCATCGCATTCATTTGAATTGTCCTACAGTCTATTAACTGTCCTGTACATAGGAGGGCCAAGTCAGTATATACTAAGTTCAGGTAATGAACTCATGTATCATAGACATACCTGTTCATACATTCATCTGCCCACTGCCTACATCCTATTCCATTTGTCCTGCATCCTTCCATGTCCTGCACAGTAATATATCTCACTGCATTTCCATAATGATCTACTGCATATTAGATTATCATGTATATTAGATCATATATTGCATCTTGCATTCACTTGTTCACTCCACTACACAATATTTACTTCACTACACTTTTCACTGAACATTCCTATGTCCTGCAAATCGAAGAGCCAGGTCAAGTGTTAAGTTCAGGTGATGGGCTCTTGTCACGCCCCAGAACCAGAATACTGGAGAGTTGGGAATTGCAACCTGTAACGACCCGCTGCGTCCTAGCGGAACACCGATTCAAACGACAAGTGCAACGACTCAAACGAGCCGTCGACTCGAAGAGTTGCGTCGACCCGATGAAGAATCGATGCAAGACTTACATTGCCCCGTCAAGGATGAATCTAGACGTAGACTTTCAAAGGTGCGCTCATAGTATCGCTCGGCCGATGCGAACATCGCTAAGGTGGGTGGCTCCGATGAACCCGTCTTTGCTTAGCCTAGACACTTAATAATATGGACACTATCACTAGGATCGCTAGGCGATAACGCCGTGCATGCTAATGAATGCCTCGACGCACCTAGCTAAGGAAATAATCTCATCTTGTATGTTTGTTTAGAACATGAAAAAGAACTCAAAAAATATAGTAACTCTCGCACCACACTCTACGCTCGTGCTAAGGCACATGCTTACATTTTAAATTCCTTATGCATTCAACAATGAAGCAATGAATGTTTACAACAGTGAAACGTGAAGACTATCGACATAATCGTTCCGAGTAGAGTATAGCAACATTGGAAGACTTTGGGACCGATGGATCCCCAAGGCGACTCCCGCACGGAAAGTTGCGTAATGTATGAATGAACAAATGAACGAATAAGTGAATGAATGAATCAACAAATGAATGAATGAATCAATGAACGAACGAACAAGTGAAAGAAAGAAAGGAAAGAATGAATAAAAGATAAGAAAGAAATGAATGGTTAGCGACAGGTATGACGGGGAGTGCATCGGGGCTCGCTACCCGCACTGCACAGACGCCGCCGCTAACCTGGTCGATAACGCATTATGGCTCACAGACAGCCTATGGCTCAAAGACAGCCATTAAGTTAAAATGACAAGACAATACGAAATGGTCGCGCACAACCCACTCGTATACGGGGGGAAGAGAAGTAATAAGGGATTCCTAGGGCAACGATCGGAGACATTGTGGTCGGCCTAGGCGGAATCATGGCTTACGGTGCCGGCCTGGGTGCGGGCTTGGCCACCCAGGAGACGTAAGGCCGGGTATTTCAAAAGACTATCAAGGTGTACCAGACATCACGCTATGATAGGTGAGAATACCAAAGAGGAACACATACAAAATGACTTGTGAGGCTAATAGATTGCATTCGACTCACGCAACTAATGTATTGTCAGATTATAATAAGAGTTATCGGCAGCCTGGTGGCATAGGAGATTCTGCAAATTTGTCAGTCTCGTCGCGGTACTCATTTGCTGGTCCTTCATTTGCATATCAATAATGAAGCTAAATTTCTACCATTGTAATGTTTGGATCTTAGTCCTTGTCATCCTATTGTTGTTGTATGAGATTCTTCTGATGATTTTTCCCCATGTTTCAAGCCACTCAATCATGGAACCTTGGACTAGTTCAGGATTTCAGAAGGATTGACTAGTGAGCCGCTAGACTTGTTCTGTGCTGATCTCTTATGTACTTCTTTAATACACATTTGTAGGTTCAACATTTGGAGAATTAAATGTTTAATCTGTTTTCCCCCCTTAGGATTGGTATGCAATTATTGTTGAAATTATTGTTTTGTCACGGCAACAAATGAGAATTTTTTCCTATATTTCATGTCAGTTATCAATATGCATATTATATCATCTCGTGTATATTGGGCAGCAGAGTTATGATTTTGCATTCAGATGCTGTTAGGGACCGTATGGGCAGTCTACTTCGGTCTAACATCACAGCCTACTACAAAGATGTTGCTGCTGTAATAGTCTGCTTGAGTGAACTACAGCACATTCTAATATTTTGTTTGCTCTTAAATTCCTTTTGCTCGAGTGAACTACAGCACATTGATGGTATGATTTTCTTTTTATGGCTATTGTAAGTTGTTTAGGCCTTGTATCAGTTAGCTTAGGGTTTTTTTTTTTTTTGAAACTAAAGTAAAATTGATTCATTACTCAAAACTGTGATTGGATTTGTCACATTACAAAATACAAAGATGGTTCTGTGGAAATTGATCCTTTTTTGCCAGCGATAAATGTTGGTATGTGCATGTGGCTTCAGTTTCTTGTAAACTAGATCCTTAGCATTCGTCTCAATATGAAGATTTTGAACCTTCTCTTCCAGCAGCAAGTTCCTAGTTTGATGGCCAGGGTTTCACTGGACAATGTGCTTTTACGTATGGTGTAAATCCCCCAATTCTGCAGCAAATATTCCCTTCATGATTTATGATGATGAATCTCGCGCCTGGATGTATTGAACTTTGAACAATGGTAGATGTCACGTCCCAGTATCGAATACAAAAATACTCAAGTAGATGTCACATAGGTATTATATGGCTAACTATGCACACAAAAATACTCAATTACTCTGAAATACACTCACTACTGTATAAGACGTCCCAAACATAATAACAATAAATACTATAAGAAATTCATAAACAAAATACCAGTCAAAGAGAATCAAACGAACATACTCATGACTGTCGTGATCTAGTAAATATAACTATGATGTCTTTAAATAGACTGATTGAGAACATTCCCTCGAAATAAAGAGCTAACACTTGTCCTACTAAAATGAATGTGAATATAACATTGTTATAGTAAAGAGCTCCTGGACCGCGGTATATGAATGTGAATACAACACATTCATGTACCAATTCTTCCAACCGAGTCCCATACAGACCAAATATGGAATAGAATATTTAATAACACTCCATAGATTAAGAGTCATCAAACACTAGGGAAGTCCCTTACATATTAGGACCAACTCAATTATATGTAGAACAAGCAAGAATACATAGCAATGTTCAATTACTTCCAACATCAGTATCGTGTCAGATATTTATTGGACACTTCAAAATAAATCAGGACACGTCAAAATAGGGGCCGTGTTTGTGTTCAATATATATTCCAAACACGAGACTAAACAAGAAAGCTAAATAGCGATTGTTGCTCCAAAGGAGTCATAGCAACATAGTCAAGAAGAATATCCTGGAGATCGAAGAACTCCTCATCCTCCGATGCCATCGCACGATTCGCGCCAGCATCAGCAGCACCTGCGGTATGGCCCTCGTCGAACTCGATGTCGCTAAGCCAGAGGGGCTCCCGGGAACAATCTTCTCCGCGGCCATTACCGCAGCTGACGCCGGCATCGAGACTAGTAAGAGGAGTCTCTTGATCAAAAGAAATAGGAGCAGGTAGTAGTAAACAATCAGAAACACCGGCAACAGCACCGGCACCGGCAGCAGCTGCAGCTTCTGCTTCCTTCTTCTTCTTCTCCATTGCGAGCTCGACGGACCGCTGGATGGCGTTGACCGCCGCAAGTTCCCTTCCGAGCTCCTCCAGGCCCATCGTCTCCAGCCCGCGGATGTCGCGCTGGATTCCAGCACCGGGGCCGAGCAAGAGGGGGAGGAGGGAGGGGGATCCCGCGGTGAAGACGTTGCCGGAGTCGGAGACGGAGACGATGGCGGTTTGGGAGCCGCAGAGGATGTCGAGCTCCTCGGCCTTCTTGAAGAGCCCCTGGCGCCTCTTGGAGAAGGTCACCCGCCTCCTCGGTTTGTCCGCGATCCTCTTCATCTCAATCCTCTGCTTCCCTTTCCCTTTCCCCATCTTCTTCTTCTTCTCCTCCTCCATTGAACAATCGAAGGAAATTAGGAAACAATTATTCTTGATCCATTCAATATTATATTTTCATATATAAGGAGAGAGAGAGAGATTTTAATTCATCTAGGTCGGTCGTTCGCGCGCTTTCTTTGTTCAAAGGAGATTCGAGGATCTACGGATATTATTTCTACAACGGTTATATGCCTAGTCACGTCTCTGCGCGTTGCACTCGTAAAAAAAAAAAAAAAATATTTAGAATTTGGGTTTCAAATAAGTTCTGAAATTTGTGTTTGGGTCTCGAATTATACATAATTAGTGTTTGGGATTCATAAGTGTCACAAAAAAATAATTAGTGATACTTTTGGTGGCACTTTTGAGACCCAAACAATAATTATGTGCAATATGGAGACCCAAACACAAATTTTGAAACTTATTTGAGACCCTAAGTCTAAATATCCCTAAAAAAAAAAACTTAGATATTATTTAAAATTAGATATAATTTAAATTATATTAAAATATTTTAAATATGATTTGGATATATTATAGGTAGGATTTTTTTTTTTTTTTATATAGATGTTTTTAGAATCTGAAAATTGCTAAGATATCCACTTTCGGGATGGGTGTTTATGAAAAACCAACCCACAGGGTGGGTTTTATGAAATACCCAACATTATGTATTTTCATGTTAAATATTTCAAGATTACCTTTAGATGCTCTATATTTACAAAATTGCCATTTTGATAATACCATAGCTACCCCTTCGCGCAAATTTGGTCATATACATGTATTTGAATTCACAAACTCAGATTTTGATTGTAATTTTCGTCTTCTTCTTTTTCACGAGAGATCTGAATTCCATTGCTCTCATCTTCAGCAGAGATCGCAAAGATTGTTCGTAGTTCATTGTGCTTTTCTTCAGTCGAATTTCGATCATCGCTCATCATCATGTCACGACCCACTCCCGAATAATCGGACACGAGTCGGACACGCCCAGCCTTTGTCGTTAGACACAACAAAGTAAGCTGTACTAATCTAGAAAAACTAACCAGATATCAAGACAAGTATGAAAATACAGCATCTATAAATGTATCCCAGAAAAGAAGTACAAGTCAGAATTCTATTACATTCCAGCAAATGAAAGTAAGTCTACTAGTCTCAATACAGGAAAAATAACATGGAAATCTAAGGTAAGCTCTAGGCTTCTGCAGCCTCTAAGTCAAGAGCTGCACCAGCTAGCTCTCCTGCATCAATAGGCTCCTCGCCGTAGTAAGTGTCGCACAAGGCTTCCAACTCACCTGCAACTTATCCAGTCAGGAGCGGAGCTAGTATATCCAAGAAAATAAACATGTACATCATGGTATGAATCAAGGGACAGGAGTATATGTAAAGTACAGGAAATGAGAACAAGACATGAATTGAACAGAAAATACTGAAAGTAAAACAGGGAACATGGTAAGAGTCCTGAGCATGAAATACAACCTGAACATGAAGTACAACCTGAACATGAAATACAACCATGAAATCCTGAAATACAAACTGAATCCTGACATGTGCAATATTTGAAATACATCTAGATTGTGATCGGCTTGGGTAGATGCAATGAACATGAAATGGTACGGCTTGGCCCCGCGTGCACGGTACGGGACCCAAGCTATTCACATGAGTATTAACAGGGTTTGATCACATATCTATAGTATTTTCCCTCCCAGACGCAAATAATACAAGAAACCAGACAATACCGTGATATATCGTGTCATCAAGGAGATACAAGAATGGATATGAAAGACATGAGAAATGAACAAATCCGAGGAGTATCTTGCCTGGCTCCGGGTGATCGAGAAAGGGTGGTAGAGCTGGGAATCCTCCTGTTTGTAATTACAGTTTGATAAGTTAAAATGTAAAGTTGATACTTAAGCTTAAGATCACTAAATAATTCTAAGTTCTATCTATAATACTAGTCAAATTCTATTATAACTCTACAATATTCTAACCATGTATTGACAAGAGAGTTTATATTCTAATTACAAGGGTAAACCCTCAAGTGATGAATAGCCCCACACAATCCTTATCCTAGCTAACTGCTTTTATTGGACCCTTGTTCTAAAAGAGAACATTAATTCTAAACTCTTAATGATCAATAAGAATTTGCAAGGTTGATGCAATCTTTGCATCACACCAGAATGGTTTATACTGGACCATAATCCTCCTTACCCTAATGACCTGATCATTGATACACATTGAATGATAGAGTTCAATACTCAACAGAGCACATAAACAATTCAGTCCTTAATGTAGGACTGAATCCTCAGTCCAAATCAGGACAATACTCCCAGCCCATCCTCTATACTACTGAACAATGGTTCAGTTCATTAAATCCTGTGATTCAATCCCTCAGTTTCCAGGAGACTCAATTCCTAACTATGATTGTTCCTATTTTGATATATCTACTAAAATATTCGGTCTCCACTCAATCTAATATTAATTTAAGTCCTGAACAGGACAGTCCTATAGATTATATAGATTAAACCAATATCAATCTCCTCTATCTCTTAACAGGTTATTCACAGGATAGGACAAAAGAGTTTACAGGGCTTAATATGCAGTCAAATCATCACAATTTGCAATGTGATTAGAACTGTAGTAATGTACATATCAGTCCTTAATAATGAACTAACAACCTACGCTGGTTAACCTGGCAGTCCTGCTATTTAATGAAGAAAAATACCAACTGTCCTACTGTCACTAACTGGTACTCTATTGTATCAGTCCACTTATAACACATAGAGTGTAGCCCTTAACACCATATAACTCTCATAACCTCTATGTCACTTCACACACAAGTTCACTGAATACACTCATACTCAAACTTAGCCTCAACATCCCAATTTAATGTCCTGTACTTGACAGTCCATAATAATTTAGATAAAAACCTATGGCCAGTACAGCAACAGTGGCAGGATACTGCACTACACATTCAGATATCATCCAGTCCTATTCAGGACAGAAACTTTCAGTCCAGGTTTCCATATTTCCAAGTTTATTCATTTAAACCAAAGTGCAATAGGTTAAGGTATTCAACTATGAAAGTGACAATACAGCAGGAGTGGTAGGATACTGTAAAATGTATCCATATATCACTCAGTCCTAAACAGGACAGTGCCGATACATTCAGTCCAAATTTGTGAAGTCAGGAGTCATTCCTCAAACCCAATTGCAGGACAACCCACTTAGTCAGGCCATATCAACACATGAATTGATACTCCCAGTTCTAAACGAGAAACTTCATGTGACAGATGACAGTGCCTTCATGCTTAACATTTAAGGTTCAGCTAAAGTGATACACTAGTCCTAGCCAATACTGAGACCATCCTACCTACTGTACAGCCCAACCCCAATTTGTAATTTGGTTCTCTATAATATGAAACAAAACCAAAGGTAAGGAAACCCATACTAAAATTCAGGACTTCAATCCCAACTGCTAGATTGTTTAAAATGGCTAATGTCCAAATACTAACTTATTTGGGTATTGCAAGAAGTAAAACTGAGAACTACTAATACCAGTTAAATCCTGATATTCATGAGCTAAGATTTGCAATCTCACCCCCAGAAGCTCAACTACAAGGTATTAGCCCTGGATTGGATTGTCATATACCTGTCTAAACTGATGTAATTCAGTCTCAAAACCACAGTTCAGGTTCAGATGAGACAGTCCCAAGCAGGACTGATACAGCCAGACCACATAGAGTTGATGCACATCAATTTCCTGTAGGATTCACTGTATCAGTCCTCATTAGGACTTGCATATGCCAATCTGAATTTAAGAACTTGATACAACTATATGACAGTCCACTCCTACCATTCATTAAACTGGTTCAATCTCCTGCTCACCATAATCTAAAATATTCCTAACAAGTTTTACAAGGAACTTAGGTATCAGGACTTGAGCCACCCAACAAAACAGCTATCCAAAGTCGTATAGAATTTCTCTCAATGATAAAGAAGAAATGGATGAATTTGTTATGTGGTGGAGTAAAATAAGAGCTAATTAAAATAGAATTTCAGGTTAACACCACTCTTATGCTAGACAGCCCAACTTAGAAATAATATTTGAGAAACCTAATCCATAATAGATTTTCCAAAATCACAACTCCTCTTGATAAAATCGACAGACTAAATTCTAATTCCTGGGCTAAGTATTTTAAAATATAAGATCATAGAAACAGTTATGTAACAAGGATAACATAATTTACCTGAGAATTAATCAACCTTGACTCTGACACAATGGACACAGCTCTCTCTTCTTCTTAGATGTCTTACACTTCCAATCAATTTTGATCTATAATAATTGTTCAAAACAGTGGTTTAGGAACTCTAATAAATCAGGGTAATAAAATTTTAGGAAGACTCGAGAGTTTGAAAAGTAGATCTGAAAGTACTCAATCAAAACCAAAACTCTGATTTCAAGGAATGAACTCTAATATTCAAAATTCAAAGTACTGAACCAAATTCAGAGAAACTCACCAATTCATACTGCAAGGATTAGGTTGGTCGAGAATTCGATCATTCAATTCCAATTGATGAACTCCAAACCGATCTACACTAAATCACAACATTCGAATACTCAAAATCGAGTACAGAACTTAGGAAGAACAATTACTATTTCTAAAATAATGAATTCTCACCTTGTCACTCGATCGATGATTCAAACAGGAACATAGCAGACTCTGAGATTCTCGAAGTGAAATCAACTGATTCCAGAATGATCAGGTTTAGATCAGAGAAGACCAATCAAGGATTTAAATCGAAACCAGAAATCAGTAACTCACTCAAATTGCATTGTCGTTGCTACAGGGAACAGAGTTGCTTCGCCTGGCCGGGTGCTCCTCCATTGTTGATCAGGAAGGAAGTTGTTGCATCACCTTTGCTAGTTTTCATCGAGATCTAGGTTTGAGAGGGAGATTTCGATTTAGAAATTTGAGGGAAAAGAATGTTAACAGAATTCTTTAGATGGAAGAGGTGGGGTTCAGCCTTTATATAGGTTGTTGGCCATTTTGAAAAGAGGGATTATTGGAGGGAAAAGTAAATTGGGAAAGGAAATTTTGTTAAGAGAGCACATGGATGTGCTGGCCGTTGGAGGAGAAAGGAGAGAGGTTCTCCTCAGGAAGAAAATGTACATCGACATGCTTTCAAAAAAAGAAGGCTTTCTAAATGGTTTTTCCTAAGATGGGCTTGGCTGAAACTTAAAGGGATGTCTAAAACTAAATTTCTTAGCAATAAAAAATAACTGGCTGGGCCAATTGGGCTGAGCCCCAACTCTAGTAGAAAAAGAAAAAAAAAAGGAAATGGAAATTACCATTTACAAGGAAAATGATATTTAGGGATTTAATGAAAATAACCTTGATAAATATTTATATATATCAAAAAATACGGAAGGTGGGGTTACACATCATCATTATCATCATCATCTTCGTGGAGAGATTTGAAGTTTTCCGGCGATTAAGTCCTTTTTAATGGCTTCATTCTGCAACGATTCAACTTATTTTTGAAGCTCGCTTTTCTCATTCCTGAGCCTTTTATTTGTCTCTTTGAGCTTCTCGGTTGTTTGCACTGATATAAAATAAACAACAATGAAAAGTATGATATCAATCAATATATATTTTAAAAAGAAAAAGAAAAAAAAGATCATTCTTTGCGATCTTAACACGGGGAATGGTCATTCTCCGTGATTTTAACACGGGAAATGACCATTCTCCTGCATTCTAACACGGGGAATGACCATTCTACGTAATTTTACAACGTAGAACGACCATTCTCCATGATTTTAACACGGATAATGATTATTCTCTTGCATGTTAACACGGGAATAGCCATTCTCCGTGGTCTTATCAAGGGGAATGACCATTCTCTGTGATTTTAACACGGGGAATGGCCATTCTCCTGTATTCTAACACGGGAAATGACCATTCTACGTGATTTTACAATGGAGAATGATCATTCTTCGTGATTTTAACACAGAGAATGACTATTCTCCTGCATGTTAACACAGGAATAGCCATTCTCCGTGATTTTAATACGAAGAATGACCATTCTCCGTGATTTTACAACGGAAAATGACCATTCTTCGTGATTTTAACACAGAGAATGGTCATTCTCCGTAATTTTACAACGAAAAATGGCCAGTCCCATGATTGTAACACGAATAATGGTTATTCTTCTGCATTCTAACACTTTGAAGGAGGTCTTGTAGAAGATACAACATAAACATACAACAGAAAAGATTTTAACAGGACATACAACAAAAAATTCTTTTATTAAAAATCACACCTACAAGGGTCTATTATAGATTCTTTGTGATTATATGGAAAGAACTCCTTAAGATATACAATAGGGTTAGTCTTTACAGTATGATCGTAGGACTCTTTTGTGAGAACTAAGCAATTATTGTTCTACACTAAATAGCTCCACAACTTCTACCCTTGTGACAAGAGACTGCGGATAGAAGATGTGAATACAGTCGCCATCAGGATCTGCGCCCACAAAACCCCCCAAACGCATAGCGAGCCATTTTTTCGTCAGAGCAGACCACTTCCTGAAGCAGTTATTGGCTTGCGGCAGCTCCTGAGGCTCTTCCAGCCTAACAAAGGCGTGCAGCCGCTATGAGCAGAGCAGAGAACAACCTGTGGCTCTTCGGGTTAGCAATCAACCCAAACCCTGTCGTCAGGACCTCCAAGAGCTCCAAGACGCCACTCAGGTTCTAACTCCTCATGGTAGGCATTCCGGTACATCTCGACACTTATCAGCTGCTCTTGTACAAAGACACAGCTTCTTTGAACGAAGGGATCCACAACCAATATCCAATTTGTGCAAGGCCAACGACGGTCGTTCGAAGCTAAGTCTGGGTCAAGTATGGTATTGGAAATGCTAAGAGAGGAAGATGTGCGACTCTTTCTAAAAACTCTCCCTTATATAGGGTGAGTGAGGTCCAAACCACAGGCCACGTAGTCGTCGGTTAAAGACTCCCAAATTAATTAATGGGATGAACTTAGGGCTCAGTATAATGAATCTTATTTAATAGGTTCATTTTATTAAGTACTAAGCCCAAATTAATGGGATGAACCTAGGGCTCAGTATAATGAATCTCATTTAATAGGTTCATTTTACTAGGTCCTAAGTCCAAAATTAATGGGATTAACTGTCATGACCCGAACCCGCTCTTTGGATACGAGACGTGTCCAAGCCTAGCCTACGCCGCAATATCGACGGTAGTACGCTGTCTATGATAAGCATTATCCATACAAGTACACAGCTCACATTTATCATCCACAACTAAGTTATAACAAAAGATTAAACTCAAGTCTCAATAAATAATTTAAAGAAAGATCCACTACAACTCAGCTGGTCTCGGGAACAAACCCGCTAAAATAAATATAAAAATACTGAAACTAAAGTTTGCTAAGCTCACTATCTAAGAATAACACGAAAAAGCATAAGAAAGAAATATGCTACTACGTATCAGTAGAAGTAACCGGCACATTGGTAACGTCAGTGTCACCAAGATACGCACCATAAACCTCGGGACAAACCACATCGTCTAAAGATGAAAATTAGTTATCCAGTCAGGATTGGAGCAAGATAACACTATACTACACAATATAATATACAAGCACGTAGAATAGAAATAAGGAGAGGATGAATATAACATGATATAAAAGGAGACCACTATATCTTGGAAAAAATTCTGAGAGTACAATTATGACTTGGAGCAATTGAAGATATAACTAAGACACAAGGCAATATAAGAGAACGATGAATATAAGACAAACCTCTGGACAAAATGTCAATACGAAACAAATCATGTGTACTGTGTGTTTTAGAATACAAGCGTTCTGCATGTGGATGAGTTAGGACATCTGGCAGTCGGTATGTGAGGTTCAATGACTGCTTTCAACATTGACATTGGAAAAAAATTGTACATTGCGTAGACCACATGCATACTAGTTTGTATTCTCCCTCCCGACTCTCTCACAGGTAAACATGATCACTTTAACATTACTTTAACTTTGAACATTGAACATTGAACGAAAACATTAAGTGAACATGTATGGTTATGGTAACAAGTATAACTCTCGTGCACCAATGGTATAGAAGATAAGACTATCAATTTAAGAAAAAGAATAATATGCAGCATAAAATAAAGACAACATAGGTCATAGTGATACTTGCCTTGCTCCGCTAGATGATGAAGTTACAACTCAAACGTCGTAGACCGATCTACCCCGTTACATAAATAACCACAAGTTAGATTATGAAAATCCCACTCTAAAAACCCTAGAAAGTGGCTAATGGTTTAAAATAACTAATTATATTTAATTCTATAAAAAATTATGTAAAAACCTAATTTAATCTAATATAATTCTGGAATTAAGATCTAAACATGCAAGTTTGGCTATCAAAAGTCATGTTTCCAATTTTGAAAACTATAGCACGCAAATCGAGGCATGCCGTTGACTATCTAGTCAAACATTATGAACTCTAGATTTTGAAAATGCACCTTGATAGATTTCAGCGCCATGAGTGCGCTGGAATTAACCGTGTCGTAAATTCACATTTTGGTCAAAATATATTGCTGTTATGGCTAATAGTGACCAAAACGGTGATTCACCGATCAATTCTGAGTTCATCAGAATAAATAAAATACTAGATGAACGAATTAATTTCTGGGAAAATATATGCCGTAGAGCTCTATGTTAGCTTTCCGAAACTTCAAACGGTTCGTGATTCGGATTCCTGGTTCTCCCGAAATTTCGAAAACAACAAAAAGTGTCAAATTTCGGACAAGCAGCACTCTACGAATTTCCTAGAAATTCAGGTTCATAAATTACAAAAATAAATTAGATATTCAGAAAATATACCTCAATACGCTTCCAACAAAAAAAACGGCATGCGAAAAGTGTCACGACTCGCACCCGGTTTTCGGACGCGAGCTCGTGAGCAAGCCAGCTACGTAACGAGCGGACTCCAGCCCGGCTCGAGCACGTGTAAGCTGTCAGGGTCATGGGTATCATGTCTATTCTAAACTATATCTCAATCCACATGAATCATCTAAAACAAGAATGAACAAATATGGGTCATGGTCTGCAGCCCATTAACATATTGTTCGATTAGACTCCAAGAATGATGTGAGTCTATAAAATAAGCAGAAAATATCATGGTACTGAATATAAAGCACGAGAAGATAATAAAATATCACAAGCAAATACCTGTATCAAACATCGCAATCCTCTACCATCCTGCTCTGCTAACTAACTCCATGCAGTCGCTAAACCTGAAGAGATCATCAGGTCCTCAGAGGACTAACAAGATACATAATATACAAGCCAACATGTAATAATAAAAAGAAACAAGAAACAATCAAGGGTATCCGTTGAGACAAAATGAACCAAGACACAAGATCTAAACACGATGATCCTAAGACACTGGCATGCCATACTAGAAATGGCTGGCTATAAACTGCAGTCAAGGTAAGTACTCACAATCTATAGTATCTCAATCGCTGTCAAGGCAAGTACACACAACCAAGACGTAGCCAATCCTAGTATAAAATCCTATAGACTATAGTCAAGGTAACTACTCATAATCTATAGAATGTCAAAGTCAAGTCCCACTCAAGTCATGTCAAGTCAAGTCAATTCAAGTTATAATCAAGTCGAGGAAACCGTAGTGTGGGACTAGACGACTCTATCAAGCAATACGTATGAGACTAACATAGTGTAACAGACAGAAGTATCACAACAGAAAGGAACAAGAAACTAGAAACATGTAAAGTAAAACTATAACATGATGAGTGTACCAGACATGGAATAAAGCAATCACGAAATGTAAGAAAAGAACCACAGCAAGATGATGAACATGCAGATAAATTATACTGTACAAGTTGGCAAGGTATACTTACCTAGGAGTTGCACGGAGAACCAACAATGTATCGCCAATCACAAGTCAGAAAGCCCAAGTCATCACAACTGTCTCCGAAAGCTGAAATAAACGGTACCAACATTCTCAGAATAGTCAAATTAGCTAGGATTTCCTGTCCTTAAGTCAAATTCTGGACACAGGGGCAAAACGGTAATTTCGGACAAAAACGATGTCCGCCGTTGGACCCGCTTTGCACCGAAAAGCGTGTCAGAATCAATGGTCTCTAAAGTCGTCAAACTACATGTCTACGGATCCAGTTTTCCGATACGAACTCAACCGTATGTCCAAAGTTGGATTCCGGCGGGCCGTGCACAAAATCGCCCGTTGAGTGGGACCGTGGGGCCCGCAAAACGACGATTTTATCAACTGTCTCAGAATTGGACCAAACTTGGCATGCAGGACCAGGAAAATGATACGGTCCTGATGGCGTAAGTTTCGTCTCGATCTGACGAGCGTGCATAAAGTAATTGGAGAATTTGCAAAATGCACGATACGGTGAATTTCGACGGATACGCATCAAATTCGTCGCGCACACGCGACCAATTTGAATTCCGCCAAAGCCCACACGACCACGAAACCGTTACGCAGCTTTCGATGCTTACGGTGCGCGACCATGTCGCCCGGTTTGGCGGGACGCACGTCGTGTGGAGCAAATTTCTAGTTTTGAAAACAAATTTTTCGTCAACTTCACCCTAATTTTAAACAGCAATTAATCAACAAGAATTTATTCTAAAAATAGCGTTTCCATCTTGGTTAGGTTGTCTAGAAGTCTGTTCAAGCGGTTTTCCAAAACTTGCGATGTTCTGATCGCAAATCGACCGCAAAACTTGGGTCTCGGGACAGTTTTTATACTCAGGAAATCGAGATTTTTCTCGGTTTTGGGGCTCGTTTTGCGACGCGCACGAAGCCAAATAATTAAAACTACTTGAAGGAGATTATCGAGGGTAAGGTTGTCGACATACCGGTGAAATTCGTTCGTGAAACGATGAACCAGGGTGGCGGGAAAACCGATGTGAAGTCGGCCCCAATGATGCAACTGCTCCTGTTGCCGCTGTCATCTCGCGCGCTCGCTCGCGCGCTCCTGGCCGCCTCCGGCCGCGCGCGGCGGCGGCGACGGCGGCGGGTGGCCGCCCGAGGGTTGGGGAAGGGTGGCGTGTGCGGTGGCGCTGGATTCGATGGTTCGGCATTAGGGTTTTAGAAATCTCCCGCCGCTCTCCCGTTTCCTCTGTTATAGTCTGTCGTTATTTGGTGTATATAAGAACTGCTGTTCTGAACAGGGGTGGGGGGTCGGTTTATAGGCAGGGCTGGGTTCGGTTTGGATGTACTCGGCCTGCTCTGTAGTCGGGCTGGGTTGGGAAAACTGTGGGGACTTGGTTTTAATCCATGCTGCTGTTTGAGGGGTTGTTGGGTGGGCCTGAGTGCAGGCCGGGCTGGGATGGCCCAATACTGGGCTGTCAGTGCTTATTTTCAAGCACACAATCGAGAAGAAAATGTTTCTATTGGGTAAAACTGCAGACTGTTGTAGTTCTCATCCATATTCTAAGGAAACCGAGTAAGAAGCATGCTTATAAGGCCATCTCCACTCGATCCAAAAGAATAATCAACTATTATTTACAATTTCATTTATTTACAATTATCTTAATTAATCATTTACACTACATTATCATACATTATTTACACATAAAACTTTTACAGAACAATTTTCTAAAATTCTACAGAAAATACCAATAGAAAATATATTCAATATTAGACTATTGGAGGATATCAACAAGAACCCCCTTTTTTTTATATGATATAATTATTATATTAATTATATCTATAAATGAAAAGATATAGGACAAAATATATGATGCTAACCGAGAAAGCATGGACACTCCGAAACCAATGTCATGTCGGACACCGCAAACACAACACAGACAGTCCTATACACTAGGGCAGACAAAATGCTGTGTCCAAGACGCTATCTCCGTGTCGTGTTGTGTCAATGTCCGTGTAACAGAGAAGCTAACAATTCAGGTTAGAAAATGATGCACTAGAAAGAATGGAAAAAGGAGAGTATACAAAAGCATCAAACATAAAGAAGACATTTGATAACAAAAGGGGAGCATGACTCATAAACGACAATCTCTACACGGGCTTGAGCTAGTACGGGTCCAATTTGACACAGTCGGGTCCCCTACAAATCATAATATCAATAAATTAATAAATAAATCGTTTATAGGGTAATGTCACAACTTAGCCTTTTTTTTTTCTAGTTAGGATGTCCCTATGGCTAGGTCTCCCCGGACGTGGCTAGTACACTAGTCAAGACACACTGCTACATCTCCCGTGCCACAAATCTTAGTCGTCTAGTACTTCAAAACTCAACTATGGTTAAAGTCATATACCGTAATAATAACTAAATAATAAATTCTAAAATTCTAAAAATCACAATTTAAATCAAATAAATAATAATAATAAAAAAATAATTCAAGATTTTCGGGAAGGGGAGCTACAAAAAGCTCTTCTGGTTTGGCGGAAATCACTTCGGGAGGTTGAAGGACTCCTAGATGAAACCTCTCTCAAAATAAGCAGAAATTTAATTAGGGTTGGCGAATATAATAATCTATAATATAAAGCACAGTGGATTTTTGGTCTGACCCGTATGCTTTGGTTCAACGATGATGAAAGGACTAAATTGTTCATCTCTCTATAATAGAGGAGAAGGTCCCATGTTGGGTGCGGAGCTACCGGTTGTTCCAACGGCACCCCCGCCTCCAGCTCCTCTTGCACTACCTCTCCGTCCGCCGCCTCCGCTACATCCTCGCCCACGCCGTCGTCGCCGGCCTCTTCCGCAACCCCTTTGTCGCAAGCAGCCTCCTCCACCGTGCCGCCGATGCCGACTCTTCCTTCGTCGCCTCCCTCTTCTCCGCCATGACCAACCTCAACTCCTTCTCCTTCAACACGGCCATCGCCATCTCCGCCGACCCACTCTCCATCTACTCCCAAATGCTCCGTCGTCGCATCCTTCCCGACTTCCACACCTTCTCTTCCTTGCTCAACACCACCACTGCCGCCGCCACCAGATCGCTCCATGCACACGCCCTTCTCCTCGGATTCCGGTCCGACCCCTTCGTGCAGACCGTCCTGCTCACCGCCTACTCCCGACGCGGCTCCGCCGACCACGCCCTGCGGGTGTTCAACGGAATGCCACCACTACAAGAAAGTTGGCCTATCCCAACGTTTTATAAGCGTTGTAAAAACTGAATAAAATGTTGGTATATGTTTAGCCAACGTTTGTCCAACGATTTATGCAAACGTCGTCGTTGTCCTAGTTGGAAATTTACAACGTTTGCAATAAATGTTGGTATAGGGATTAGACGACGTTTGCAGTAACGTTTATAAACGTTGAAAATTGTACAACAATATGTAATATTTTTCCAACGTTTTAACAAAAACGTCGGAAACTAATTTTTTCCCAACCTTTTGCAAAAATGTTGGAATTTGCTTTCCCAACATTTTTCCAAAAAAAATCCAACATTTTAACATAAACGTCAATATAGGTAAAGCCATTTTAAAAAAAATTAATATATCAGCCATGCACTCGTATTACCAGCTCCGTTATGAACAATTAAACCACACTCCAATTAACATTATTAGTTCAACAGTATATAACTTACAAGATAAACTTTATTGATCAAAATGCAACATTTACTATACTACTGAATTTAACAAAATAAAACAAGTAAAAATTCACAGGACTATTTTCCCATCAAAGAGCTCTTCCTTGAACTAAAACTAGTTGAACACGGTCAGCTCTTCTCCTTTGAGATCTCTTCCTGGAAGCACAAAACCTGAAAACATGTAAAAAAATAAACTTATTAACATATGTTCCTTTCCAACAACTATAGCTGTAGGAGATGACCAGTTTAACTCATATACAAAAATCTAAAAAGGCTATTTAATCATCATACAAAATGTTATTGATACTATTATAAATTTATGTACACAAAGAAAAAGATCCAAACAAGAAAGAATGCATTATATGATCAACATGATTCACATGTGATTATAGTTCATGATGTCAGTCTACCGGAACAAAGCCATAAAGATCTCAAATATTTCTCATGACACATATTGTCACATTAAATGACAGACTTGATCAATATGGTATATAGACCATTTCATAGTTTGAATAGTCCAAAGCAAATAAATCTTGATTTGTATATTCAAATATTTAGCATTACTCAGTAGTTGGGATCTCAATTTGTTTTAATCCAATGAACAATAATATATCTGCTATAAGAATATATTAAGATCTTCTTTGGGAAAGCTAGTTCAGGTACAAGAAATGGTAGCAAGAGAACTACAGTTTTGGAAGCATGGGCACTCCAAAATCTAGGTCATGTCGTGTCGGACACGAAATGGACACGCCTTGTACACTCCAAAATACTCTAGGACAACAAAATAGATGTCGTGTCGCCATGACCATACTGTGTCATGTCGTATGAAACATAGTCTGCAGTTGACACAATTTCAATCTTCTCTTCATGTCCATATTTAGCACTATGAATCCCCATAAGTACAATGGTCTTATGCAGAAAACTCACATCAGGAAGACAACGGGAGGAGCACAGCAACGACTGTGAGAGTACTTATTTCCAAAACATCAAGAGCTTCAAAGTTCAAATGCCTCTGACATATGCTCAAAGGCACATCCATGACACATACATTTAACTTCTAAGTTATGTTCATATTAACTATTGCACTACTGTTTATATAAACTGAATTATTTACAACAAAAACTTTCATATAAAGAAATAATTGTCATATGGATTTAGTTCAAATATATCATGGCACGTAGTAGGATAGGCCGCTACCAAATCATAAATACGAATAGGTGTTGCAATAATCTATGCATAGCACGTTTGTACATTCACCAGTAGTAACAAATCCTTCATCCCAAAGATGTTAGGTGGGCCAAATGAATTTGTTTCTTCCATTCTGTTTTATAAAGGACATTTCCTCTCTACATTAGCAAATGTTTTATTATTTGTCACACCACAATAGATGTTTCTAAGGCTTCCCTAAATTCTCACAGCTCCTCCAATCAAAACCTCACATTCCTAACTAATGCATATATTGGTCTCCTTTACATACGTCTGAACCTTTCAAAAGAAATATGATCGTGTCCTCAATTAGAAACAACTATAAACTTTCAACGAATAACTATTTCTTACTTTCGCTCTTTATGTAATACACCTCGTTCATTTCAGCATTATCTTCAAATACACTCTTCTTTGGACATGTTTCTTAATTGTCTAGCATTCTAAAACAAAAAGACGAGTAAGTTTGTACATGCAACTACAAAAATTGTCCTCATAACTTTATTAAAGATCAGACCCTCAGATCAGAGGATCGTGATTCAGATTATGAATCTTCTACTAATTTTTTAAGTGTGATATCACGTCTAACATGGACCCTACTAAAACTGTTTGATTTTGAGATCAATTGTTTGAAGCTGCATCTGACACTTATAAATAAGAAAAAAGTTATTTGGAATTATACCCCCCCCCCCCCCCCCCCCCCCCCATTTTTAATTTTATTAGTAATACCCCCAACTTAGTGTTAAATAATGCGGGGTAAATACAAAAAACACTTGTCAAATGCATGAATTGGGAGGGTATTACTAATAAAATTAAAAAAATGGGGGGGGGGGGGGGACAGAGTTATGATTAGCAAATGTGGTGGTAAATAAAAATAACTCATAAGAAAAAGTTTGACTACTAGCCACATGGTCTCCGTATTGGTAATGATTTTTGTTGTTGTGCTAGGAGAAGCAATGCAAGTCTGCTTTATAGACAACGAGTAACCTCTTGCGGGGGGGGGGGGAGAATCAATTCAGAAACCAGACATTTTTGTATGATAAGGATTACCAGTTTCCTTGAGGTTTTTCCTATATCCTTGTGTGCATGGACAAAAACCATAGCCTGATACCCTTCCTTCAATGATTCTACAACCTGATGAACATTTCTAATCATTTCGAGTCATAGAAAATGAGAGCATCATCAGGTACAACCTTTTGATAGCAAATAGAATTAAACGCATCCATCCTTTTTGCATAATCCTTCTCTTTTATTCCAATATATTGCTGAGCTAGAGGAACTGGTCGGTAGCCTGAATCAAACAAAAAGAGTCCAGTTTCTAGGTTCACCCTTAAGAATTGAGCAACCTGGAGGAAAACAAACAAAAGTTTAAATAAGAACACAACAAGAATGGTGGTTGAAAAGGCATTCAACAATTTGAGGTATATTGTAAAGTAACCTCTAAATAATTTGGAAGAGTAGCAGACAAGCCAACAATGTGTATCATGGACTGTGTTGATTCAACCTGAAGAAAGAGAAAGGATAGGTTAAAGATGTATGAACATATAAGTATAGAACTCAGGACTTATTAGAAGGAATACTATCGAAAATGTCTTTATCCCATGTTTTGAGGGTCGGCTATTTGAATCCTTTTCTTCCATTCAGCCCTTTCAAGGGCCATGTCCTGCAAAATGAAAAAAAAAGGTATCTTTTACAACAACACTACAAGTTTGTTTAGGCCTTCCTCTAGTGCTTCTAGGGGCACCTTTAACTAATATTTTACAGTTCATCCTAACCAACTTAAACTAATATTTTATAGGTCACCCTAACCAGTGCATCTTTCTCTACGTTGGACATGTTCAAACCATTTGAGATGATTTCCTCTAATTATCCCATCAATTGGTGCCACCACCAACTTCCCATGAATACACTTGTTTCTCACCATATCTTTAAATGTACTGTCACTCTTCCAACTGAGCCTTCTCATTTCAGCTATGCTCCTTTGCCTGACATGTTTCTTTAATTGCCAACTACTCCAACCCATTAAGCATGGTTCTTATGGCCACCTTATAGAATTTTCATGTCAACTTAGAGGGTATCGTGTGAACTTAAGAAGACAAGTTTATGGTGCAAAGGCTAGGCCGATTTAAGAAAAAAACTAACACATTCAACTTGCATACAAACCTCATGAAGAACCGCAATCATAGCAATATTTGTCTTTCCAGCACCTGTTAAAGCACAAACCCGCAGACAGCTTAGTCAAAACATACAATGAGAAAGAGGACCTTGCTATGAGACCTCAAAGCAGTTTTACCTATCTTCTAAGTATATCATAAACTTCTTACGACATCTACTATGATTGTTGTTCTTCATGAGGTTTGTCCAGCTCTACTTTTCTTTTTCCTCCTTTCTAGTCTTGTATACATATATGGAGGCTGGTAGCAACATCGTCAATGTCATGGATGATGAAGGCAATGTCATGGAGCTCTTATCGCTCTAGTTATGATCGAGGAATAGATTTCTTGAGAGTCTATAACTAGAGATCAGTGATGGGCTCACCTTCTTAGAATTTTTATTATGCTTGTCATGATACAGATTGCCACCACCACTTTTTTTGTTCTCCCCTGGGTCCGTCGTAGTCTACGTCGATCATGCCATCTCCCACGTCGATCGAGTGATTCCATCCTAAGCCCAATCACTGAGCTTCAAACAGAACAAAAAAAATAAGGTTATTGATATTTCTTCAAATTAAACGCACATTTCATAGAACATATTGTGAACATGGTATACACACTGATGTGAGTGTAGGCCACATTGGTGATGACGATGTTGAGATTAGTAAGGATATTACCTCAAGTCGGGACTTAGGTCTCCATAATACTGAAACAACAGAAATCAACATATATAATAACATTTGTTTTTTTTTTCCAATGGGAGAAGATGGCAAGTACTACTAAGTAATGGTCATAATCACCTAGAAAGGTCGTAGCCGACATAGATAGAAGCTCTAGGCGGTGTGACGGTGCTCTCAGAGAGCTTGATCGTGAGGAGAGGAATGATGTCGGACATCACCGTTCGCTTGAGAGGAAAGGAATCATCGTGAGCCATGACAGACATCCTCGTCCGCTTGAGAGGGAAGGAATCATCTTGAGACATCTTGATGGCATGGATGTACCCGAAGGAGGCCCCATAGCCAAGCATCTCGACGTAGATGAGGCGGATGAGTCCTTTATTTTTCAGTAGTGCACGTCGGGATCGGGGATGCGACGGAAGCAGTCGACCTGGAGGAGGACGATACAGTCCTCCTCGACCTTCGACCGATACTCACCATTGACTTGACAAGGTGTAACTCCTTGGACTATTTCCAACCGCTTGGAACCCTATGGGGAGATTTTGACCGAAGCTCTTCAGCTTCTCCATGGGCAAGCCGGAGGTACTTCTAGGGTTTCACAGGGATCGATGGTGGTGACGATAAAGGAGAAGATGAAGATCTGTACGATAAGGAAGGGTTTGTAGGATTTGGGTATTAGGGTTTAATTTGGGATTGGGCAAGGATCTACAGGAGAATGAAGAGTTCGTAGAGAATATGGTGGGAGAGGACCATTTTTGTATACAATATTTATTTTGGGTCCGACTATTGACACCCCATGTATTTTTAAGGACACCCCATGTAACTTAAGTGAAGAAATAGATTAATGTGTAAAGACGTTAATACCCCCCATCTATTATAGCACATTCCATCAGTCTCCTTCATTATTTGCTCTTCTTAGTACACCCCACTTTCTCTCCCCAACCCAAAAACCCTCCATTTCCCCTCCCCAAGCCAAAAACCCTAAATTCTTCTTACTTTGAAGGAAGTTAAAGGAAGTTGAAGAAATCATGATGGAGGGACAAAATGCACATGAATCTTCCAAGGTACGTTCCTCTTATGTTGATTTTTTTCGTTTGTAATCGTGTGATTCGGTTTTTTTTCGAATTTTTTTTTCAGAATTCGTGATCTGTTCGACCTGTACAAGTCGAACAGATGAAGAGATGTTCGACCTGTAAGGGCCGAACAGTAGGGGTTCGCACGACCTGCTCTGGTCGAACAGTATGAATTATAGTGACATGTTATTAATTGTATGCAGGTAAATTTGGCCGAAGACGCACCGCTACCATCCATTATCACCAGGTGGTCTATTCTGCGTCTTCCATGTGCATCCGGTTGGGAGGATATCTACAAAGAACGGATCGAAAAGTATAAGGAAATTGTTCCATCCAGTAGCTCACATGTTGAGACTTTGGCCGATTAGCGAGGACGATTAATTGTATTTATAACAAAAGTTGTGATGTATTAGTTCCTTGAACTATCATGTATTTGTACCCAAAAATTGATGTATTAGTAACAGACGTTGTGATGTATTGGTTCCTTGAACTATCATGTATTTGTACCAACAAAAATGTTGTATTGTGTATATTACAGTTTTTGCAATTGAAATGGGCTTGAACTTTTTTTTTGACTGGAAATGTACTGTTCGACCACAATTTGTCGTCCAGATACATACTGTTCGACCACAACAGGTCGAACTCTTGCAAAATGTTCGACCTGTAATCGCCGAACAGTTTGCAAATGTTCGACCTGTGGTGGTCGAACAGTACGTACCTGCACGACAAAGTGTGGTCGAACATTACATTTCCAGTCAAAAAAAACAAGTTCAAGCAAGAATTTCACCACAAAATCCAAGCCACATTTAGCAACCAACTAGTGTGGACTTTCAGCAGTTATAAGGACATTGCTAGGATTTCACCACAAAATCCAAGCCACATTTAGCAACCAACTTTCAGCAGTTATAAGAACATTACATTTCCAGTCAAAAAAACAAGTTCAAGCAAGAATTTCACCAAATTTAACCGCCAACTTTTGGCAACAATTTCAAAGTAACATTTAACCAAAGTCAATGTTGGTTGTAATCAAGATTCACCACAATTTTTCTAAACAACCACAAAATAACAAACACCAATTCAAAAACAACATAATAACAAAGTCAATGTTGGTTGTAGTCATAGTCTATGACCTACGGCGACGCCTACGACTAGTTTCCCTCCTAGAAGATTCAGGTTGATCTTGGGGCTGGAGCTTTAGTGCGCCATATGCGCCAATTATGGTTGACTCGACGATCGACGGGTCTAATGGCTCTTGACCGTCCATCAATTGCTGGTACGCCGGTTGTAGATATTCCAATGCATTTTCGATCATGGCCCATGGGTCTGGCCCAGTCTGGGTAGATGTAGTACCAGCGGCGCTAGAGACGTTATCTGGATTTTGGACGATAGGGTGTGAAAACTTCATATACCAAACCATGTAATCATTTGTACACTCCCATGCAGGGTTGGCAGCTCTCCCACGGGCTTCGGGAGACAGTACATGGCTGCGCCAGTATTGGAAGTAGCCTCCTAGAACATTGAACGCCAGCTTGTACTGCTGGCTCGTGCTTCCCCGACGGACCTCACTTGGAAACAAAGGATCGTAAGGAATTTTTTGTCGTAGCCCAAATTGCCGAAGGACACGGTCGGGATGATACGGCTCTACAATGTCGAAGGCACGTATACATCCATGAAAGAAAGTCACATCGTCGCGAGGAAAACTGTTCCTCATTCCGTGGTAGGGAGTCCAATTCACCTACATCATAAATTGAAACAATTAGTCATGGGTAGAACAAAAGTTATGAGTAAGTGGATAAATTAACACTCACATTGTGGACTTGAAGATTGTCTAATACCTCCCTGATGGATGAGACCATGTTGGTACCTGGTCCAGCATGGGGTCTATTGGCCCACCTCATAGCAAGTGGGTCCCCCATCTGATAGTTGACGTTATGTGTAGGCCTCGTGAAGGGAAAATACTCGAATATCCATGCCTACAATACGAAAATATGAAGCATATTGGTCGTTGTATAACATTAAAAAATTGCATATCATGGGCTGAGATATAGATACCTCCAGTAAAGTCAAGTATCCACATATTTGGCGGACCCCACTCCGAGATGCTACTCCAAGCTGTCGGTATAAGAAAGCTAAAGCAGCAGCTCCCCAGGCATAGTCATTGACGTTATTCAAATTCTCTAAAAGGCTGAGAACTTTTGTATCAACCCGTGTCCCACTTTTGTCAGAAAATATTGTGCATCCAAGTACGAACCATAAATAGGCACGGACAGCATGCCTTCTTTTCACATTATCCGTGCTACTGACGTCTGACTCAAATTCAGACCGGAGCCACTCCATCCGGACCGAGCTACCTCTCTGGCCCAGAAGCTCAGTATGTGCATCCCTTTCTGACACCCCCAACAACCTATTAATCATCTTCTTTGGCTCCTCCCGTCCCCTTGCTGACAATGGTTCAACCACTGGTAGCCCACTGACCGGGAGTCCGATGAGACAAAAAACATCATCCAGCGTAATTGTCATCTCACCGAATGGCATGTGGAAAGTGTTAGTCTCTGGTTGCCAACGCTCGAGAAACGCACAAATTAGATTCTTATTTGGCGTCTTGTACGAAACCGACCTTAATTTCGCAACTCGAGAGTTCCGAAGCAACTCGCTTATATTGCCCTCTAAATTCCATGTATCCATCTTGGTTGTGGGGCACCAACACCTCAATACGGGCCTCTCAATTCCGTTCCAAATCTCGTACGCCACATGAGTTTTGAAACTTGGAATAAGTCGGGGATCCTCAGGTCCACCGGGACAAGGGCCCGTCAAAATATCAGCGTCTTCTTCCTCTTCTTCATCTGTGCGCCGCTCTTCGTCTGCGTGGCTTTCTTCGTCTAATTGGCCGGTCGGTTGAGTCGGAGCAACGACCGTAGCTTGTTCAAGACGTGCACGTTCTTGTTCTTCAAGACGTGCACGTTCTTGTTCTTCGGCACGACGTCTCCTAGCAGAAGCATGAGTGGCTTCCCTCCGCCTAGTGTTTCCTGCAAATTTAATCAACAACCATACATTAAGGAGAAAATATATGTTTTGCCTAAAAAATGTACTGTTCGACCAATACATGTCGGACAACCACATACTGTTCGACCACAACAGGTCGAACAATCGCAAACTGTTCGACCACAACAGGTCGAACAAATGCAAACTGTTCGACCATTACAGGTCGAACAGTTGCTTTTTGCCCGACCGACCAGGGTCGAACAATGCCGCGAATTCCAAAAAAAAATGCGAACGATTGTCTCGTTGTTGTCACAATCGATCGGTTTCGAAACATACACAGAGATCCTAAACGAAGATAGATACTAATTTCGAACAAGATTACTCATCTATAGGTCGATTTGCGGAAATTTACCTTCCGATTGAACTTGTTTTCCTCTATCCATTGCGAAGCCGAACAAGGGAGAACTCTTCGACGAAGGGGAGGCGACCGGGCAACGACTGGAGGGAGGAGAGTGAATGTTAGGGTTTTGTGAGGGAGGAGAGTGAATGTTAGGGTTTTGTGAGGGAGGAGAGTGAATGTTAGGGTTTTGTGAGGGAGGAGAGTGGAGTGGAATTTTAGGGGTGTACTTAGAAAGCTTTGAGATGGGGGTGTAGAATAGGTAGGGGTATTTTTGTCAAATATTGGGGTGTACTTAGTATTTTTATAAGCTTAATCAACTACATGTGGGGTGTACTTAGAAATTGGGGTGTCCTTAGAAATACATGGGGTGTCAATAGTCGGACCCATTTATTTTTTTGGTGAAACTGAGGAGGGAAAGTTAAAAATTTTACAGTTTGTTTATGGTGAAAATGGGGAAGTGTCGGTATATAATGTGTAAGCCGACGTCGAAAAATTAAAGGAAGATATTTTTCGACGTTTAATGTAAAATGTCAGTATTTGCTTAACTAAGCCGACTTGAATATAAACGTCAAAAAATAAACGTTTGTAATCCTCGACGTTTAAGAGAAAATGTTGGTATTTTGCAACGTTTATTATAGAACGTTGGTGTATCATGCGCAAGCCTACGTTTCAATAAACGTCGAAAGAAAAAAATGTCGAAAAGGTCCTATTTTCTTGTAGTGCGCACAGGGACGTCGTCTCGTGGACCGCTGCCATCTAGGGCCTCGCCGCCCTCGGACGCCCCGCGACGGCCCTCCGCGTCTTCGCCTCCATGAGGCCCCACGCCGCCGCCGTGGTCTTTGCCGTGTCTGTCTCCGCCGGGCTCGGGTCCTTGGTGTTGGCCTGGTGTCTGCACGCCTACGCCGAGAAGGCCTGGTTCGGAGGCCGCGTCTCCGTCCGGAACCCCCTGGCGCTGGCCCGGTGCCTGCACGCCTACGTCGATAAGGCCGAGTTCGTGTCCGTACCATTATGGCACGGGTCATCCACTAGTATATATATAGGAGAGAGAGAGAGGCGATTTACTGTAGCAGTTGGCGCCGACAGGTGCCCCCCTGGGTGAATGACTGGGTAATTAATTATTTTAATTCAGAATAAATTGCAAAAAAATCCAAAAAAATTCTAGAAAATTCTAGAAAATATTTCTAAGTGTTTAGAAATATTTTAACATAAAATATCATCGTTTGACCTCACAGTAAATTTCAAAAACTTATAAAATATAAATTCTATATGTTTTAATTATCTAAAAATTCTAAAAAAATCTAAAAAAAATCTTAAAATATTCTAGAAAATATTTATAACCTAGTAGAGCCTAAATAAAATACTGGGTCCCAAAAATAACTTCGAATGGCCATATGGTAAATCATGAAAGTCAATAAAATATATAAATCTTCACAAAATAAATATTTAAAAATTATCTAAATTATCTAAAAATCATAGTAAACTATAAAATAGCTATAGAATGTTTATATAATCTACCTAGAGTCTATATAACCATAATATGGTCCTAACTTACCTGTGGGTGTAGGCATGACATCCTATGATCATAAAAATCAACCATAATCTAATCAAATAAAATTAAAAAAATTCATAAATTTTTAATCGGGGTGGAAGATGCCACATTAACCTAGGGCTCAGTATAACCTAGGGCTCAATATAATGACTATGATCTCCTACAGGCCATTCTTCGTGATTTTAATACGGAGACAGACCATTCTCATTCATTTTAATACGGAGAATGACCATTCTCCGTGATTTTAGCATGGAGAATAACAATTCTCCGTTATTTTAACACGAAGAATGACCATTCTCCTGTATTTCTACACAGAGAATGGCCATTCTCCGTCATTTTAACACGAAGAAAGTCAGTTCTTCGTCAATTTAATATGGGAAAAGACCATTCTCTGTGTTTTTAACACGGAGAATATAAATTCTCCGTGATTTTAACACAAAAAATGGCAATTCTCCGTTAGTTTAACACGAAAAATGACAATTCTTTGTTATTTTAATACGGGGAATTGCCATTCTCCGTTATTTTAACACGGAGAATGACAATTCTCCGTTAATTTAACACGGGCCATTCTCTGTGTTATTAACACGGAGAATGTCAATTCTCCGTGATTTTAACACGGATAATAACAAAAAGCTCTTAATTCTCTTTACATCAGCTCTCTCTTCTCTAACTGGGGTTCCAGTTGATGATGATGATGATGATGATGATGATAATGAAGTAGGATTCCAGTTGATGCTGATGATGATAATGAAGTAAGGTTTCAGTTGATGCTGCTGTTGATGATGAAGTGGGAACTGATGATGACGATATGGTGTGAAGATTGTGAATGGAGAGTCACTGACGAGTTTTTGAAGTAAGGTTCAAAGATTTTGGAGGAGGAAACTTAGATTCGAAAGTGAGCAGCGTATGGAAGAAGAGAAAGAATCGAAACATTTTTTTGAAGAGTAGGTTTCGTGGATGTTTTCAATAAATTAGAAGGGCGAAAGGTCATTCCGCATCCTTTTATATATTTTTCGCTAATTCTGGGCACACGATAAAAATGTTATTTTGCGGTGGATTTTTTATAAAACTTTTACGATTTTTGAGCATTTGATAAAATTTTTCCTTTTAGAATTTGGACATGTGTTTAGTTAGATAATATCATTTAGTTAGCTTAAATATAAATTGAATATTGAATATATATAATATGATTTGTTATATGTAGTTAAAGGATTGAATATTTTTTAAACTACGGAGGAGATAAAATATGCTTTATCTTAAAAAGTAAATTTTTTAATATTAATTGATGAGTATATATATATATATATATATATATATATATATATATATATATATATATATATATATATATATATATATATATATACACACACACACACACACACGCACAAACACACGCACCACACAGATAGAGAAGAAAAAAATATTTCAAACTTTAGTGTTGAACTTATTCAACAACTTTAGGTCTCATGTGATGAACTTCTTTAACAATAACTTTTATTGAGCACAATGAGAATATCAATGAGAACCTTTAGACCCCTCTGTACAGCATGTCGTGTGTCCATTTATAGAAATTCAATCTTATGTAGGCGTAAAATCAAATCTTACGTGGGCTTACCATATATGAATATACAAATCAATCAAATACATGGTCAAAGTCAAAAAAGGTCATTGACCTATTTTTGGACATTTTTCTTCACATCTCTACCTCGACAATATTTTGCCACAAAATCGAGCCGACATACTCCTCCACAGCACAAATTCACCAAATCAAACACTCATCAATTTCGTCCCTAAGGATTCTCAAGCAATGGGTAGGACTTGGAGTAAGGCCAAGCAATATTGGAACTTAGCTCCAGGAACAACCTTAGTCAACATATCAGCGAGGTTGTCCTTGGTATGCACATTTTCAAGTGCAATGTCACCGTCTTCTACAACATCCCGTATGAAATGGTAGTGAACATCGATATGCTTGGTCCTTGCATGATGGACTTAATTTTTTGCCAAGTGGAAAGTACTTATGCTATCACAATGCACATCAACTACATCCTGCTTCACCCTAAAGTCATTAAACAAGCCATGAAGCCATAAGCCTTCTTTCAATGCCTCTGCCACTTCCATATACTCTACTTCCGTAGTCGATAGGGCAACCATAGCCTGCAACAAAGACCTCTAACTAATTGGTGCACCATGTAGAACAAACACGTATCCAGTAGTTGACATGCGCCTATCTAGATCACCAGCAAATCTGAATCAAGATATCCACTGACTTGACTAAAGTCTCCAGCAAAAAGTAATTTCCTACATTAATTAATGGTGTCCTTCAAGTACCTGAATATCAACTTCATATTCCCTAGTGTTTTTTCCCAGATTAGCCATAAAGCGACAAATCACACTTATATATGGCCTGTGTAATGTTTGGTCGAGTGCACACCATAACCTACATCAAGATGCCAACTGCACTCGCATAAGGAACTCGAGTCATGTGCTCATTCTCCTCATTTGTAGTATGAGATGACTTAAGTGAGAGCCTAAAAGTATCCAGCCAAGGGAGTAGAAACTAATTTTGCATCTTCCATACCAAAATGAACAATGATCTTCTCAATGTAGGATTTCTGAGACAAAAACAATTTTTGTTTCTCCCTCTCCCTTTTAATCTCCATCCCTAAAATCTTATTGGCTCCACCTAAGTCCTTCATCTCAAACTCCAAGCTAAGTTGAGACTTCAGTTTATCTATCTCTACCATGCTTTTTGAAGCAATAAGCATATCATCCACATATATATATATATATATATATATATATATATATATATATATATATATATATATATATATAACCTCCACCACAAAGTTTATGAAAGTAAACGTAACAGTCATACTTACTTCGGGTGAAATCATGCTTTGTCATAAAGGCGTCGAACCGATTGTACCATTGTCGAGGCGACTGCTTCAACCCATACAATAATTTTTTCAACAAACATATATAATTTCCTTGCTAACCACCTTGAAGCCCTCCAGTTGTGTAACGCTCCAGTCCCAAAATACGTAGGACTAGGATACGTTTACATGCCAGCTACGCAACTCCATCCCAGCTTGAATACGTATATAAGCTGTCTGGTTGTTCTACAATCAACTACATCTCAATCCACTAAATATCGATAATAATAACGAATCAAGTGCAGTAAGGCTGATCAGATCATAATACACTGATTCTTGGATAGATAAAATATATTATAATGGATCCCCAATAATACATTCATCATAAACAAGCTAGAAAAAAATGAAGCTTGCAAAAGACTGGGCTATAACAATAGCGAAAATCAAATATAGGACAAAATCTAAATACGAAAGTGAAAGATAAAAACATCAACTAAATATACCTGCAGACTTGGTGTAGCAACCATCCTCCATCAACGTATCATATCTTCATCTAATACTTGGAGAGATCACCAGGTCCTCAGGGGACTAGCAAGATACGTAATATATATGCTACTGTATAGTAAATAACATGCAATGATAGATAGAAAAATGGTACAAGAAAGTAGAGTCTGAAGGAAATACGATACTAGAAATAAAACATAGAAGAAATGGCATGCCTCGAGAATCGTGCTAATAAACGCGACTATAGAAAATTGAGGTAAACCGCAGCCCGGTGGTTGCTAACGGCCCTATAGATTGCAGTCCGGTGGTTGCTAACAACCTATAGTTAGTTTCAATCGCAGTCCGGTGGTTGTTAACGATTGAGAGTGGTCAGGTATAGTCACGTCTATAACAAGGTCCTCGCCTAAAACTACGAGTCCAACAAGTTAAGTCAAACATGTCAAGTCCAGGGTAAACAAGTCAAGGGAACACGATAGAGGCTAAGCAATACTATCACTAGACATGAACAAGATAGAAAAAATATGACAAGTAATATGGGAAAAGAAAGTAACAATCTACGTGCACATAAAACTAGGAATAACCATGACATGAAGCAGGAGAAAAATATGTAACCAAGTGAGACATAAAAGAATAGCAATATAGAAAAGCATGTAAATACTGTAAAGTTTGGCAAGGTGTATTTGCCTGGTGGTAGCAAAAGGTCCTGCAACCAACTCGTCAAATCAAAGAGTCTCGAAACATGAATTCCCGTAAACGCCTCTGGATGCTGAAACAGACACTGTCAATATTTTTGAAATAAGCAAAATATCTAGGATAAGCTACCCATAAGTTCAATTCTAGACACATGGACAAAACGATAATTTCGGACTAAAACAGTGTCCGTCGTTGGATCCGTTTTGTATCCAAAAGCGTGCCAACACTTACGGTCTCTAAAGTCATTAAACTATATATCTACGGGTCCGATTTGATGATACAAATTCAACCATATGTCCAAAATTGAATTTCGGTGGGCCATGCACAAATTTACCAGTTGAGTCAGATCGTGGGGCCCGCAAAATGGCGATCCGATCAACTATCTCAGAATCGAACCAAACTTGGCTCACATAACTAGAAAAATGACACAAGTCCATTGGCATAAGTTTCATCACGAGGTGACGAACGTGCACAAAGTAATTGACTAGTTTACAAAGAGGTCGATACGACAAAATTTGACAGAAACGCCTCAAATTCGTCGCGCACATGCAACCATTTTGAGTTCCGTCAAAGCCCACACGTCCGGGTATACCATACGCATCTTTCGATACAATTGGTACACGACAAAGTGGTCCGGTTTGGCGGGACGCACTCCGTATCGCAAATTTTGAGTTTCTGAAAACATAATTTTTTGTCAAATTAGAACCATTTTTATTCGATGCATACATATTATTATTTAAAATTAAAAGAAGAGTTTTTCTGTCCTTAATAAATTCCTTCAAATGGATTCATGAAATCGTGCATGATTTGGAAGAAAATTGGATGTAAAGTGGTGTCATTGAACTGTTTTTCAATGTTTTGTTGTGGACTATTTTTTCTCAAATTTGAGTCGATGTATCGAACAACATGGTGCATCTAACTACGAAGTGTTTGATGGGAAGCAGAGTTGTATAAGTTGTGAACATACCTGAGAAGACGGAATGAAGATCGATCAATCGTGTGTGGAGATGTCGAAGCACGAAGTTGCTCTTCTGCAATTGTCGACGCTGTCTCTTTTGAGGCTACTGCACGCGCGGTGGCAGGGCCGGGGGTCGCTAGGGTCGTACGGGAAGGGTGGAAAAGGATTAGAGTTAGGGTTTTGTCTTCTTCTTCTCTCGCTATCTATATATACTTATGTGCTTTCTCGAACAGAGGGTGTGGGCTGCTTGTGCAGGTTTGGGTTTGGAGATGATCTCGCAAGATTTTCACTAGTTTTTTTGTTCCTTTTTCTATATATATATATATATATATATATATATATATATATATACAATGCATGTATACAATATATTTTATTGGGACTTTTCTCATATATATATATTTTTATTATAACAAAAATCCTATTGATATATATTTTTAACTTATACTAAAATTGCAAATAATAATAAAGTACTTATTCAGGTATATATATATATATATACTCAACTTATAAATACACACTAATTAGAAAATAATAGAAATACAATAATATTTTAGGAATTAAGAGTTTTCCATAATAGCATCCGTTTAGTATAAAATAATATTGATATTATGTATATAACGCAACCCATTGACATGTCACTGGTTGACAAATACAAGAGGAGTGGTCTACCCAGTACAGGTGGAACATGCCAGATATTCTGTAATTCCTTCATATGCCTTTTGACATTCCTCATTCCACTGCCCATCTTCATTCTTTCTCAGCAGCAACACTTTTTTTTATTGGTTTATAGATTGGCGTAAGCTGCGAAATGAATCGGCTCAGAGTGCACCATAGGAACTACAAAAAATGGCTCTTTCTCTTTCGTATACTTATAGTTATTATTGTCAATTGTTTTATTTGATAATTTATGCAATTATATGGATTATATCTATTTGCACCAACACCTTGACGATTCCCGATCGTTAATACATATAGAGTCCGATAAGAATATCTTGAGTTGGCACAGAAATTGGATCTCCAATAGCTGGAGACAAGAGAATCATATGAGAAAACATAAGTAAACGAGCCTCCGCTTTTGCTTCCAAAGATAAAGTACATGAACAGCCATTTGATCCCCATCAAAATCTGCATTGAAGCCCTTACAAACTAATGGGTGTAAACAAATAGCGCGTCCGTCCACTAAAATGGGTTGGAACGCCTGTATGCCCAATCTATGCAGGGTGGGTGCTATATTCAACAATACGGGGAATACAGGATGTCCCTGCATAACTTGAAGTATTTTCCATAAATTGGTTCTTTTTGCCGAATTTTACTTTTAACAATCCCTATGTTAGAAGCAATATATATGTTGTCTGATTAGACCACGAATTACAAATGTTTGGAAAAGCACTATTGCTATTTCTCGAGGTAATACACATTGATGTAATGAAAGCGAAGGACTCACGACAATGATAGAACGCCCACCATCCTGATCAGACTCACTCCTCTTGCTTGAAGCCAACACTGAAGACTCATCGAATGTGACACCCCTGATGACCAAGAACTTCTTACACTACAAAAATTTGTCAGTTTAGCGACGTACCAAAACGTCGCTAAACTCGACAAAAATGTCGCTAGGTAAAATTAGCGACGTTTTCAGCGATGTTTTGGAAACGACGGAAAAAATGTGTCGCCAAACGAGAAAACATCGTAAAACGTCGCAATGGCGACGTTAGTTAGCGACGTTATTTGCGACGTTTTCACGTTGACGCTACTTAGCGACGTCTTTGCGACGATGTGGTGGCATCAGATTGTTTGCCACGTCAACAATTTAGCGACGTATTTAGCGACGTATATATTCGTCGCTAACAGTTAGCGACGAATATAAACGTTGCTAAATACGTCGCTAAATTGAAAAAAAAATTAAAAAAAGAATCCAGAATGCAAATGTACAATCCAAAATACAGAATCCAATCCCTGGGTTCCCCGACCCCTTCGGTGGAACACTCAACACAGGCACGCACAATATAATCCAGAATATACCAAAAATAATTGGTCGTCTCCTCAAGCCTATCGGAACCTCACAATATGCATCACACATCACACAAACAAATATACATCACAATATGCATCACACATCACACAAACCAATATACTTCACACACAAAAAACAAATATCCATCACAATATCCAAAAGGAGATATATCCATCAAAACAAATATCCATCACAATATCCAGAAGAGATATATCCATCAAAATAAATCCAGTCAATATATGTATCTACTGTCATCTATGCTGGGGCAGATAGAACTCCCTCAGCCAGCGCGCATAAGTAGGATCCGCGGCAGCCAGATCAATATCCAAAGGAGATGGATGACTGGAACTCCCGGTGGAACTGTCCTGTGATGCCACCTCCTCCTTCACAGCTCCCTCGGCTTTAGGAATTACTTCTGGAGCAGCTCTTTCGGTGGAAGTGCCCTCTGGAGCTGGAGCTACCTCCTCTTTCACAGCCATCTGTGCCTCCCTCAAGCGAGATCCTCGGGTCTTAGGTGCCATCTGTGAGAACGGGTGCCATCTAGTTTGAGTACATTTTTGAAAGCAGATAAAATACAGAAAATTCAATTTTTTGCCAAGTGTGAGAACGGATGGCTCAGAACACAACCCAAAATTTATTCTAGCTTACATTAGTGTGAATCATCTATGTTATGTACATATGGTGTAGTATATGTTCTTATCGTATCTAGTATCTGAAGAAGTAACAGAATCAAGATGAACTCACATAATGTAATACTAAGACATCATCTACTACTATATTTGATATAGTAATAGGTTGTTATATCATCATTACCGAGGGATGAGGGTCGGAGGACAGTCAACGTTATCTACGGCTACATAGTTTCTGCCTCGTCAGTCGAATAGCTGTAGGGACTATGTACTGGTCACCATGTCGTACCGTAGATTAATGCAAATGGAGCTGGAGTTGGATACAAAATACAGAATCTAATCCCTGGGTTCGTCGAAAATACAAAAACAAAGATTGACACACAATACTAATTCATATGTGTTTTAAGTGTGAGAACAGATGGCTCAGAACACAACCCAAAATTTATTCTAGCATACATTAGTGTGAATCATCTACGTTCTGTACATATGGTGTAGTATATGTTCTTATCAAATCTAGTATCTGAAGGATATAACAGAATCAAGATGAACCCACATAATGTAATACTAAGATATTATCTACTACTAAAAGATATAGTGATAGGTTGTCGTATCATCATTGCCGATGGATGAGGGCCGGAGGACAGTCAACTTCATCTACGGCTACATAGTTACATGAGCTAGTCGTCGCAAAACGTCGCTATGACGTCGCTAATAACGACTAATTTAGCGATGTTAGTATGAACGTCGTTAGATTCTAATTATATTCCCCCAACCAATTCATTTATCCATATTTTACTCTCTCACTCTATCCTCCCCCCTCCGGCGCTCTCACAGTACTAATTCATATCTGTTTTAAGTGTGAGAGTGGATGGCTCAGAACACAACCCAAAATTCATTCTAGCATACATTAGTGTGAATCATCTATGTTTTGTACATATGGTGTAGTATATGTTCTTATCGTATCTAGTATCTGAAGAATGTAATAGAATCAAGATGAACTCACATAATGTAATACTAAGACATCATCTACTACTCTATAAGATATAGTGATAGGTTTTCATATCATCATTGCCGAGGGATGAGGGTCGAAGGACAGTCAACGTTATCTACGGCTACATAGTTTCTGCCTCGCCAGTCGAATGGCTGCAGGGACTATGTCCTGATCACCATATCGTAGTCCAATACAATCCAGAGATTGACACAGTACTAATTTATATATGTAGTCCAATACAAATAGTCTAATACAAAAATAACCCAATACAAATAGTCCAATATAAATAAGTACTAATAGCTAATGAGAACCACGCAGCTCACGCAAACGCTCAGTGATACGATCACGCAACCACCTCGAATAAGTGGGATCGACGACGGCAGGAGAGATGTAGTCCATTGCAGGTGCTGGATGAATAGAACTCCCGGTCTCACTAGCTACCGGTGCCACTTCCTCCTTAACAGTAGAGGAGCCACCTCAACATTCACTGTTTTCCTCAAACGACGTGCTGCTCCTCGGGTCATGGGGGCCATCTGGTAAGATCAATATTCACAAATAATATAATTGTAACATAAGCAAGCTAACTAAAGGAACCATCATCTCGTTTGAGTACATTTTCGAAAGAAGATAAAATACAGAATATTTAATTTTTTGCCAAGTGTGAGAACCGATGGCTCAGAACACAACCCAAAATTCATTCTAGCATACATTAGTGCGAATCATCTATGTTCTGTACATATGGTGTAGTATATGTTCTTATCGTATCTAGTATCTGAAGAATGTAACAGAAAGATGAACTCACAAAATGTAATACTAAGACATTATCTACTACTATATAAAATATAGTGATAGGTTGTCATATCATCATTGCCGAGAGACGAGGGTCGGAGGACAGTCAATTTTATCTACGGCTATATAGTTTTTGCCTCGCCAGTCGAATGGCTGCAGGGACTATATCCTGATCACCATTTTTCGGTGTCGAAAAACAAATAATTATCAGATTTTTCGGCACTATCGGTGCTTTCGAATCGGAGTATCACATTTTCTATCGGTGCTTTCGAATCGGAGTATCACATTTTTCGGTGTCGGAAAACAAACAATTATTACTAAATTATCAGATTTTTTGGCACTATCGGTGCCCCTGACCAAGCCACCCCCTTGCTCCCCACCCCCAGTCGCCTCCACCCCTACTGCTCCCCTCCCCCAGCCGCCCCCACCCCCCCTGCTCCCCTCCCCCAGGCGCCCCCACCCCCGCTGCTCCCCTCCCCCAGCCGTCCCTACCCCCTCTGCTCCCCTCTCCCAGCCGTCCCCACCCTCCTGCTCCCTTCCCCCAGCCGCCCCCACCCCCTGCTCCCCTCCCCCCACCCACACATACCTACCCCTAACCCGAACCCTAACCCTAGCTCCCCTCCCCCAGCATCCCTCACCCCCCTGCCCCACCCCCCAGCCACCCCCCACTCACCCCCCAACCACCCGTATCCCCCTGCCCCCCCTCCGAGCCACTGGCACGCCCCCCAATCACCAACAACCAAAACAGCCGGAGATAGAGAGAGAGAGTCACGTACCGGAGATGGAGGAGAGTCGCCGGAGAGAGTGAGAGTGCCAGAGAGAGTGAGAGCGCCGGAGGGGGAAGGAGAGAGAGTGAGAGAGTAAAATGGGGGAAAATAAATCGTTGGGGGGATATAATTAAAATTTAGCGACGTTTATACTATCGTCGCTAAAGTAGTCGCTCATAGCGACGTTTCGTGACGACTAGCTTATGTAATTAATATACGTCGTTATTTCGTCGCTAGTAGCGACTATTAGTGATGTTTCAATAAAACGTCGCTAATGTACACAATTTAGGGACGTTAATCGAACGTCGCTAAATTTACGTCGCCAAATGAGCGAATTTTAGTAGTGTTATCCTCCAGGCAGTATAGATGGTATCCCTTCACTCCTTGTGCATATCCAAGAAAATGACTTTCTTGCTCTTGGATCCAACTTATCCTCATTGACATGATAGTAAACTTTGCATCCAAACACGCGCAAAGTGCTGTAATATGCTGGTTTGTCGGTCATCATCTCATATGGAGTCTTACGGTTTATAGCCGGAGTTGGTGATCTATTAACCAAAGTACCGCGCCATGTGTATAGCATCCCGACAAAGGTACGTATGCGTTAGAGAAGTAGAACAGAAGACTCGTGAAATCACAAAGCGCCAAATATTTTTCTCTTCCATCGTTAAGATACACCCTTTTAAGAAAATAAAATTCTTCAAACCCTATATGGTTAACTTAACCTTACAAAGTAATATATATTAAGCGCTTAACCACCCCTAGGAACCCAACTGGGTGCTATGTCCTCCACCGTCTTTCACAAATTTATATCCAAAGAAAATATGATTTAGATCCAAATACACTAGCTATTTCAAAAAATTATAGACACGAATATAAAAGTTTCATATAGTATTTAATTTGTAGAGTACAAATAGTGAGGGATGCAACTTCAGGGCTTCAGGCTTCTTATTCTCGAAACAAAACAACAACAAAGACAACAAGCTTATAGAGATGCATCAATGTACATCATTGATGCATGCATGCGTTAAATAACACTCGACGACAACAGTACTTACTTATGAATAACACGTACAAACTTCTCACCCTTAATTAGTTGCATGCATATGTATATATATAAGCCTAGCTAGCTAACAATTGCACATGCAGTCGCCCCAATAATCATGGGACGAATCACACTGACCCCCTCCTGCGTATCCTTCCCTTTCGCAGACATCAGCGCACGACGAATCATCACCTTGACAGGGACCAACAAAATTGCCGCTCCGACACTCTCCAGCAGCTGTGGGCTTGGCTACACCTGTGTGTTTGTAAGCAGTAGTAATTATAGCTATACATACATTAGTACTGCTAATTTAAGACAAGTTATAATAAAGGAATTAATTGGAAGGGTTGAGAGAATTAGAACCATATGATATGACGAACAAACATAAGAGAAGGGTAGCAGCTCCAATTCTCAGTGAGTTTGCCATTAATGATAAGACGACCGAATGAAGAGAAGAGAATTGTTTGGCTAATAGAGATAATTACACTGGAGGGGGCTTTATATAGCCTCAGATATGCTGTCGAGAAAGAAAGAAAGAGATGACAAAATTAAGATTATTCCAAAAAAAGAAAGAAAGAAATTTCCTTCTTGAAGGGAATGCGTGTCAAACAGGTCAGTTATGGCATCTATGATGGTGCATCTTCGCGAGCAGCTTTGTATTTTAGCCTCATAAGTAAAAGCTTGAGATACCATCAGGCTCGGCAAATTGTCGGATGCGCCATAATATATATATGATCAAATTGACAATTAGACATGTGCTTGTCTCCTAATTACAATGCTATAGCAAGAAGGAACTAATTTGTCATAGAATTTGAAAACGCGTCTGTATATTACTAAAGTGTCTTACATATTTGTTTGGAGGGATGTTGTTGTGAGAAAATTATGTTTTCTATGACATGTTCGTGCGGTGGGAGATGCAATATCCTTCGATACTTCTTGGAACATTATCTTACATTTCTAAAGTCCACCCTCCTCACCTGGCCTACCTGCCAGGCATTGAATAACGAATGCGTGCACTTAATTGGCGTTAGTTAGCGCACGAAGTATTAGTCAAAAGTATAGCTATGTCATGATACTTTGCAATTTGATTTTATGTCATTTTGTGTCACACATTGGCTGACTATAATTAATCTTAGCTTAGCAAAGTAAATGGAATTGAATGCAGCTCTTGTAGTCCTAGTAAATGGGTCTTAAATATATTCTAGCTTTGGCAAATGGCTCATTATTCAGATTTAATGAAAGATACTCTAATAAGACTTGTGAGAATAGCTTCCCAACCCCTTCCTCCGCCTCTTTCTAAGCACACATTATTGTTACTTTTTCTAATGCTTGATTTTAAGTCAAGGTAATAATTCATCAAACCGCTAACTTTTTTTTTTCCACAAGTAAGCTTCATACTGTTTTTCTTGTGAAACTTCTGTATGCGTCATACCATTTTGCTGCAGTCAAAACCTGATCAAAGTTTGCAAAAACTTCCTATGTTGTTGATGCTTAATCTATATATGTTGATATGAGTTTAGTTGAATAAAATTTGGAGAAACTGAGGAAAAAGTTGCAATACTCTTGATGATTTTGAGGATAAAGAAATGATCTGTCTACAACTTTAATTGCATATTTTTGTTGTTGGGAACGCGGTGTGTTCCGAACCGGAGTTGGCCCATACGGTACGATATTGGATTGGGTTCATATGCCTTAAAAGAGAATTTCCATGTAAGGCCTGAACCAATTTCAATTATCTATACCTCATGATCCCCTCCTACCACATGTAGGACTAAATTACCAACTTTGTCGTCATCCTCTTTTGAGGGCTCAACCAAAAACGAGATACAATCCAACAATCTTCACCTTAGCTCGTTTCCTCTGACTGAGCAACCAAGCACACCCCTACTACCTTTGCTCATTCCCGCTAGCCGAGCACCCTTGTTCATTACCGCCAATCGAGTACCCAGGAGATCCAATATATTGTCATCTCGATATGTTCGAACAGAAAACTGATTCGACATGTTCATACACACCACCACTGTAGGCAAACAGCCGTTCATCGAATTTTCTTGCATTCATTCTTGAGAATTCTGAGAGAAATGAAGATAGAGAAGGCGTATTAATCAAATTTTGGTGTCATTATAGGAGAACGCGTAACTGAAGCCTGACCGTGCAAGTGTTCCTTCTCCTCTTGACAATTCTCTAATTAGTGAGTGGTAGATTCTTTGTGCTTCTCCCTTCTCCGCTACTCTTTCATGCTTAACAAAATGAATTCTCTTGCTTATTTTGCTACTCCATTGGTCGAAGATGCCTTTGTTGATAAAAAGATAACGATGCCATAAGTTGATACAACTGAAATATTGAATGAAATTGACACATGAAAGATGAAATGTTGAATGTAATTGACACATGAAAGATGACGATAATGCAACTGACACGAAGAAATACTATGTGTATGTTCAAATGAAGAAATGATGCGATGATGAAATAGTGAAATAATGTACTGATGAGTCTCCGAATTTTACCTTACTAATGATTATAAAATGTCGGTTCCATTAATGTCGATATTTTCTACCATGCAAATTGTGTTTACTTTTCAGTCGTATATGCATTTTCATGGTCATAGACGACTTGTGCACAAGGTTTGAGTGAGTTTCCTCGAATATATAAGTTTTCTCGAACGGTATATAAGAGAATGGAACCGATTCGACCTAGGAGAAAACATTGGTCGTGCTATGGTGACACGAGGTATTGCGGGACATTCATAGAAGCTAGCTATCTGTTTTAGAATTGAGCGTCGCGGAACCCTTTGGGGATCTTCTTTATGGTGTAGATTTCACCAACGACCATGTAGTCAGAATGCATGATAATGAATGTCTTATGCAAGGACGATAAGTATTATATCTTATATCTTATGCAGGGACTAAGCATCGACTGTTGGTAAATATTTAGTATATTTATCGTACATTTGTTGTTTTTTCAATAATTTTGATGAATATGAATTGTTAACTAATCCTAGTCCATAATAGAAAGATCACATTAATTAAACGCTTATCACACGAATAGATGTGTTGGTTACATTTCCAAATGTGAGGACCCCTCCTCTATAGGTACTGGAGAAAACACGGGCACACGAGAAAGATAAAGTTTTTGTTGTACTTTTCAAGCTTCTTCCTAATAATTTCAAAGGTATTTCGGAGTTACATTGCGGCTTTTTAAATTTTTAGTTGTAATAAAGGGTGTAACTACCACTTTTCTAAAATGAGGATAATTTTGAACTTTTGTAAAATTTATCAAGTTAGTTATTAAATAATGAATTTAAATCATTTTAGCGATAAATTGGTGAATTTTTAATTATTTTAATATTATTTAATTTGATGTATTATGATTGTGTCATTTGCTAGAAAAACCTTAGAACTACTTGCCTAGAGACTAACCATGACCATAGAACCAAGATAATGGACTTAGACTTGATTAGTTGTGTTCTAATTATGTTAGAATAACATGAATAGACTAGAATTGACTTAGAATGACAAACCACTTTGGGACCTTTTCTCAAAAAGGGCCTCTAAATGACAATAGGAAGACTTGTAGCTAATGCAACTTGACCAAACCCTAGACCAAACCATCATGGCCGGCCACAACAGCCCCACCCCATTATATAGGTCATCATTAGCCCCCTTCCTTTCCTCTTTCATTGAAATCCTAACCCTAATTTGTGTTCTTCCCCAAATTTGCCCCATTCCTTAAATCAACTCCAAATTCATCCAAACCAATTGCATTCTCTTCCTCTTGGAGAGAGGAAGCCTCTAATGGCTAGCTAGAAAGGATTTGGAATAATTTGGTCATTGGAGCTTGGTAGGAGATCTATTTCTAAGGATTTTCATTGGGATTCCTACTCCCAATTGGTAAGAGCCTCTAAACCTATTAAATTCCATATTTCTTATTGTAGATACATCCATTTAGGATCACCCTGGCCCTAGGAATGATTTAGGTCTAGTTCGAGTCCATTTGAGGTGCGTATCGGAGGAGTATCGCATACATATTTCAAGTGTTCGATGAAATGCCACATAGGATGTTTTGATCTCTAAATTTTGATAAAATTATAGTTTTGGGTAGCTAATTACCTGCATATTGCATATGTATTGGACTGAGGTGGATTCAATGTGGTTTGATGTATTTAGTCGACTGTGGGGAGGCTCTACTGTGTTGTCAATACACTGTTCATATCCCCTGCTGCTAGGTGTTTCAATCTCCACTTTCACTCGATCAATTCACTCCTATAGCTAGGACAGGTGACTGACATTAGGTCCTTGGCTTGGGGCTATGAGCCATGACCTATTCGATCCATGGCTCTCGCTGCAAGTTTCCCATGGAGCAGTTGAGCATTGCATAGGTCTGTCCCTTGCATGCTTGCTGTGCAAACCCCCTATTTTGGGTTACAACCATCTGTTGTTCACTCCTAAACATCTTAGACGCATAGCCACACATTAACATCTGTGCCCTGCCTTTTATCTTGTTATGCACTCTTAGATGTCCACTACATCTCGAATTACATATCATTGCCTGCATATCATTTCAATTGTCGATCCTGCATGCATCACACCACTTCACTGCATACAACCTCCTGCACATCTTTATTACATACACCACTGTCCAGGTAATGCCCTGCCTATACTTCACTTTATTTTATTACTGTCCTGCACCCATGATCGATTCCTTTCTCTTATGCACCAGGTATCATAGGTAAGGTTATTTGATGCTCGAGTTTGGAGCTTATTTAATGTGAGGAGTATTGTTCCTATTAGTTTAGGTATCTGCATTTACTTGTATCAGTCCACAAGAGTATCATACATATAGAGGACTCCAAAATAAATCATCGCATTCATTTGAATTGTCCTACAGTCTATTAACTGTCCTGTACATAGGAGGGCCAAGTCAGTATATACTAAGTTCAGGTAATGAACTCATGTATCATACACATACCTATTCATACATTCATCTGCCCACTGCCTACATCCTATTCCATTTGTCCTGCATCCTTCCATGTCCTGCACAATAATATATCTCACTGCATTTCCATAATGATCTACTGCATATTAGATTATCATGTATATTAGATCATATATTGCATCGTGCATTCACTTGTTCACTCCACTACACAATATTTACTTCACTGCACTTTTCACTGAACATTCCTATGTCCTGCAAATCGAAGAGCCAGGTCAAGTGTTAAGTTCAGGTGATGGGCTCTTGTCACGTCCCAGAACCAGAATACTGGAGAGCTGGGGACAGACACAGCCAGCTACGTACATTGAAGTACAATCTGTAACGACTCGCTCCGTCCTAGCGGAACGCTGATTCAAACGGCAAGTGCAACGACTCAAACGAGCCGTCGACTCGAAAAGTTGCGTCGACCCGATGAAGAATCGATGCAAGACTTACATTGGCCCGTCAAGGATGAATCTAGACGTAGACTTTCAAAGGTGTGCTCAGAGTATCGCTCGGCCGATGCGAACATCGCTAAGGTGGGTGGCTCCGATGAACCCGTCTTTGCTTAGCCTAGACACTTAATAATATGGATACTATCACTAGGATCGCTAGACGATAACGCCGTGCATGCTAATGAATGACTCAACGCACCTAGCTAAGGAAATAATCTCATCTTGTATGCATGCTTGTTTAGAACATGGAAAAGAACTCGAAAAATATAGTAACTCTCGTACCGCACTCTACGCTCGTGCTAAGACACATGCTTACATTTCAAATTCTTTATGCGTTCTACAATGAAGCAATGAATGGTTTACAACAATGAAACGTGAATACTATCGACATAATCGTTCCGAGTAGAGTATAGCAACATTGGAAGACTTCGGGACCGATGGGTCGCCAAGGCGACTCCCGCACGGGGAGTTGCGTAATGTATGAATGAACAAATGAACGAATAAGTGAATGAATGAATCAACAAATGAATGAATGAATATGTGAATGAATCAATGAACGAACGAACAAGTGAAAGAAAGAAAGGAAAGAATGAATAAAAGATAAGAAAGAAATGAATGGTTAGCGACAGGTATGACGGGAACGTGCATCGGGGCTCGCTACCCGCGCTGCATAGACGTCGCCACCAACCTGGTCGATAACGCATTATGGCTCACAGACAGCCTATGGCTCAAAGACAGCCGTTAAGTTAAAATGACAAGACAATACAAAATGGTTGCGGACAACCCACTCGTATATATACGGGGGGAAGAGAAGTAATAAGGGATTCCTAGGGCAACGATCAGAGACATCGTGGTCGGCCTAGGCGGAATCATGGCTTACGGTGCCGGCCTGGGTGCGGGCTTGGCCACCCAGGAGACGTAAGACCGAGTATTTCAAAAGACTATCAAGGTGTACCAGCCATCACGCTATGATAGGTGAGAATACCAAAGTGGAACACGTCCAAAATGGCTTGTGAGGCTAATAGATTGCATTCGACTCACGCAGCTAATGTATTGTCAGATTATAATAAGAGTTATCGGCAGCCTGGTGGCATAGGAGATTCTGCAAATTTGTCAGTCTCGTCGCGGTACCCATTTGCTGGTCCTTCATTTGCATATCAATAATGAAGCTAAATTTCTACCATTGTAATGTTTGGATCTTAGTCCTTGTCAACCTATTGTTGTATGAGATTCTTCTGATGATTTTTTCCCATGTTTCAAGCCACTCAATCATGGAACCTTGGACTAGTTCAGGATTTCAGAAGGATTGACTAGTGAGCCGCTAGACTTGTTCTGTGCTGATCTCTTATGTACTTCTTCAAGACACATTTGTAGGTTCAACATTTGGAGAATTAAATGTTTAATCTGTTTTTCCCCCTTAGGATTGGTATGCAATTATTGTTGAAATTATTGTTTTGTCGCGGCAACAGATGATAATTTTTTCCTATATTTCATGTCAGTTATCAATATGCATATTATATCATCACATGTATATTGGGCAGCAGAGTTATGATTTTGCATTCAGATGCTATTAGGGACCGTATGGGCAGTCTACTTCGGTTTAACATCACATCCTATTACAAAGATGTTGCCACTGTAATAGTCTGCTTGAGTGAACATCATCACATCAGAACTCTAAAGAAAGCAAAGGCAGAGGAAAGAAGAACTCTCTTTCTCTCCATCGCATGCCTATTTATAGGCACGGTCGCACGCGTGAACCGATGAAGGGTGACCTCAGCCGCCGCCTCGGGTCCTGTGAAAAGATAACAGCAAATAAGACCAAAAGATCATCATTAATCTTTTCGGTTACCGAGACGTTATCATTTGCATTTACTGAGAGGAGCATGCGCCCGAACTGGCATGCGCCCGAACAGTCATGCGCCTTGACCACCATGCTTCTTATTCAAAGTATTCCAAAACTTATCTAAAAGTTTTGAAAACTTTGAAGGGGGCCTTGTAGAAGCATGGAATTTCAGAACCAGAAATCCTATGCGCCAGACACTACATGCGCACAGCAAAACCAACAAATATGGACATTTGAAAGAGGACTTTTTATTACATATAAAAGTCTATTACATGTCTAGAAAAGGTGGTACAAAGGAGAATTTCTACAAGGAAAAGACCCTAAGTCTACAACCAGCAACCACCATGCGCCTTCAGTCAGGCGCAGCAACCACCATGCGCCTTCAACCAGGCGCATCCCGCCATGTGCATCCAGTAGGGCGCATCCTTTCAGCAGCTCAGTTATATGCATCCCCAGTTATGTGCATCCCTTCAGCAGCCCAGTTATGTGCCGCTCTTCCAGCCAGGCTCACCTGATAAGTGCTTCGACTAATGAAGCATTTAACCCTCTGGCTGGAACCAAGAAAGAGAAGAGCACCGCAAATCTGTGGCCAGGGGAGGCTTCGAAAGAGCCTCCAAAGGCGAAGGAAGACCGTGATCGAAACTGCGGCTAAAGGAGCAGCTTTCAACACAACCAGAATAGGCAACGCCCACTTTGAAGGAAGAAAGAGCCTCGCACCGCCATTCCGATCTACGGCTCTTCCGGAATAACAAAAACGAGGCCCGAGCATCCCTATCTTTGGATGCAACAGGCACCTTCCGCCTGCCTCGGAAGCCCTCGACTCTATCTTTTGGATGTAACAGTCACCTTCAAGTGCATCAACGAAGACATGGCAGCGCATCTTCACCCTTGGGAGCATTTCGTCAACAGAATGCATCCGAGTAAACAAGTTCATGTTGGAAGTACGTGAGAGAACGAAAAGCAAACCCTCTCTCCATGCCACTATTTATAGGCCGGGCAAATCAAACCCACACGCCAAGTGGATGGCTCTCCGAATTCCGTGCAATGAATTTGTATTAAATGGATGAACCAGATGCCTCGAATTCAGCCAAACGGCTATTTAAAGCACTCGAAGAACGTAACAGCCGCATCATTAAAAACGTATCAGATGCACCGGCAAGATAGCGCATCACCCAGACGCGCCCCTCAGTGTCAAGCGCCCTTCAGTACCAAGAGCATCATAGGGATGCGCCCCCATGCGTCCCCATACGCCTAGTGGAACGTCAATCGACGTGCCCACTCAGCTGTCTATCGAATGTCAGAAACATTAAATGCTGAACTGACAGAGTTGGCAGCACACCTCCCGAAGTCTGAACAGTTGACAGCTTTTTCAGAAGACGAAGCGTCGACAACGTCAGCATCATCATTACTTTACTCCGACGGCTACTGCCACGTGGCCACCCAACCATCCGTATGCGCCTCAAAAGCAATGCGCCTCAGACTGCTCTCTGATCCCAAAAGACAGAAGGAAAGTCGCCTGCATGCGCCTCAAAAGCCATGCGTCCTGAATGGTTCGTGACTCCTAAAGGTTACGAGCCAAAGTCTCCTCATGCGCCCAATCCTAGGCGCATTCCACCAGATCATCCTCCCCATCAAATCCGAGATCTCCGAGCCTTGAGTCGACGACACGTGTCCTTTGACTCAACTCACCCAAGATTTCAGCAACAGAAAGATCTTCTCCTCTGCTACGTACCGGCTCACAACAGCAACATAAAGAAGTCAACCCCCTCGATCAGGGCGCATCGTCCGTGTGCCTCCATCAGCAATCAACACGTGGCATCTCCGTGTACAGGCGCATCCTACATATGCGCACACGAGCAGCCAGCCTGTAAAACTATAAATAGAGGGATCATTTCCTTCTTGTGGACACACACGGACCAATCTACGTGCATACATATCAACCTCCACAGCGAACAGACAGAGACTTCGCACCACCAGAGAGGCAGATACAGACACTCAACGTCTTCCTCCTCTCAACAAGCTCCAGCACCCAGAGTAATCCAGACCTTCAGAGAACCGATAACCGTCGTCAGATCGTCAACGAAGTCAACGCATTACCACTCACTCCATTGGCACAAGGAACCCAGATTAAACAAAAGTGTACTCCTAGGACTACATCTAAGTCCTATATTTTAACACTGTTCTGTTTGTATTAAAATTTGCAATCAAAGAATTTTAATGGCAAACAAGCTGGCGACTCTGCTGGGGACCTCTTTCTCCTCTACCGAGAAAGCTGTGTCACAATCCGACGACGTGAAGGTGGGCTCCTCCCACAAGACGCTGGTCGTACGCCTCAATCAACAGGCGTATGAGGAGTTCATCTCTGAAGGCAGTGCGAGTCCTTCGAAGCGGCTGCCGAAGCCGAAGAAGACCCGCCGAGTCTGGGTGCGCAAGGTCGACGCCTCGGGCACCACCACCGAAGGAGATACGCCAATCCAGCCTTCCCTTCCTGCTGACGTCCTCAGCAACCAAGATGCGCCCGCTGGTGCAGCACATCTCTCGGGAAAACGTGCGGCTAACCACGTTCTCCAGCCATCTCCCTCTCAGGCGAGGAAAATACGTCGACGGAGCAGGGGCGCAGCCAATGCCCCGCGCATCACCTCTAATGCGCCACAGAAGATCTCTGTCTTTGACAGACTCACTCGCTGTAGTGGCGAGGAGAATTTGGATTCTGAGTATTACGCACCCCAGCGGTCTGGTACGAAGAAGTCCAAGACAGCACGGGCCATGCGTCCTAAACGTGCTATGCCAGCAACACGCCAGAAGCATGCGCTCACAATCATGCGCACTGCTGATGGTAAGTTGTACAAGGTCGACTCGAGTGCTGCGGCGTCGAGAACGAGCCGACCTTCAAAGCCCTTGTCTCACTTGGGCGCATCTACTGTGTGCACAACCAAGTCGAGCAAGGCAAATCCAGTGGTCTTGAACTCCCGCGCCTCCTCCGGTGGTGCGTTTGAGGTCCGTTCAAGTCACTCCAAATGCTGTGGTTCCCTCCACTAATGATCGGGATGCCTGTTTGGTATTAGATCAGGGGGCACAGCACTCATTTGACCACCCCGGCGCTTGGCCTTGCCATGCGCTTGAAGGGGGTGCGAAGGTGGCACTCTCCTCCAACGATCTGCGTAACATGATTACTCACAAGCGCCGATCAGGAGAGTTGACTGACAAGCACGATGCGCCTCTCACGGGCATACTTGTGCTGTGGTCACCATCAACTGCTGTTACAAAGCGGCAGTCCCACCAAGGCAGTCGGTGTTCCAGCGGCTGCAATCATCGATACCCCTCCGACGTCGCCTCGGAAAGAAGGTGTCAACAGAAGAGGAACCAATGGTTGCCTCATGCAACGTGATCTCCAACTCCTCGTCAGTCCAAAAGGCGACTGGCAGTCTCTCTTCCTCGTCCAAGAGCCAATCGAGGAAAACCAAGACAGCTGTCTCATCCTCCGGAGTGTTCGAAGACACTCGAGCGAGGAAGAAGTTCTTGGAGGAAGCTGGGGGTAGTCAGACCCTTGTCGAGCCTCCTTCCGAAGACGAGTGTGCCCAAAACACACTTAGGGCAGATCCTCGAGGCAAAGTTAGCCTCCCAGAAGCCCCTGAAGACGAGGATATCCCCCAGAACATAGCTGGGGGTAGCCTAGCATCTACGGACCCGAGTTCCGGAGACGAAGAGGCCCTTTAAGACGGAGCTGAGGGTAATCAGGCCCTTGCAGATGCGCCTGTGGTGAATGTTCTCCCGAATATAGCCGGGGGTAGCCCAGACGAAGCTTCAGGAGAGGTAACTCCCCTACAAGGGAGTGAGGCCGAGAGTGAGGCCTCAACTCATCCATCCACTCCCGGTCGCGTCATGACAGTGAACGTGACTGAGGCTGATGTCGAGTCTGATGCGCCGCCAAAAGACCTCGTCCAGCGCATAGAACCCTGGAGGGAGGACTCAAAACCCTCTCTGCCTCCATACAAATACTGGCTCAGGAAGTGTTTGAGATACGGTCAGCTTTGACCAGGATACCTTCTGTCGGTCCTGACCCAGGGGCTAACGGAGAAACGAGTGTACCCCTTCAACGGGTATCCTCGGACGCAGATCGCCGAGAAGCACCTCGGACGTCGGAGCCCTCAAATGCTCAACATCCGGTGGTGCCACCTTTCCCGACTCCAGCTCCACAGAAGACATGGTCGAGATGATCAGGGACCTGCGCGAGCGCTTTGAGTCCAAGACGAGACAAGAGGAGCGTCAGAAAATGGGCATCCCCCAGCCTTATCCCCTCGAGTGGAACAAGGTGGTTTATCCTCTAAAGTATAAACCACAAACACTGATGCCGTACGACGGGAAGGACTCTCCTCGTCGCTACCTAACGTATTTCCAGTCTCAGACGGGACATCTTCCGAAGGAGGATGTACTTCTTACCAGCATATTTGTTGGGGCACTGAAAGGAGTGGCGTACGATTGGTACTGCAGCCTCCCCGACAATTCAATATCTTCCTTCGACGACCTGACGCGCCTCTTTCTCGATCGTTTCTACGATGACGGAAAGGACATGACAATAGCGTCCCTTATACAGATACGCCAGAAAGGAGAAGGAAACAGTTCGAGTGTTCATCGAACGTTTTCGACAGGCCTGCTTCAGACTGCCCCCGGGCATACCAGAACATGCGCTTCTCTCCTCCTGCAGCATGAACATGCTGCCTGCAGTCAAGCTCTGGCTCAACTCTACTCCTCCTCCCGACTGGAGCTCCTTGATCATTGAAGCAGAAGCCGCGGAGAAGAAGGCAGCCAACGCTCGTCTTCTAGGAGTCAGTTTCCCTGCCTTCGAGGACAAGGGAAAACGGCCTGCAACCAACAACCCCGCACGAGAGGCAAAGGGGAAGCAGGCATTGACTGTCAATGCCTCAAAAGGTGCATCAGCACCTGCTCAGAAACCTCCACTTGCACCAAGATCGAAGGAGGTTTATTCGTTCAACGACGAGGACACCCTGCAACTCTTTGAGATACTGAAGCAGGGTGACAAGATCAAGCTTCCGAACCCTAAGCATCCCGATGAGGTTGGGAAAGTGGACAACCCGAGGTACTGTCACTACCATCGGTTTGTCGGACACCCAACCAAGGACTTTTATGTCCTCAAAAATTACATCCAGCGCATGATCAATGCGGATGTAATCTATGTCGGCTACGAAGAGAAGACGGTGTTAGCCAACGTGGTGTCACTCCAGTTTGGCACCATGCCGCCAACTACAACACAGGATGGCGTCGTCCCCATCCCTAAGGCGACAATGGAGGTGGTTAACTTACCACCAACCCGTGACAATGTGAGTGGACTCATCCCACTCACCACATCTCGAGGAGAGATCTTGTGGGTTCACCCCGATCTCGTCTCCGAGCTGACTCAACCGGAGGTACGCCCTACCTCCAAAACTAAAGGCAGGAAGATCAAGTCTTGCCGCATAGCCTATTCTTCAGTGGAAGAGGCACTTCCTGTGCAGACGCGTTCACAACAGAACGTCCAACCCGACGAAGCTGTCGTCGAGGTGGTGCCTCCTGGTACCGTCCCTACTGTCCAGGACGAGGGCCCGTCTACTCCAGCTAGCACAACAGCTGGGGGTGAATCATCTGGAGGCCTACGACGACTCGAAACTCGTCGTAAACTAGATCAGAGGGCAATACGAAGTTCGCCATGAAGATCTGATCCCTTACCACGAAGTTGCATTGAACATCGTTTCAACCTTCACCGGGTTCTTCATCGAACACGTACCTCGTCTACAAAATCTAGATGCTGATGCTCTGGCTGGCCTCGCAGCCTCCTTGGCGGCATCCTTCGGAACTCAACACTACGTCACGGTAGTGGGTCGAGGCTTGGTCTGCCCTAAAAATAACCTGCGCTCACAGGTGGCCCACGCCATGTCAACTGGTGCCGATGTTAACGTCCGAGATTGGAGATTCCCGTTCATCGACTTCGCTGTCTACGAAATTCTTCCAGAGGACCCGAAAGAAGCTGTCTCAGTCAGGAGACGCTCTCTTCGATTCTACTACGATACGGCTACTAAAATGCTGTACCGACGCTCCTACGATGGACTTCTCCTTCGATGTTTGTCTAACGAAGAAGCAGCCGAAGCCCTTCAAGAAGCTTATGATGGAACCTGCGGGGCCCATCAGCCCGGTCCTAAGTTGTAGGATCGACTGCGACGCATGGGCTATTACTGGCCAACCATGGTCGCTGACGCTGTTGAATATGCTAAGAAGTGCCATGCGTGCCAGCTTCATGCAGACTTCATTCATACACCATCCGAACCACTACATCCTACAGTCGCCTCCTGGCCCTTCGAAGCTTGGGGAATGGACATTGTGGGAACGATCACCCCTCCTTCATCGAGAGGACACCGCTTCATCCTAGCAATCACCGACTACTTCTCCAAATGGGTAGAAGCAGTTCCTCTGGCAGAAGTGAAAAGCTCCAGGGTGATCAGCTTCATCAAGCACCACGTCATCTACCGTTTCGGGGTACCCTGGAGGATCATCCACGATAATGGTCCTCAGTTCATCAGCCATGTCTTCAGCCGATTCTGTGACAAGAATCGCATTCAAAACGTGGCATCAACCGCCTACAATCCGACAGCAAACAGATTGGCCGAGGCATTCAACAAAACTATCGTCAGGCTACTCAAAAAGGTCGTGTCATCTAACAGACGCGACTGGGACGAAAAGCTCGGCGAATGCCTTTGGGCCTACCGCACAACGGTACGGACCCCGACAGGCAACACACCATTCTCCTTGGTCTACGGGAGCGAAGTGGTACTGCCTCTTGAGATTCAGATACCCTCACTCCGCGTAGCAATCACAAACCAACTCACAGAAGAAGACAATCAACGTCGTCGTCTGCGGGAACTGGAGGCACTTGACGAAAAGCGTCTCCTAGCTCAACAACGCATCGAACTCTACCAAGCCCGTATATCACAGGCTTTCAACAAGAAGGTCAAGCAGAGGACTTTCCAAGTTGGCGACCTGGTTCTGGCAGTCAGGAGGCCGATGGTATTGACTCACAAAACACCAAGAATGTTCGAACCCAAATGGGAAGCACCTTTCATCATCGAGACGGTATACTCAAACGGTGCTTACCGTCTCGCCAAACGCAATGGGGACCTGTTCATGATGCCCATCAACGTCAGGTTCCTAAAGAAGTACTACTCTTGACATCTTTTCAGACATGTACTTCCATTCCACAAAATCATACGCTTCCGGAACCCAGTTGTTCCGTAGCATCCTCCAGTAGAAGAACAACCACGTCCACATCACCTCTGAGTTGTCCCCCTACACCATACAAGGCGGAATCTTACACCCCGTAAGACTACACTGTCCTTCATGTTTACCACGTCCATATTACCTCTGAGTAAACATCCCGTACAGACAACCCCCGCGTTGCCGTACATCGATCGCAGAACTTCCACGTCCACATTACCTCTGAGTAGTTCCGTGCATCTCCCAGGGTCATTCCTACCACGTTCACAACACCTCTGAGTAGGAAGATTCTATCATTTGAACCCCATATTTGCCACGTCCACATTACCTCTGAGCAAATACATTGGGTCCTTCAAACTTATTATCTGTATCTGAAACCAAGGTACGCAAAAGATAATAGGTCCACACAAATCATTAAAGTTTATGACAAGCAAAAATGAACACATCGCAGAAAATGGGATACTTCTTTATTATTTCTAAAAAAAGGAGAGTAAAGGATTACACTATCCCCAGCAAGAGTTGCAAAAATACAAAAAGCAGAGACTACAAGCCCTAAATATCCCCAGGATTGGCGGAAAGCTCTGCAATTCGGCGTTTCAAGTCTGCCGCCCGAGTCTCTGCAGTCGCCAAGACTCGACGTTCAGCTTCCTGACGCATCGCTTCGACAGCCTCAGCAGAAGTTTCATTCTCGTGCTTCTCATCAAGCTGCTGTCTCTGCTGAGCCAGGATAAGAGCTCGGAGAGTGAAAGCTGCTTCCTCCTTCTTGAATGCTACGTGTTCAGCCTGGACACGTTCAGCGTCTAATAGGAGTCGGGCCCGCTGATCCTCAAGGCGGCGCATCTGTGCGTCAATCTCCGCGATATTTGCGTCCAGCGCAGCTCGCGTCTCCTCTGTCTCCCGTGTAGACTGAGATAACCGCTCCACTGCAGCTTCAATCTCAGACACTTCGCGTTCCCAGACACTCACAGTGGACTGGTAGGAAGACACAATCTCGGCGAGCAACTTCTCCTTTTCCGCATCTATCAGGACGAAAAGGTCATTCCGCTGGATGTGCCATAATTCAGAAAGCCGCTGGTCCAACTCAGCCACCGTGGCTTCCAGAATGTTGGCCATATGCTCTTGGCCCGGGTGAACACGGATCAAGTTGATATGAGGCAATGCCAGAGTTCTTGCCGTCACAAAGCTCCCCTTGGCGTCCATCACTGCCGACACCCCCCTCTGCAGCATTTTGTACACTGCCTCAACGATGAATCTCACATATTCATCTGCGTCCGTCAGCACCTGGGGTGTCATGACAGGAGTTAGAGGGGCTACCCCAGTTGGCGGACCGCAAGAAGACCCGCCAACCTCGACTTGCGAGGCTTGAACCTCGGCATCAATAGGCTCTTCATCAACAGGGACTGGACTACTAGCCCGAGGAGCCAAGAGAGCAGAAGGAGCCGGCACAGGTGTCGAGATTGTACCCCAAGTGGAAGGAGCAACAGAGGGTTCCATCACACCCTTACCCTTCCTAAACTTGAAAGTACCACCGATGTCAGCGACCACCTCTCCAGTCCCTAATGCGCTATCAATAGCCAATACCTCCCCGGGTAGAACGGAGAGATCAACACTTGTCTCCTGACCCGCCCCAGGAGTCGGGACTGTCAGACGAGTCTCTTCATCAAATCCCTCTACAGGGACAGGATCTGTCACTACCTCCTGATTGGTAGCCACCTCAGCTTCCGCCGCTGAGTCTGGGGTAGGGCTCAGCAATGATGCAGCCGACCTCCCCTCATCATAACAAGGAGGGGAATCAACTCTCTCCTCTGTTCCAACCATCTCTGTTGCCCCCGCAATAGGCTCTTGCAACTCTGGAGCAGCGTCATCCGAAGACGACGAACTCCACCCCACATCATCACCAGGAATCCTCGTGTCTGCTGGACCCTCGGCATCCAAGGCCCCAGCTGCGGCCTTTATCTTCTCGGAAGCTGCTGCATCCTTAGTTTCCCTTCGGACATAATCCGGGGACGTTGGAATCTCCACGACAATAACATCCTCCGGATTCTCCTTCATAGGAGACATCATAGTCGGCGGGATGCACACTTCAGACGAACCCGCCATCTCCTTTGGCCTGCTCCCACCAGATTTTGGAGTACGAGTTCTTTTTAGCGGCTCATGTACAAAAGGGAAGCAGTGATTACATAAAATGTTGAACCCAAACCAGACTATGTGGGGCATCCTTACCTCTGCAGATGCTGAATCCGATGACACCGTCGGTGACGATGTCTTCTTTAGCTTCTTTGACGCAGGAGATCCAGCCCCTGCATCTGCACGTCGTTTCGGTTGATCAACCGAAGGTTCAGCCTGACCCACTGGGGATGCGATAGGGGCACCGTGATGACCCACCCCTGGTGGACGGTGTGGTCGAGCCCTAGCTGATACATGCCCATTTACCGCTAACGGGGTGCCTGCAACGAGACTCATCTCCCTATCATACCCGGAAGGCGCGGCAGCCATAACACAGTAAAACTTGGCGGCTGAGTAAAGAATGGGCGGCCGCAGATCCTGGGCAGGCAGCGTAAAGCGGGCTCCGGTACATCCAGCATTATAGTAATGCCAAGCTCGTGCGCCATCCAGCAAACTTCCAGTATACCCCAGGGTGATACTAGGATTGTCCAACATCAGCTGCGCATAACCGAATTGACGTGCAAAGCGGCTCGGTAAATACGGTTCTAGGAAGCACTGATTCCTGTTCCGGTACACCAGATGGGATGGCCGAATACTCTGCAACCAGCGGAATCCCCACGGAGGCAGAGTGGTGGCATCTTCACCTGAATCCCTTAAGTCTTCGTTTGCCTCAAAACCCAAGAAGGTCGGACCAACTTTGGTGATCTCCCATCCCTGAAGATGGGATAAAACCCTTCTGCAAACAGGGACGCCAGTGTGCGACCAACTCCTCTGGTGGAAACGGCAGAGGAATGCATCTCCGGCCCTGTAGTCTTCTTCTAAACCCGGACTCATTACGTTGGGATGGTGTAAAATTAACCACCCCATCAAATAGTGAAACGGCAGTTCAGTACGCGGGAAGTTATCTTTTTGACCTCGGTCATGAATCACATTTCCTGCGAACTCGCGTAAACCTCGCAGTAAATTACATACCATCGCGGGGAGTAGAGCCAAGCGCCGGCCAAAGACCAACTTCACAGCTGGCAGGATCAAGTGCCGGGTCACTCTCTCTACAGAGCCGGATCCGCCAGGGAAGACATAATCCCGAAGCCAAACCATGAGATACGCGACCAATACTGCTTTTGATGACATTCGATGAGCAAGATGCCAGAAACAGCTGTAGGAGCGTTCATCAGACTGCTGGTCCTCGTTTTCCCGGGGATTCTTTTCATCTAACCTGCTCATCTCAGAGAGCACTTCGCTACGAAAGAGCGCCGGCGGAGTGGAGAATGGCGAGGGATCCCCCTTGTCTTGCCTAAAGACGTAATCCCTCCAAGCGGTCACATGAGGCTGCAATCCGTCCTTGTCCCTCTTCTGCATATAGTAATGATGACTAGCCACTTCCTTAAAGACGACCGTCATCTCCTCAGCCTTGTCCCCCAGGACTTGAAACTCTTCGTTGGTCGAAAAATACTCTTCATAGGGTTCCGATCCCCAAGGGAGCTTTGATACCTCATACATCTCATGAAGTGCGAGCCCTAACTCCCCCACCGGAGTAAAAAAAGGTCCTGGTATGGATATCAAACATCTCCAAGAGTGCGAGGAACATATGCCTGTTAATGTCAACACCTGCTTGGGTGGCACGAATCGCGACAGTTACCCCAATTTCTCGGAGCCCAGTCTGGAATCGCGACAAAACCCAGAGTGTCAGTTTATCCCATTTGGAAGCATAATGACACCAACCCTCTACCCGAAACTCTCCTTTCGGGTATGAGCGTTCCATCAACAGCATGCGATGTGCAAAAGTCAAGGCACTATAGGCAAATGTATCAAGGGGAACATCACTGTAGATGCTCCCAGGGCGTAGAGTCCGCCAGGTGAAAGAAGACCCAGACCGCACTGCGGTCAAAGTATCCTTCTGATCGGAGGTTGAATCAATTTTGATGATGCCAGTCACCGCCCCCCCTTAGAGGGAGTAAGATCCCAAGACATCCTCCTCTTGGATGCGAGACGACATAAGGCCATCAAAGGCCATTGACGTTCAAGTTGCTTAACGGTCATATGCACTCCTTTTGCTGTGAAAAACCAGTCTTCCTTGACCTTCAACACTATTGCTTCAGTAGAAGTAAGGCGGTCCCCAAACAGGAACTCAGGCTTCAAGAAGGTCACTTTATCAGATGTGGTAGATTTTAAAACTCCATGCTCCATCATCCGTTTGAGGAACCCATACTGCTATTCCCGGATTTGAGTCATCCTCTCGGGATGCTGGTCCAGCATAATAGCGGCTTGAGCAGGGTTTATCACTTCCTCGTTATAATCTACTCCCGTCTGGCAGAGGGAGCACTTCACTCAAGAGTGGGATAGGCATCGACACTAGCAAAGATTCAAAAAATGTTAGAAATAACAAAAGAATCTGAGTCTTATCAAAAGCGCATAGCGCGTCCGAGAGCCTCGGCGCATCATCAGGGTCTAAACCCAGACGCTTCAGCAGCGAAACTTCGGCACGTCATCAGGGCGTGTGCCCATGCGCGTCAGCAGTGCTTCAGCGCATCATCAGGGCCTAAATCCATGCGCGTCAGCAGTAGAGCCTCGGCGCATCTTCAGGGCTTAAACCCATGCACGTCGGCGGCAAAAACCTCGACATATCATCAAAAGACTCAAGGTCTATGTGTGTTGGTGTACGTAAAATAAAACTTACCAACCACCTCCGGCCGAACTTCGACAGGCCGACGGGGAACATCGGCCGCTGCAGCTTTCACAGGTTCTTTTCCTTTGTCCTTGCCAGCACCGCCGCGAGGAGTCTTGGGAGCCATTTCTTTGAGAGAAGAAAAGTTAGGGTTTTTGAAGAAGAACTCTAAAGAAAGCAAAGGCAAAGGAAAGAAGAACTCTCTTTCTCTCCATCGCATGCCTATTTATAGGCACGGTCGCACGCATGAACCGATGAAGGGTGACCTCAGCCGTCGCCTCGAGTCCTGTGAAAAGATAACATCAAATAAGATCAAAAGATCATCATTAATTTTTCCGGTTACCGAGACGTTATCATTTGTATTTACTGAGAGGAGCATGCGCCCGAACAGGCATGCGCCCGAACAGTCATGCGCTCCAACAGTCATGCACCTTGACCACCATGCTTCTTATTCAAAGTATTCCAAAACTTATCTAAAAGTTTTGAAAACTTTGAAGGGGGTCTTGTAGAAGCATAAAATTTCAGAGCCAGAAATCCTATGCGCCAGACACTACATACGCACAGCAAAACCAACAAATATGGACATTTGAAAGAGGACTTTTTATTACATATAAAAGTCTATTACATGTCTAGAAAAGGTGGTACAAAGGAGAATTTCTACAAGAAAAAGACCCTAAGTCTACAACCAGCAACCACCATGCGCCTTCAGTCAGGCGCAGCAACCACCATGCGCCTTCAGTCAGGCGCAGCAGCCACCATGCGCCTTCAACCAGGCGCATCCCGCCATACGCATCCAGCAGGGCACATCCTTTCAGCAGCTCAGTTATGTGCATCCCCAGTTATGTGCATCCCTTCAGCAGCCCAGTTATGTGCCGCTCTTCCAGCCAGGCTCACCGGATAAGTGCTTTGACTAATGAAGCATTTAACCCTCTGGCTGGAACCAAGGAAGAGAAGAGCACCGTAAATCTGTGGCCAGGGGAGGCTTCGAAAGAGCCTCCAAAGGCGAAGGAAGACCGTGATCGAAACCGCAGCTAAAGGAGCAGCTTTCAACACAACCAGAATGGGCAACGCCCACTTTGAAGAAAGAAAGAGCCTAGCACCGCCATTCCGATCTACGGCTCTTCCGGAATAACGAAAACGAGTCCCGAGCATCCCTATCTTTGGATGCAACAGGCACCTTCCGCCTGCCTCGAAAGCCCTCGACTCCGTCTTTTGGATGTAACAGTCACCTTCAAGTGCATCAACGAAGACATGGCGTCGCATCTTCACCCTTGGGAGCATTTCGTCAACAGAATGCATCCGAGTAAACAAGTTCATGTTAGAAGTACGTAAGAGAACGAGAAGCAAACCCTCTCTCCATGCCACTATTTATAGGTCGGGCAAATCAAACCCACGCGCTAAGTGGATGGCTCTCCGAATTCCGTGCAATGAATTTGCATTAAATGGATGAACTGGATGCCTCGAATTCAGCCCAACGGCTATTTAAAGCACTCAAAGAACGTAACAGCCGCATCATTAAAAACGTATCAGATGCGCCGGCCAGATAGCGCATCACCCAGATGCGCCCCTCAGTGTCAAGCTCCCTTCAGTACCAAGAGCATCATAGGGATGCGCCCCCATGCGTCCCCATACGCCTAGTGGAACGTCAATCGACGCGCCCACTCAGCTGTCTATTGAATGTCAGAAACATTAAATGCTGAACTGACAGAGTTGGCAGCACACCTTCCGAAGTCTGAACAGTTGACAGCTTTTTCAGAAGACGAAGCGTCGGCAACGTCAGCATCATCATTACTTTAATCCGACGGCTACTGCCACGTGGCCACCCAACCATCCGTATGCGCCTCAAAAGCCATGCGCCTCAGACTGCTCTCTGATCCCAAAAGACAGAAGGAAAGTCGCCTGCATGCGCCTCAAAAGCCATGCGCCCTGAATGGTTTGTGACTCCTAATGGTTACGAGCCAAAGTCTCCTCATGCGCCCAATCCTAGGCGCATTCCACCAGATCATCCCCCCCCATCAAATCCGAGATCTCCGAGCCTTGAGTCGACGACACGTGTCCTTTGACTCAACTCACCCAAGATTTCAGCAACAGATAGATCTTCTCTTCTGCTACGTACCGGCTCACAACAGCAACATGAAGAAGTCAACCCCCTCGATCAGGGCGCATCGTCCGTGCGCCTCCATCAGCAATCAACACGTGGCATTCCCGCGTACAGGCACATCCTACATATGCGCGCACGAGCAGCCAGCCTGTAAAACTATAAATAGAGGGATCATTTCCTTCTTGTGGACACACATGGACCAATCTACGTGCATACATATCAACCTCCACAGCGAACAGACAGAGACTTCGCACCACTAGAGAGGCAGATACAGACCCTCAATGTCTTCCTCCTCTCAACAAGCTCTAGCACCCAGAGCAATCCAGACCTTCAGAAACCGATAACCGTCGTCAGATCGTCAACGGAGTCAACGTATTACCACTCACTCCATTGGCACAAGGAACCCAAATTAAACAAAAGTGTACGCCTAGGATTACATCTAAGTCCTATATTGTAACACTGTTCTGTTTGTATTGAAATTTGCAATCAAAGAATTTTAATGGCAAACAAGGGGGTCTTGTAGAAGATACAGCAGAAACATACAACATAAAAGATTTTAACAGAACATACAACAAAAAAGATCATAAAAAATTCTTTTATTAAAAATCACACCTACAAGGGTCTATTACAGATTCTTTGTGATTATATGGAAAGAACTCCTTAAGGTCTACAATAGGGTTAGTCTTCACAGTATGATCGTAGGACTCTTTTGTGAGAACTAAGCAATTATTGCTCTACACTGAATACCTCCACAACTTCTACCTTTGCGGTAAGAGACTGTGGATAGAAGATGTGAATACATTCGCCATCAAGATCTGCGCCCACAGAACCCCCCAGACGCACAACGCGCCATTTCTTCGTCAGAGCAGACCACTTCCTGAAGCAATTATTGGCTCGCGACAGCTTCTGAGGCTCTTCCAGCCTAACAAAGGCCTGCAGCCGCTATGAGCAGAGCAGAGAACAACCTGTGGCTCTTCGGGTCGGCAATCAACCTAAACCCTATCGTCAGGACCTCTAAGACGTCCAAGACGTCGCTCAGGTTCTAACTCCTCATGGTGGTCATTCCGGTACATCTCGACACTCATCAGCAGCTCTTGTACAAAGACAGCTTCTTTGAACGAGAGAGATCCACAACCAGCATCCAACTTGTGCAAGGCCAACGACGGTCGTTCGAAGCTAAGTCTGGGTCAAGTATGGTATTGGAAATGCTAAGAGAGGAAGATGCGACCCTTTATAAAAACTCCCCCTTATATAGGATGAGTGTGGTCGAAACCACAGGCCACGTGGCCGTCGGTTAAAGACTCCCAAATTAATGGGATGAACCTAGGGATCAGTATAATGAATCTTATTTAATATGTTCATTTTATTAAGTCCTAAGCCCAAATTAATGGGATGAACATAGGGCTCAGTATAATGAATCTCATTTAATAGGTTTATTTTACTAAGTCCTAAGCCCAAATTAATGAGATTAACCTAAGGCTCAGTATAACCTTGGGCTCAGTATAATGAATATGATCTCCTGTATGCCATTAACAATGATTTTAACACGGAGAATGACCATTCTCATTCATTTTAATATGGAGAATGGCCATTCTCCGTGATTTTAGCACGAAGAATGGCAATTTTCTGTTATTTTAACACGGAGAATGACCATTCTCCTGCATTTTAACACAGGTCATGGCCATTCTCTGTTATTTTAACACGGAGAATGGCAATTCTCTGTCAATTTAACACGGGAAAAAGCCATTCTCCGTATTTTTAACACGAAAAATGGCAATTTTTCGTGATTTTAACACGAAGATTGACCATTCTCCTGCATTTTAATACGGGGAATGACCATTCTCCGTCATTTTAATACTTCATTCTCCGTCAATTTAACATGGGGAAAGGCCATTCTCCGTGTTTTTAACACGGAGAATGTCAATTCTCCGTGATTTTAATACAAAGAATAACAAAAAGCTCTTAATTCTCTTCACATCAGCTCTTTCTTCTCTAACTGGGGTTCCAGTTGATGCTGATGATGATAATGAAGTGAGATTCCAGTTGATGCTGCTGATGATAATGAAGTGAGGTTCCAGTTGATGCTGATGATGATGATGACGATGGTATGAAGATTGCGAATGGAGAGTCACTGACTAGTTTTTGAAGTAAGGTTCAAAGATTTTGGAGGAGAAAACTTAGATTTGAAAGTGAGCAGCGTATGGAAGAATAGGAGGAATCGAAATATTTTTTCGAAGAGTAGGTTTCGTGGGTGTTTTCAATAAATTAGAAGGACAAAAATATCATTCCGCACCCTTTTATATATTTTTCGCTAATTCTGGGCACACGATAAAAATATTATTTTGCGGTGGATTTTGTTGACACAAAGTCACAGTCAACCAAATATTGATAGAATTGACTAAATAATACTTGTGATAATTCAATACGACACATGAAGACTACATCCAGCACAAGTGAGATGACAGCCCAGTTTTGCAATGTAAGTCATTTTTGAGTCTGTATTTTATAAACTTTATTGAGTCTAGACTTATGTAAGCTGAGTTGTGCTGAGCATCTGAGACTTAACCTATACCCTACCCAAAATCCAAAAGCTCCACACACATCCAAATAAGCCCATTGGACCAATGACCCATTCTGTGCTCTGGAGACAGAGTTCGGACCGAACTCTGCCTCCACACAGAGTTCGGGCCGAACTCTGCCTCCACACAGAATTCGGGCCGTTTTTAGGGTTGGCTGGTTGCAAGTTGTCCAACGGCCAATTTTTTGAAAATTCCAACCAGAATTCTGGCCGAATTCTGCCTACCTGATATCCTATAAATAGGCCATGAATTCTCTCATTTTCAATCATCCAATCTTCACTTCCCTTCTCTCTAAATCTCAATACAAGCCATACACTTCTTCATCTACTAGCCACAAGCTCCCTAAGCCTCAAGTGCTCAGCATTTTTCAGTTAGGAGTTTGTGCAAGAGTTCAAGAAGTCGCTTGTAAAATTCCAAGCATCGCCACTGCGATCTTTTGTAAGAAGTTGACGTGCTCTTCTGAAGAAAAGGCACGGGGTGTAACTACTATTTCACAAATAGTAGATTTAATCCTGAGCTAGAGTTCTCAGGCCTGGAATAGTCCTCCACGAGGGAAACCAGGTTAAAATCGGCTGTGTTTGCGTATGCTTTCTTGCTCCTTATTTATTTCCGTATTTACTCTGATTATTTTCACTTGTGAAAGAGTTTAATTTTTAATTGGCTATTATCGCCATAAACTCTATTCACCCCCTCTAGAGTTGCCATCTGTTCTTCAATTGGTATCAGAGCTCTGTTCTCTCAACAAGGACTAACATCCTAGAGCTGATCCATGGCAACCACACAATCCTTGATTTCCAATCACGGTGAAGGGTAGTCCACTCATAGGCCTCCCCTATTTGATGGAACTAACTACACCTATTGGAAAACTAGGATGAGCTTTTATCTCAAGTCGCTAGACTTTGACCTGTGGACCATCGTCACCGATGTTTACAAAAAGCCCGCCATGATAGTTGTCAATAGTGATCTCGTTGAGAAACCACATGACAAATATTCTGAGGAGGAGAAGAAACAGGCAAGTCTCCACGTGAGAGCTATTAATGCTTTATTTTGTGCTATAGACATGAATGAATTCAACAGGGTCTCAACATCCACCACCTCTCACGAAGTATGGAGACTTCTAGAAGTGACGCATGAAGGAACCACCTAAGTCAAGGAATCGAAGATAAGCCGTCTCACTCAAGAATATGAGGCTTTCAAGATGAAGCCAAATGAGACGATCACGCAAATGTTCACAAGATTCCTCGACATCATCAATCCCCTATCTTCGCTCAGCAAACAATATACAAATCACGAGAAGATTCGCAAGCTACTTAGGGGGCTACCAAAGATTTGGAACCCTAAGGTGACAGCCATCATAGAAGGAAATGATCTCACAACCATGTCCATGGAGACTTTGATGGGAAAGCTGATGACTCATGAGCTTGACCTCAAAGGCTTCGAAGAGCCTGCTCCTAAGTCTAAGGAGATCGCCCTCAAAGCTCACCGACGAAGGGCTGACCCCGAAGAGACGGATGACGACAACTCGGAAGGTGATGATCAAGCTCTCCTTGTCCGCAACTTCAAGAAATTCTTTCGCTTCAACCGAAGAAAGAAGGAACCACAAGAAGATGACGAAGAAGAGCCAACCTGCTACGGTTGCAAGAAGACTGGGCATGTCCGAAAAGACTGTCCATTCCTAAAGAAGAGCAATCGTTATGAGAAACCATACAAGAAGGCCTCCTCAAAGAAATATACCAATACAAGCATTTGGCATGAAAGCGAGGCTAGTAACTCCGAGGAAGAAAAGGACTCTCCTCAAGACACTGCAAATGTGTGCCTAATGGCAACGTCCGACAAGGTATCAAACGAAACTCTTGATGACTTCACTTTTGATGAACTTGGTGATGCTTTCACTGATTTACTTGATGATGATAACAAAAAGGTCATTGGTAAATACAAACATGCCAAGAAAAAGATCAAAAGTCATGAAGTCGAAATTCAAAGACTTTCCTTATTGCTTGATAACATTAGAGACACTTCACCCACGGAAGTCACAAATGAGGTATCTAAGCTTAAAATAAGCCTACATGATGTCGAAGCACGCATTGAACAACAAACACAAGAAATCACAGCACTCAACACGGAGCTTGCTGAAGAAAAGAGTAGACACAAGATTTCTATTACTAAGATATGTGGTTTGAATGCTAAGGTTACTGAATTGCAGGCTGTCTCTAAGAAATTAGAGACTAAATTGGGAAAACAGGTTGCTCAACCTCAAACCCAATCACATGAGACACACACAAAGCATGACACTACTCATACTAGTCACCCACGTCATTCACCTGCAGCACGTAATCATGCATACATATACACACACTTTCACAATGCACACAAACCACATGCACGTAGAAATAATTCTCATATGTCACAGAATCATCATGCTACACATAGATACAATCATCACCATGTTGTACAAAAACAAAATCACCATCACTCTACATATAGACATCATCACCATGCTATTCCATATAGACAATATCACCATGCCATTCCACACACTCTATATATAGTCATCATCACTATGCTAGCTTTATATATCATCATGCTACTCCTCATCACTCTACTTATAAACATCATCAGCATGCTCCTAACATAAATAGGAATGCTATATGTACTTATTGTGGATTACATGGACACATTTCACCACAATATAGAATTAAAAGATTGGTAGATAGAAAGATATATGCATGGTTTCCGAAAACTAACTTTTCAGGACCCTCAAGAACTTGGGTACCAAAGGTCACATCTACTCTTGATGTAGGTGGACCTTCCCTGCTCAACTAAGAGTAAGTGGATTCTCGATAGTGGATGCTCGCGGTATATGACGAAAGACGTAAATCTTTTCGCATCACTATCGATGAAGAGAGAAGGATACGTATCCTTCGGTAACAACCTAAATGGGTATATTATAGGTAATGGTATTATTGGTCATCCTCCCTCTCCCGTAATAAAGGATGTCTGCCTAGTGACCGAGTTAAAGCATAACCTGCTCAGCATTAGTCATCTTGCTGACCATGGATATGACATTAACTTTGGATAAAATAAATGCTTTATTTATGATAGGTCAACAGGAGTAGGGGTGAGCATCGGTTCGGTTCGGTTCAAACCGAACCGTATATATGAAAACCGAAATAACCGTATTTCTCAAAATCGAAAACCGAACCGTTTTTATAAAAACCGAACAAAATCGAACCGAATTAATTCGGTTCGATTTTTGCTCGGTTCGGTTTCATGAGCCAATGTGTCGAACCTTATTTTAAAAATATGACATTATTGTATTTATGAATTATTATATTACATAGTGTGAAAAATATTACTATATATAGATTGAGGGTAAAGAGAGAGAGCGCTCAAAGAAGTACCGACAGAGAATAGGAGAAGAGATTGCTCTCTTAGGAGTTACAAAATATTAGTATATGTAGATTGAAGGTAGTTTGATAAATTACTAAATCTAAATCGGTTTTCGGTTCGGTTCGGTTACCCGGATCAAGAACCGAAAACCGAACCATTATTTTAAAATTTCAAATTTTAAAACCGAAAATCGAAAAAATCGAACCGTTTGTCATATTTCGGTTCGGTTCGGTTCGGTTTTCGGTTTTCAACCGTTATATGCTCACCCCTAAACAGGAGACATCGCTTTTGAAGGGATAAGAGATGATAATATTTATATTTTTTATTTGTCTAGAGATACTAACAATGCAGGTAGATGCCTATATGCTCATAAGGATGAAAGATTACTATGGCACCAGCGTCTTGGTCATGCCAACATGGATACTATATCCAGGCTATCGACTAAGAAGCTAGTTAGAGTCTTGCCCGACATCACATTCAAAAAGGACACGGTATGTGCCGAATGTGAATTGAATAAGGCAACCAAGTCCTCTTTTCATTCCATAAACTCTGTAAGCACTACTAGACCCTTGCAATTACTTCATATGGATTTATTTGGCCCTAGTAGAGTAGCCAGTCTTGGTTGAAAACTCTACGCTTTTGTCATGGTTGATGATTTTTCTAGATTTATATGGGTTTTCTTTCTTACAAATAAAAGTGATGCTATTTCGGTTTTCAAGATTTTTGTAAAGAAAGTTCAAAACGAAAAAGGCTACATGATTACTCGAATCCGAAGTGATCATGGAGGCGAATTCGAAAATACAGATTTGAAAAGTTTTATGATTCTAATGGTTTTGATCATGAGTTTTCTTGTCCAAGAACTCCTCAACAAATTGGTGTTGTGGAGCGGAAGAATAGGACTCTTGGCGATATGGCTAGAGTCATGTTGAACAAGTTTTTACTTCCGAAATACTTTTGGGCTGAAGCTATCAGTACAGCCTGCCACATTTTAAATAGGGTACTTATTCGTCCTATTACGAAAAAAATACCCTACGAGCTTTGGTTTGGGAGAACCCCAAATGTTTCTTATTTTAGAGTTTTTGGTTGTAGATGTTTTATCCTTAACACCAAAGACAACTTAGGCAAATTTGATGCCAAAGCTGACGATGGTATTTTCCTTGGCTATGCTGCCAAGAACAAGGGATATAGAGTATTTAACAAACGCTCATTAATTGTGGAAGAGTCTACAAATGTGACTTTTGATGAAGATAACAGTGCAGCAGCTACTCTTGATGATGATGTTGAGCCATCAACTTCTACTCTAATGAATACCACAACCGAAACCAATTCTCTGGAGGGCTTGCCAAAGAAATTCTCTTTCAAGCCGTCACATCCAGAAAATTTGGTAATATGTGAGGTTTCACGTGGAGTAACTACTAGATCATCATGAAGAGACTATTGCTAGCACTGCCTTTATTTCACAAATTGAGCCGAAAAATATTTTAGAAGCTTTTAATGTTGAATTTTGGATTTCTGCTATGCAAGAGAAACTCAACCAATTCGAGAGGAGCCAAGTATGGGAACTCGTTTCTAGACCGGCTAATCACTCGATCATTGGTACTAAATAGGTTTTTAGAAACAAAGTAAATGAAGATGGTTCAGTCACACGCAACAAAGCTCGTCTAGTAGCCCAAGGATACAACCAAGAGGAAGGTATCGACTACGATAAGACGTATGCTCCTGTTGCTAGATTGGAATCCATTCGGATGCTTTGTGCATTTGCAAATTTTCAAAATTTTAAAATATTTCAAATGGATGTTAAAAGTGCTTTCTTGAATGGATTTATTAAGGAGGAAGTTTATGTGAAACAACCTCCTGGCTTTGAAAATCACAAATTTCCCGACCATGTTTTCAAGCTGAAGAAAGCGCTATATGGCCTCAAACAAGCCCCTAGAGCTTGGTATGAACGGCTAAGCAATTTCTTGCTTGAGAAAGGTTTTTCTAAAGGGAAAATTGACACCACACTTTTCATAAAATCTTTTAAAGACACTATTCTCTTAGTCCAAATATACGTAGATGATATTATATTTGGTTCTACTGATGAAACCCTCTGTCAAGATTTTGCCAAGTGTATGCAGACCGAGTTTGAGATGAGCATGATGGGGGAGCTCAACTACTTTCTTGGACTGCAAGTCAAACAAATGTCAAATGGAACTTTCATCTGTCAGTCGAAGTATACAAAGGACATACTGAAGAAATTCGACCTTGACAACGTGAAACCAATCAGCACTCCAATGGCTACTACAACTAAACTAGAACCAGAAGAAAGCGGCAAACCCGTGGACCAACGTAAGTATCGAGGTATGATAGGCAGTCTACTCTATTTAACTGCTAGTCGCCCTGATATTATGTTTAGCGTTTGCCTGTGGGCTAGATATCAAGCAAATCCTAAGGAATCACACATGACTGATGTTAAGCGTATCTTTTGATACCTTAAGGGTACGGTTACAGTGGGCCTATGGTATCCCAAGTCAACATCATTTGACCTCATTGGTTACTCTGATGCTGATTTCGTCGGATGCAAGGTCGACCGTAAAAGTACGAGCGGTACGTGTCATTTATTAGGAAAGGCTTTAGTTTCTTGGTTTAGCAAGAAGCAGAATTCTGTCGCACTATCCACAACAGAAGCTGAATACATCACAGCTGGGCATTGTTGTGCACAAATTCTGTGGATGAAGCAAACCCTTGAAGACTACAACTTATCTTTTATGCACATTCCAATCTTTTGTGACAACACTAGTACAATAAATTTTACTAAGAACCCCATTTGTCACTCACGCACGAAGCACATTGAAATACGTCACCACTTTTTGCGTGATCATCAGCACAATGGCACTATTAACTTAGAATTTATTGACACTGATCATCAACTAGCAGATTTCTTCACAAAACCATTATCCGAAGAGCGCTTCAATTTTCTCTGTCGTGAACTTAGAATTTTGGATGAAGCTGTTATTAATTAAAATAAACCTGCGTAAATATCGAGTATGTCTTGATTCTTTTATGATGAAATTGCTATGGGTACAAGCCGAAAGGGTCCTTCTGACAACAAGACGTAAAAGCCTAAGCGACACGGTGCACTAGTCCTCAGGACTACCGCTAGCTGGGATCCGGCCCCTGCAGCTAACCCATGGCAGCTTCAAAATATTGAATTATGACATAATTCCTTGTTTATTACATGGTTCATTTTTAATTTATCATATGCTAAAATGCAAATTTTTAAAACTTTACTTTGCTTCAAAGTTAACTTTCTGTCATTCTCCACTTGAGTCTTTCTTGTATATGTCCTCACTTTCCTTTTCCTTTGGTCTCTCACACTTAACCATTTTTTTTCTTCTCAGCCTGATTCCTGTTCTGTCAACAGAATCCGGAATTCGGGCCGAACTCTGTCCTAACCAGAGTTCGGGCCGAATTTGGCCTGGCTATTCCAGAACCGGGAACAGTCTCAGCCGCTAATCATAAATAGATCCAATGGCCCATATTTGTTCCGACCAATTGGAACCCTTCACATATATTCGGGCTCTCCTCTTTCTCCTCCTCCATTGCCACCTTTTCCACTTCTCCAAACACTTTTTCTCAAAATCCTAACCCTAGTTCTTCCTTTCTAGAGCCCATCTCTTCCCCAAACTCAAGGAGAAGGCCTCTTTCACCATTCTCCTTCATTGTTCATCATCACTTTGAGGTATATCTCAACACTTTTCTTATTTCAATTTTCTCCATTATCTTTATTGTTTCATGGATTAAACGTTTGTTCAATCGCGAGAAGAGACTTCGAACCGAGGGAGCGTCCTCTTCGAATGCTCCTCCTCGCATTGAACCGCCCGTTGCACCGCCCGTTGAACAACAACCACCTATCCACCCGTTGTTCAACCCACCTCGTCCACTTAACCCAAAAACATTTGACGACCGAATATTTGTATCACTCGATGCATCTAATGATTGGTTTAGTAATTTTCGGACACGTCCGGTGTTTGCGGGTCACCCTATCAATTTTACTATTTTCTCTCAATATGACTCACTTTTGCATGACCTTTGCCTTGACGAACTTGTCACCACCAACTCGGTCATTTATTGTAGTGCTATTCAAATGTTTTACTGCAACCTAACTCATGATGATACACATATTTTCTCACGGGTTGCGGGAATTGACATCTCTTTTGATGATTTCGATTTGGCCGAACACCTTGAACTCCAAGAGCCAAACTCATGGGAAAAGCTTGTTGAAGCTCGATCGTTTCAATTTCTCAATGGGTCTTCACTTGAAAGCTTCAAGGACGACTTGTGTACCCCTAACACACGTCCTCGTAAGCTTTTGGCCAAGTATCTCAATCCCTATTTTTATGAACTTCATCGGATTATTTTCAATACTAATCTACCCAAAGCGGGATCCACCGATGAAATCACCTACTTTGAAATCTCGGCCTTGTATCACCTTCACTTTCATGTACCATTTAATCTTCCACGTACCATGATAGACTGGATGATTAATTATAGGAAGAAACCAAGATCCTTGGTTTATGCTTTATATCTTCCTATGGTATTTCGTGCATTTCGCATACCACTTGATGAGTGCCTGTTCTTACCTGTCCCTGCCTTCCTCTCTAAGGCACGGAGACTTCAGGCAGCCGTTGGCTCACCCGTCGTGTCTGAGCACTCTGACGATGAGCCCGATGCACCTCCTCTTGGACATGATCCTCCTCCTCCTCCTGCTACTCTCGAGTCTCTTCAGACTATGCTCCGCGATCGCTTCACCTTAGAGGATGATCGTTGGACTCAGCTGGATTACCGGACCACCCTGCAGATGAGTGCCATCAGCAACTCGCTGCACGATATTCGGTACTCCATGTCTCGCCATCCTTCCATGCCTATTCCTATAGAGCGGGACCCTGGTCGTGAGGGATATCGTATCGATGACCCTTGGGTTATTTGCTACTTGGATCCGGATGCAGCCTTCGTGGACCCTCGTCGTTCCTTCACTGATCCATCAGACGACGCTGGGCCTTCACGAGCTCGATGATGGATATGGACTTCTACTTCCTGTTGCTACTGAGGATCTTAGCTTATGTTTTATGCATTTTAGATTTTAGTTGATATAGTTTCTTTTATGCACTTTGATTGTATTAGACTTATTATGAGTTGTGACTCTTGAGAGTTTTATCAGTTTCTATGCAGTTTCTTCTATTATCTTTTGGTGTGCTTGCCAGTTCTTATTTGATTATGGTTAATTGCTAAATGCCAAAAGGGGGAGATATTTTGGTATATTCTATATTCTTTTTGTCTCTGTATCTGTGCTTTTGGGAGAATGTTCTTATCAGGCCAACAGAATTCAAAGTAATGTTTACGGGGGAGCTATTTTTTAAGCTCGGCACTGATTACGGGGGAGCTATGCTTTTTGTCCTTAAATGTGTCCAGGTATGAATATTGAATATACAATTATTATTTTGTCAATTATCAATATGGGGGAGATTGTTGACACAAAGTCACAGTCAGCCAAATATTGATAGAATTGACTAAATAATACTTGTGATAATTCAATATGACACATTAAGACTACATCCAGCACAAGTCAGACGACAGCCCAGTTTTGCAATACAAGTCATTTTTGAGTCTGTATTTTATGAACTTTATTGAGTCTAGACTTATGTAAGCTGAGTTGTGCTGAGCATCTGAGACTTAACCTATATCCTATCCAAAATCCAAAAGCTCCACACACATCGAAATAAGTCCATTGGACTAATGACCCATTCTGTGCTCTGGAGACAGAGTTCGGGCCGAACTCTGCCTCCACATAGAGTTCGGGCTGAACTCTGTCCCCTAAAAATCAGCACCCTATTTTTAGGGTTGGCTGGTTGCAAGTTGTCCAACAACCAATTTTTTGAAAATTCCAACCAGAATTCTGGCCGAATTCTGCCTACCCGATATCCTATAAATAGGCCATGAATTCTCTCATTTTCAATCATCCAATCTTCTCTTCTCTTCTCTCTAAAGCTCAATACAAGCCATACCCTTCTTCATCTACTAGCCACAAGCTCCCTAAGCCTCAAGTGCTCAGCATTTTTCAGTTAGGAGTTTGTGCAAGAGTTCAAGAAGTCGCTTGGAAAATTCCAAGCATCGCCACTGCGATCTTTTGTAAGAAGTTGACGTGATCTTCTGAAGAAAAGGCACGGGGTGTAACTACTATTTCATAAATAGTGGATTTAATCCTGAGCTAGAGTTCTCAGGCCTGGACTAGTCCTCCACGAGGAAAACTAGGTTAAAATCGACTGTGTTTGCGTATGCTTTCTTGCTCCTTATTTATTTCCGCATTTACTCTGATTATTTTCACTTGTGAAAGAGTTTAATTTTTAATTGGCTATTATCGCTATAAACTCTATTCACCCCCTCTAGAGTTGCCATCTATTCTTCAGATTTTTCATAAAACTTTTGCAATTTTTGAGCATTTGATAAATTTTCTCTTTTAGAATTTGGACATGTGTTTAGTTAGATAATATCATTTAGTTATTTTAAATATAAATTGAATATTGAATATATATAGTATGATTTGTTATATGTAGTTATAAGGATTATTTTTTTTAAACTACGGAGGAGATAAAATACGCTTTATCTTAAAAAGTAATTTTTTAAATATTAATTGATGAGCATATATATATATATATATATATATATATATATATATATATATATATATATATATATATATATATAATATATATACACATACACACACAAGAAAAAAATATTTCAAACTTTTGTGTTGAATTTATTCAACAACTTTAGGTCTCATGTGATAAACTTCTTCAATAATAACTTTTATTAAGCACAATGAGAATATCAAGGAGAACCTTTGGACCCCTCTGTACAGCATGTTGTGTGTCCATTTATAGAAATTCAATCTTATGTAGGCTCAAAACCAAATCTTACATGCGCTTAAAATATATGAATATATACAAATCAATCAAATACATGGTCAAAGTCAAAAAAGGTCATTAACATATTTTTGGACATTTTTCTTCACATCTCTACCTCGACAATGTTTTGCCACAAAATCGAGCCGACACACTCCTCTACCGCACAACTTCACCAAATCAAACACTCATCAATTCCGTCCTTAAGGATTCTCAAGCAATAGGTAGGACTTGGAGTAAGTCCAAGCAATATTGGAACTTAGCTCCAGGAACAACCTTAGTCAATATATCAGCGAGATTGTCCTTGGTATGCACATTTTCAAGTGCAATGTCACCGTCTTCTACAACATCCCGTATGAAATGGTAGTGAACATCGATATGCTTGGTCCTTGCATGATGGACTTAATTCTTTGCCAAGTGGAAAGTACTCGTGCTATCACAATGTACATCAACTACATCCTGCTTCACCCTAAAGTCATTAATCAAGCAATAAAGCCATAAGCCTTCTTTCAATGCCTCTGCCACTTCCATATACTCTGCTTTCATAGTCGATAGGGCGACCGTAGCCTGCAACAAAGACCTCCAAATAATTGATGCACCATGTAGAACAAACATGTATCCAGTAGTTGACCTGCGCCTATCTAGATCGCTAGCAAATCTGAATCAAGATATCCACTAACTTGACTAAAGTCTCCACCAAAAAGTAATTTCCCACATTAACTAATGGTGCCCTTCAAGTACCTGAATATCAACTTCATATCCTCCAGTGTTTTTTTCCCAGATTAGCCATAAAGCGACAAACCACACTTTTATATGGCTGTGTAATGTTTGGTCGAGTGCACACCATAACGTACATCAAGATGCCAACTGTACTCGCATAAGGAACTCGAGTTATGTGCTCATTCTCCTCATCTGTAGTATGGGATGACTTAAGTGAGAGCATAAAAGTATTCAGTCAAGGGAGTAGAAACTAATTTTGCATCTTTCGTACCAAAATGAACAATGATCTTCTCAATGTAGAATTTCTGAGACAAAGACAATTTTTATTTCTCCCTCTCCCTTTTAATCTCCATCCTTAAAATCTTCTTGGCTCCACCTAAGTCGTTCATCTCAAACTCCAAGCTAAGTTGAGATTTCAGTTTATCTATCTCTACCAGGCTTTTTGAAGCAATAAGCATATCATCCACATAAATTAATAGATCGATATAACCTCCACCACAAAGTTTATGAAAGTAAACGTAACAGTCATACTTACTTCGGGTGAAATCATGCTTTGTCATAAAGGTGTCGAACCGATTGTACCACTGTCGAGGCGACTGCTTCAACCCATACACGATTTTTTCAACAAACACATATAATTTCCTTGCTAACCACCTTGAAGCCCTCCGGTTGTGTAATGCTCCAGTCCCAAAATACGTAGGACTAGGATACGTTTTACATGCCAGCTACGCATCGAGAGGACTCAGTCCAGCTCAAATACGTATATAAGCTGTCTGGTTGTTCTAGAATCAACTACATCTCAATCCACTAAATATCGATAATAATAACGAATCAAGTGCAGTAAGGCTAATCAGACCATAATACACTGATTCTTGGATAGATAAAATGTATTAGAGTGGATCCCCAATAATACATTCATCATAAACAAGCTAGAAGAAAATGAAGCTTGCAAAAGCTGGGCTATAACAATAGCGAAAATCAAATATAGGACAAAATCTAAATACGAAAGAAAAAGATAAAAACATCAACTAAATATACCTACAGACTTGGTGCATCAACCATCCTCCATCAACGTATCATACCTTCATCTAATACCTGAAGAGATTACCAGGTCCTCAGGGGACTCGCAAGATACATAATATATATGCTACTATACAGTAAATAACATGCAATGATAGATAGAAAAATGGTACAAGAAAGTAGAGTCTGAAGGAAATACGGTACTTGAAATAAAATATAGAAGAAATGACATGCCTCGAGAATCGTGCTAATAAATGTGACTAAAGGAAATCGAGGTAAACCGCAGCCCGGTGGTTGCTAACGACCCTATAGATTGTAGCCCGGTGGTTGCTAACAACCTATAGTTAGTTTCAATCGCAGCCCGGTGGTTGCTAACGATTGAGAGTGGTCAGGTATAGTAACGTCTATAACAAGGTCCTCGCCTAAAACTATGAGTCAAGCAAGTTAAGTCAAACATGTCAAGTCCAGGTAAACAAGTCAAGGGAATACGACAGAGGCTAAGCAATACTATCACTAGACATGAGCAAGAAAAAAAAATATGACAAGTAATATGGGAAAAGAAAGTAACAATCTACGTGCACGTAAAACTAGGCATAACCATGACATGAAGCAGGAGAGAAATATGTAACCAAGTGAGACATAAAAGAATAGCAATATAGAAAAGCATATAAATACTGTAAAATTTGGCAAGGTGTACTTGCCTGGTGGTAGCAAAAAGTCCTGCAACCAACTCGTCAAATCAAAGAGTCTCGAAACATGAATTCCCATAAACGCCTCTGGATGCTGAAACGGACATTGTCAATATTTCTGAAATAAGCAAAATAGCTAGGATAAGCTACCCATAAATTCAATTCTGGATACAGGGGCAAAACGATAATTTCAGACTAAAACAGTGTCCATCGTTGGACCCGTTTTGTACCGAAAAGCGTACAAACACTTATGGTCTTTAAAGTCATCAAACCATATGTCCACGAGTCTGATTTGATGATACAAATCCAACCATATGTCCAAAATTGAATTTTGGTGGGCCATGCACAAATTTACTAGTTTAGTCGGGTCGTGGGGCCCACAAAACGGTGATCCGGTTAACTATCTCAGAATTGGACCAAACTTGGCTCACAGAACTAGAAAAATGACACAAGTCCATTGACATAAGTTTCGTCATGAGGTGATGAACGTGCACAAAGTAATTGACTAGTTTACAAAGAGGTCGATACAAAAAATTTGATGGATACGTCTCAAATTTGTCACGCACACGCAACCAATTTGAGTTCCGTCAAAGCCGACACATTCGGGTATACCATACGCATCTTTCGATGCAGTTGGTACACGATGAAGTGGTTCGGTTTGGCGGGACACACTCCGTATCGTAAATTTTGAGTTTCTGAAAATGTAATTTTTTATCAAATTGGAACCGTTTTTATTCGATGCATACATTGTATTATTTAAAATTAAAAGAAGTGTTTTTTTTCTGTCCTGTATGTTGTTAATAAATTCCTTCAAGTGGATTCATGAAATCGTGCATGATTTGGAAGAAAATTAGATGCAAAGTGGTGTTATTGAACTGTTTTTCAATGTTCTGTTGTGGACCATTTTTTCCTCAAATTTGAGTCGATGTGTCGGACAACATGGTGCATCTAAATATGAAGTGTTTGAAGGAAAGCAGAGTCGTATAGGTTGTGAACATACCTGAGAAGACGGAACGAAGATCGATCAATCGTGTGCGGAGATGTCGAAGCACGAAGTTGCTCTTCTGCAATTGTCGCCGCTGTCCCTGTCGAGGCTACTGCGCACGCGGCCGCGCTGTGCAGTGGTCCGGTGACAACACGGCGGCACGCGCGAGGGTATGGTGCATGACCCGTTACCCAAATTGTTGGGCCGGGCCGAGCCATGTCCAGCCTACGCTTGGTTAAAGCGTAGTAAGCTGTTCTAAGAATAGACAATAAAGGAACTAAGCTGCTAATAGTTCTAATATCACATTTAAAGGTTCATCACAATACATCATCTATAAGCGAAGGTAAACAAGAACAGACTTAATAATACACTTCCAAAGTATCTAACTGGAGACAAAGTCCAATATCCAAATATAAGTTCAAACCAAAGTCTAAGTCTCAATACACATGAAAAATATCTAAGCAAGGTTTCCCGTTGGGGCCTCTTCTGGAGCTAGGGCCAGGTCCTCAAAATCAGTGCCATAATATGTAACACATAGCATTTTTTCCTCGAAAAGTGAACCTACAACGTTATCCTGTCAGGACGGGAGCAAGTACAACCTCTACAACTAAAATACTGAATATATAATAAAAAAGATGTACAATAATAAACATGGTGTGATAAGTCTATAAAACAGAAAATACTGGAAATATGGTCTCATGGTACAACTGGGATCACAGTATCATAGTAACATAGGGAACATGGCATATCTGGAATCATGGTATGACTGGAATCACGGTAAAATACATTTGTCAAGGTGACACATGTATATCTAATGTTTAAAACTGGAGCAGGTACGTGATCGTCAATAGATGTACAATGTGCAGTGGCACATAATAAAATGTACTTCCGTACAAGTGTAAAGGCGATAGATGTACATACGCACAAATACAGCTTTGAGAGTTACCTATGAACGCAGAAATCATATAAAATAAAACTTTGCTCGATAAATACATACGGAGAAGGGGGCATGATCACGTACTCAACTGTCAGTTTTCCCATAACCCATATTCTAACATATGAGAGATACGAGAATGATATAAAACATGTAAGAGATACTGGGAGCAGTATAAGCATGGCAGGTACTGGGAGTAGTATAAAACATGTGAATACTCAGAGCAGTCTAAAGCATAGTAAAACATGTACTGAGAACCAGTAAGAAGCATGTGAAGATATAAGAACTGTCCTAAGCATGGCAGTTACTGAAAGTAATACAACATGTAAAGATTTAACTTGCTACCTCAAGGATCAGTATTTTAACAGGGTTAATACATGTTCTAGCATTAAAAGACAGTAAATGAGTTTGCAGATGTACTTGCCTCGAGCAAAGCAAGAATACTAGTACGAAGATATAGATGTTCGGTGTCCTGTCAATAATGATATATAACTTAGCATCTAAGTTATGTTCGAGATTACACTAATGGTTTGACACGACTCCTAACTGGATACTAGCCAAGTGGAGACCTAGCATAAAAGTCTAATGTGTGGTGACACTATATCCAAACTAATTTTCTAGGACTTTATACTAGTGTAGGGTGGGGTCCAATACTACAATAACTCAAATCAACACAAAACTTTGTAAGTCGTAACTATTCAATAAATAAATCAAACTGTACACTGAGTTCCAACAATTTTTGAGATTGACAAAATGCTCAATTATATATAAAATAAAGTACCAAAATGATCATTGTTAATTATAGAAATTTATACTAATTTTTCTGGAATTTATAAACCCTCATAAATATTTATTAAAAATCAACAAACACATGTATCCTGAAAATGAGTTCTGTTTTCCTATTTTTATAAAATACCAAAATTACTTATTAAATGCTAGAAAAATTATATTAAATTAGATAAATTAACATAGTATCTAAATATAATTTTTCTAAGATTTTTACAGCAATTAAAATATATATAAATTCAAAAGCAGAAAGTAATAATTTCTGAAAAAATAAATAATTACAAATTAAGGATGATACATAAGGAAAATCTATAGATGATGTCGGATGATAAAATAAATATCATCAATGTGTCCAGAATGGTCAAATTAGCTAGGATATCCTATCCATAAGTCCAATTTAGACACAGGGTCAAAACGATAATTTTGGATCAAAATGATGTCCGTCGTTGGACATACTTTGTACCAAAAAATGTGTCGGAATAGAAGTCTATAAAACCTAGCAAATTATATGTCCATGAATCCAGAATGATGATACGAACCCAACGGTATGTCCAAAATAGGATTCCGATGAGCCGATCTCAAAATGACACGTTGATGCGGACATTTGGAATCCGGCTTGCACCGAAATGCGTGCCGGAGCAAATATCTTCAAAACTCAGCAAATTATATGTCAAAGAGTCCAAAATGACGATACAAACTCAATGGTATATCTGGAATTGGATTACAATGAGCCGATCTTAAAGTGACCCGTTGACTCAAAAAGTGGGACCCACTTTGCACCAAAATGCGTGCCAAGGCCCATGTTCTCCAAATTAAGCAAACTTTATATAAAAATATGTCAAAACGACGTCACGAGTCTACTTGTGGTGTCAGAAATTGAATTCGAAGTTCCGGGTTCAAAAATAGAATTTAACAAGTGCAAATTAAAGAATTCGGACGGCCAACTTTGGCGTCGGATTCGACCAACCAAACGTGCTTATAATGAAACGAAACCTAAGCGGCAGGAAAAGGGTTATACCAGCTATGCACAAAAACTGGTAGAGTGCCAACCGGAGCTGCGACGGAGGAGTTACGAGCTGACGAAGTCGGCTCCACAAAACTGTCCAAAAATAGTTCAATTTAAAGTGTCAACTTAGTGGCCAGTTTTGATGTATCAAACGACGAAATTAACGGACGAAAATTAAGGGGAGTGAATTGCTATATACCGAGATTAAGACGGAGCAAGGAGTTCATCGATCCAACGGTCGGATCTCTCGAAAAACATGTACGAAGTTGCTGCAACGGGACACAAATTTTGAGTTCCAAACTCGTGCGTCACGACGGGATTTCGTTCAAAATGCACGAATATCCCATGCATCACGCCGGAGAGGAAGGCGGCGGCTAATGGGGATTCTTCGGAGTGCTTTTGTGTTCGGGGGGGGGGGGGCGTCGTTGGCCGGTAGCCGTGCGGCAGTGATCGCCAACGCGCATGGCCGTGCGCGTGTGGCTGCGCACGCTGCTGCGGTGCTGCCGCTTTGCTGCGCTGTGGTGCAGCGCACACGCGCAGCGCCGGGGCAGGCTAGGCCGACCACGGCGGCCAGGCAGCGGTGGCCGTGGAGGCGACGGCGGATGGTGGTGGTTCGGGTTATGGTGGTGGAGGTGTAGTGTTGGTGATGGGGTTGGTGATGTAGATGGTGAAGAAGAGGAGGAAAAGAAGATGGAGGTGGTGGCTGTGGGTGTTTAGAAGAAGGAGGAGATGGGGATAATGATGGTGAGGGTGGTGGTGATGCTCGGCTACCAGGGGGTTCGGCCGAGTGGAGGGAGGAGTATGTGTGTGTGTTTGAATATAAATAGAGAGAGGGAAGTTATATTTAAGTGTGTGTGTGATATATAATATAGAAAGAGTGAGAGAGAGTGTGAATAGAGAGAGAGATATTTGAGAGAGAGGAAAAGGAGGTTGGCTGAGAATAGGGGGGTTGTGTGCTGTAAAGGAAAGGGTGGGGGGGGGTGTTGTGTAGGAGTGTTGTAAGGAGAGAGAGAGAGTTATATATATATTTTATTTTTTTTCTTTTATATATTTATATATATATATATATATATATATATATATATATATATATATATATATATATATATATAGGATATTTGTAAAGTAGAGAGAGAAAGAGATATTTTCAAAATAGGAAAAATAGGAAAATTATGTGGGGTGTTTGGATACTCATGGGAGGACAATATTGAGCTTGGGTTCGGGTTCAGTCGAGCCGGGTTGGGTCAAAATCGGACATGGTGCAATAATTGAATTAAAATAGGTATTTATAATCATGGGTAAATAAATAACATGCGGGGACTCAAATAAATGGGACACAAGCGTCATGTGGGTAGTAGGCTTCATGTGGGCCAGGTCCATACTTTTGGTCGACTAGGTTAGATCGATGTCGGGTTCCGAAATTAAATTGGAAATTAAATCAGGTTTTACGGTAGATAATTAATTGGCCTAAATTGAACCGAAAGTTTTACGAAGAAAATGAAGCACAAAATAGAGTGTCTGAGTGGGACACGAAGGTCATGGGCGAAGAGCGTCTCGAGTAGATCATTTATGAGAAGTTGGTTCTGAGAAAACGACTGGTCTGGTGCTCCTAAATTAAAATCACGGTAACGTGCAAACGAGGATCAAAGATAAAAGTGGGAATAATTATTCAACGATTAATTGGTCTAAGTTGACCCGAAGTTGCACGATACAAAAAGAGCACAAGGGAACGAGTTTAAGTGGGACATGATATATCAAAACGAAGATAATCTTGTCTACTACAAAGCTCGCAAAGAGAGTTTACAGAGATTGGCATCCCTGACACTCTAGAAGTCAAAGTCACGGAAAGGAACATTAATGATCAAAACAATTAAATAAAATATTTATCGAAAATAATTTATTCAGAAAATTTAAAATAAACCCTAAAATTCAGGGGGCTTACATCCTACCCACCTTACAAGAATTTCGTCATCGAAATTAAAAATTATCCAATAGGTCAAACTATAACATGTAGTTACTCTGGCTATGATACTCAATCTGCTACCCTTGTAATCATCCATGTTGTTCTCGCTACATGCATTTTGGTTCAGGTTCAACAAAGATCCTTCTATCATAAACTACGTCATATATCCTTTAGAATCTTCCATACTAACATGAAACATTTATGCATACCCTAAAATATAGGTCATTCTCTGGGTATGTTCATAAGCAAACAATACTTGATCATCATCCATATTTTCAACCTCAATTGTAAATACTTGATTTCCTTATCGTATCCTAAGTATCCTTATTCTATCAATCCACAGTTCCTTTGCATTATTTGTCGTCAATCCTTTTCTACAGCTTTTCCTTGATATCATACGTTCAATTCTTATCCTTGGCGTAGAGCCTTCTTCTTTTTACTCAATAAGCCCTACGAATATAAATCCTCGATTTTAAAACTCCTGATTTATTAATTACCAAAGTACATATGTCTTTGTCTTGTTCCTTGTCTTTTTAACTGATATCTTCCCGATCTCGTACGCAATACGATAACTCATTCTAACTTATTCTATATCATTCCACATATCGATCTACCCTCTAATCATATATAATTAGCTTGTAGATAACCAATAATCACTTGGTCATCAAAGTCCTACGAATGCTCAATCCTCAAACTCTAAGCACAAGATTCTAATCCTCAATCCATAGTCACAACAATATACTATCTCATTATTCTCCATCTTTAGATACCCTATCTCGAGTCATACTATCAATGTAATCGTTCTTAATGGTTTCCAAGTCTACTATAGTCAGTCACCCATACTTGTCCTATAAGCTTAATCTAACCAATCCCTAGGAAAAGTACTTATCACAAACACACAATACATTTATAGTTACACTGCAGAATCAGTTAACAAGGTTTGGCTATTTCGGTCGTCTATCAAATAGAAGGTAACAAGGCCTAAGACTGGGTCAAGCAATCCATAACAGTGTCCAAACAAGTTAAAGGGTCAAGCAAGACGGGAAAATTTTATTAGAATATCTCCAAGAATGGTACGAAGTCAACGAGATGTATAACGAGAGGAATTACCCAAGAAATTAGTCAAGTCATAGGAAAGATGGAACACAAAAATAACTATGTCCAAAAAGATAATCATGAAAGCAATCCTGTTGGAGAGTCCTAGAGAACCTGTAATCCTAGTTGTAGATGTAGATATGATAGAGTTAATCAAGACGGGAAAGAATGATAATAAGAATTTATTCTTGCTCATTTGGTCATAATGAAGTGAACCAAGTTGAGATATGATCTGATAACCATACACGTCTTCCTGAAATCATGTTGCCAGAATTTTTGCCACACCAGTAAGCTTAGATGCAATAAACGATAGAGTCATAACTAAGGTATACACCCTGTAATCATGTTATCTAGAATCCTCGCCATGCCAACCGGTATGGCTGTGAGCAAATCTAAATTCCATAACTAGGATAAGTATATCCAAAATCAGGCTCTATATTTTTGTCATACCAGCTAATATGGCTGCGATAAATTCTAAACTCCATAAATAAAGCAGACGTTTACCTTATCAGGATATATCACAATTCAATCTACAAAATTTGTCGCGATGCAAGATCAAAGTTAACAACGAAAATCAGAAATTAAATTCAACAACGAATTTAAAGGAGAGTAGATGGAAACAGGTGAAAACAGATTTCGAGGTAAGATTTGAGTGAGATCCTCAGGGGTCATCCCAAGGGTACTATCCTGGTCAAAATTGTAACCGACTGAATTTCAAACAAGAGACTAAATATAGTTAACGGTCCTATGCTGTGATGAGTTCTCCTATGTTACAATCCTAGAAATCCTCTAGATGTTCTAAATGTTTATCCCTAGTGTTAACAAGTTGTCCTAGATCCTAATTGCAGGCATGCTTGGTACAATAACGTAACCAAACAACTTAAGTCTGGACCTGCATGGGCCGCCACTAAAACATGTCACGACCCGTTACCCAAATTGTTGGGCCGGGCCAAGCCATGTCCATCCTACGCTTGGTTAAAGCGTAGTAAGCTGTTCTAAGAATAGACAATAAAGGAACTAAGCTGCTAACAGTTCTAATATCACATTTAAAGGTTCATTACAACACAACATCTATAAGCGAAGGTAAACAAGAACAGACTTAATAATACACTTCCAAAGTATCTAACTGGAGACAAAGTCCAGTATCCAAATATAAGTTCAAACCAAAGTATAAGTCTCAAAACACATGAAAAATATCTAAGCAAGGTTCCCCGCTGGAGCTTCTTTCGGAGCTAAGGCAAGGTCCTCAAAATCAGTGCCATAATATATAACACATAGCATTTCCTCCTCGAAAAGTGAACCTACAACGTTATCCTGTCAGGACGGGAGCAAGTACAACCTCTACAACTAAAGTACTGAATATATAATGAAAGAGATGTACAACAAGAAATATGGTGTGATAAGTCTATAAAACAGGAAACACTGGAACATGGCCTCATGGTACAACTGGGATCACAGTATCATAGTAACATAGGGAACATGGCATATCTGGAATCATGGTATGACTGGAATCACGATAAAATACATTTGTCAAGGTGACACATGTATATCTAATGTTTAAAACTGGGGCATGTACGACAATAGATGTACAATGTGCAGTGGCACATAATGAAATGTACTTCCGTACAAGTGTAAAGGCGATAGATGTACATACGTACAAATACAACTTTCAGAGTTACCTACGAACGCAGAAATCATATAAATTAAAACTTTGCTCGGTAAATACATACAGAGAAGGGGGCATGATCACGTACTCAAATGTCAGTTTCTCCATAACCCATATTCTAACATATGAGATATACGAGAACGATATAAAACATGTGAGAGATACTGGGAGCAGTATAAGCATCGCAGGTACTGGGAGCAGTATAAAACATGTGAATACCCAGAGCAGTCTAAAGCATAGTGAAACATGTACTGAGAACCAGTAAAAATTATGTGAAGATGTAAGAACTGTCCTACCCATGGCAGGTACTGAAAGTAAAACAACATGTAAAGATTTAACTTGCTACCTCACGGATCAGTATTTTAACAGGGTTAATACATGTTCTAGCATTAAAACACAGTAAATGAGTTTGCAGATGTACTTGTCTCGAGCAAAGCAAGAATAATAGTACGAAGATATGGATGTCCGGTGTCCTGTCATTAATAATATACAACTTAGCATCTAAGTTATGTTCGAGATTACACTAGTGGTGTGACACGACTCCTAACTAGATACTAGCCAAGTGGGGACCTAGCATAAAAGTCTAATGTGTGGTGACACTATATCCAAACTAATTTTCTAGGATCTTTATACTAGTGTAGGGTGGGGTCCAATACTACAATAACTCAAATGAACACAAAACTTTGTAAGTCATAACTATTCAATAAATAAATCAAACTGTACACCGAGTTCCAACAATTTTTAAGATAGGCAAAATGCTCAATTATATATAAAATAAAGTACCGAAATGATCCTTATTAATTATAGAAATTTATGCTAATTTTTTTGGAATTTATAAACCCTCATAAATATTTAATAAAAATCAACAAACACATGTATCCTGAAAATGAGTTCTGTTTTTCTATTTTTATAAAATACCAACATTACTTATTAAATGCTGAAAAAATTATATTAAATTATCTAAACTAACATAGTATCTAAATATAATTTTTCCAAGATTTTTACAGTAATTAAAATATATATAAAAATTCAATAGCAGAAAGTAATAATTTCTGAAAAAATAATTAATTACAAATTAAGGATGATACATAAGGAAAATCTACAGATGATGTCGGATGATAAAATAAATATTACCAACGTGTCCAGAATGGTCAAATTAGCTAGTATAGCCTACCCATAAGTCCAATTTAGACACAGGGGCAAAACGATAATTTCGGATCAAAATGATGTCCGCCGTTGGACACACTTTGTACCGAAAATGTGTCGGAATAGAAGTCTATAAAACCTAGCAAATTATATGTCCACGAATCCAGAATGATGAAACGAACCCAACGGTATGTCCAAAATAGGATTTCGATGAGCCGATCTCAAAATGACACATTGACGCGGACATTTGGAAACCAGTTTGCACCGAAATACGTGCCGAAGCAAATGTCTTCAAAACTCAACAAATTATGTCAACGAGTCCAGAATGATGATACAAACTCAACGGTATATCCGGAATTGGATTTCGATGAGCCGATCTCAAAGTGACCCGTTGACTCGGAAAGTAGGATCCACTTTGCACCGAAATGCGTGCCAGGGCCCACGTTCTCCAAATTAAGCAAACTTTATATAAAAATGTGCCAGAACGATGCCACAAGTCTACTGGTGGTGTCAGAAATTGAATCCGAAGTCCCGTGTTCAAAAATGGAATTTAACAAGTGCAAATTAAAGAATTCGGACGACCAACTTTGGCGTCGGATTCGACCAACCAAACGTGCTTATAATGAAACGAAACTTAATGGACAGGAAGAGGGTTATACCAGCTGCGCACAGGAACTGGTAGCACGTCAACCGGAGCTGCGACGGCGGAGTTGCGAGCTGACGAAGTCGGCTCCACAAAACTGTCCAAAAACCGTTCAATTTAAAGTGTCAACTTGGTGGCCAGTTTTGATGTATCAAACGACGAAATTAACGGACGAAAATTAAGGGGAGTGAAGTTCTATATATCGAGATTAAGACGGAGCAAGGAGTTCGCTGATCCAACGGTCGAATTTCTCGAAAAAAGTGCACGAAGTCGCTACGACGGGATACAAATTTTGAGTTCCAAACTCGTGCGTCACGACGAGATTTCGTTCAAAACGCACGAATAGCCCATGCGTCGCCCGAAGAGGAAGGTGACGGCTCATGGGGGTTCGTCGGAGTGCTCGCATGCTTGGGGGGGTCATCGGTGGCCGGTGGCCGTGCGGCGGCGATCGCCGGCGTGCATGGCCGTGCGCGCGCGACTGCGCACGCTGCTGCGCTGCTGCCGCTTTACTACGTTGTGGTACAGCGCACACGCACGACGCTGTGGAGGGCTAGGCTGACCACGGCGGCCAGGCGACGGCGGACGGTGGTGGTTCGGGTTATGGTGGTGGAGGTGTAGTGTTGGTGATGGGGTTAGTGATGTAGATGGTGAAGAAGAGGAGGAGAAGAAGATGGAGGTGGTGGCTGTGGGTGTATAGAGGAAGGAGGAGATGGGGAGAATGATGGTGAGGGTGGTGGTGATGCTCGGCTGCCAGGGGGTTCGGCCGAGTGGAGGGAGGAGTATGTGTGTGTGTTTGAATATAAATAGAGAGAGGGGAGTTATATTTAAGTGTGTGTGTGATATATAATATAGAAAAAGTGAGAGAGTGTGAATAGAGAGAGAGATATTTGAGAGAGAGGAAAAGGAGGTTGGCTGAGAATAGGGGGGTTGTGTGCTGTAAAGGAAAGGGTGGGGGGGTGTTGTGTGGGAGTGTTGTAAGGAGAGAGAGAGAGTTATATATATATATATATATATATATATATATATATATATATATATATATATATATATATATATATATATATATATATATATATATATATATATATATATATATATATGATATTTGTAAAGTAGAGAGAGAAAGAGATATTTTCAAATAGGAAAAATAGGAAAATTATGTGGGGTATTTGGATAGTCATGGGAGGACAATATGGAGCTTGGGTTCGGGTTCAGTCGAGCCAGGTTGGATCAAAATTGGACATGGTACAATAATTGAATTAAAATAGGTATTTATAATCATGGGTAAATAAATAACATGCGGGGACTCAAATAAATGGGACATAAGCGTCATGTGGGTAGTAGACTTCATGTGGGCCAGGTCCATACTTTGGGTCGACTAGGTTGGATCGATGTCGGGTCCCGAAATTAAATTGGAAATTAAATCAGGTTTTACGGTAGATAATTAATTGGCCTAAATTGAACCGAAAGTTATGCGAAGAAAATAAAGCACAAAATAGAGTGTCTGAGTGGGACACGAAGGTCATGGGCGTAGAGCGTCTCGGGTAGATCATTTATGAGAAGTTGATTCTGATAAAACGGCTGGTCTAGTGCTCCTAAATTAAAAGTCACGGTAACGTGCAAACGATGATCAAAGATAAAAGTGAGAATAATTATTCAACGATTAATTGGTCTAAGTTGACCCAAAGTTGTGCGATACAAAAAGAGCACAAGCGAATGAGTTTAAGTGTTACATGATATATCAAAACGAAGATAATCTTATCTACTACAAAGCTCGCAAAGAGAGTTTACAGAGATTGGCATCCCTGACGCTCCAGAAGTCAAATTCACGGAAAGGAATATTAATGATCAAAACAATTAAATAAAATATTTATCGAAAATAATTCATTCAGAAAATTTAAAATAAACCCTGAAATTCAAGGGGCTTACACAGGGGGTCGCTGGGGTCGTGCGGGTTTGGGTTTTGACTTCTTCTTCTCTTGCTATCTATATATACTTATGTGCTTCTCTGTTCTCGAATAGAGGGTGTGGGCTACTTGTGCCAGTTTGGGTTTGGAGATGATCTCGCAAGATTTTCACTAGGTTTTTTTTTCCTTTTTCTATATATATATATATACAATCATGTATATAAAATTCCCATATCCATATATATATATACAATGCATGTACACAATATATTTTATTGGGACTTTTCTCATATATATATTTATTATAACAAAAATCCTATTGATATATATTTTTAACTTATACTAAAATTACAAATAATAATAAAGTTCTTATTCAGATATAAATACTCTGTAATGCCACGTTCCGTACGGTGCATTATGCTGAGTCGTTGACTCGAAGAGTTACGTTGACCCGATTGCGTATCGATGCGAATCGATACGAGAGTTACATTGTCCTGAGCAATGCATCGAACTAAGTCGATGCGAAGAGTTGCCTTGTCCCAAAAAATGCATCGAGTTGAATCGATGCGAAGCGCTGCTTTGCCCCGAAGGATAAGTGCGTTGAATCGGCTCGAAGATTCTAAGAAATCGAATCGACCAAGGCGCAAGTCCGAATCGATGCAAGTATTAACTTTAGTTGGTTTCATGTGCAGGTTATACGTTTATGCTGGAATATTAGAGGTCGACATTCTGCCTTATTCAGTAAGGGGTCCGCGAAAGCAAATGGTCGCCTTGCGACGGACTGAGACTTGGGCACGATAAGCCAAAATGGACGTATAATTTAATAAAGCACGAAGTGCTCGAATGGCTAAGTCAGGAGAGTTGTCCATGCAACGAAGTTATGAAATCGAGCCGCTTCGGCTCGACGAAACGATAATGCGTATCGAATCAAGGTGGGGGGACATTGACTCTCTTTCCTACTCTGTCATGCCTAAGTAAAATATATATCATTGTATGCTGAGTTAACCTATCAATGCCACGAGCGTGGCTCGATAGAGAGATATATATAGTGCGTGTCGAACACTAGATAGAACAATTGAAATAAATCGTACTACAAATGTACGAGTCATTACGGAACATTGAATATCGCTAAGGCGAGCACCTCGGTGCGCAAGCCGTAAGAACATAGGATAACTGTATCGACGAGTGCCCCAGTGCATAAGTCATTCCGTGCCCCCATGCACGAGTTGGCATATTAGAACATTGAAAGACTATATCGGTGCGAGTGCCTCAGTGCACGAGCGATAGAACATTGTATACCTTATCGAGACGTGCCTCAGTTGCACGAGTCGGAAGGATGGAACATAAGTATAACACGTTGAATACTAAGGCATAGAATATGGGAAACATGGCTTCGAGGCGTCATTGAATGCACGATGCAAGAAAAGACGACGAATGTGCGCAGCTGCACGATACTTATTAAAGATGGCGTCATTGCGACGAGGAGAACAGTTGTGGCACGGTTATGGCATAACTGTCGATGCGGCATGTTGCCTTCAAAATATTCGTGGCCTTCGGGCATTCGTTGAGGACATTGGGGCGTTGTGCCAATTGAAATAGAGATAAGCGACCTTGCTTGGTTGTATGAAAGATAAGATGCGTTGCATGGTCAAATGGACTTAAAGATATAAAGGCCTGTGCACGAGCATTCCTTCGAACGTGACGCACCAGGGAGCTGGGACCGTTCGGCCTAGGAGGGATTGCGTTGACGGTATTGTTGGTACACTTCATTTAGGCGGGTAGCGACCTTCTGGTGAATGTGATAAGCCACTTGCTATAATTATTTCGGTGGCCTCTGATGTTTGGTTAGCAACCACACAGAGTTAATATCGTCTTATGTTTCGATTCGATAAATATAAGTCCATTCTAGCCCGGAAAGCTAGTGACTATCATATAGTTAAGGGCGATGGGTTGGAAGTAAAAGGTATACATATATCCTGCATGGATGGATCCTGGATCGAAAGTGCAAGGTACACTCATATCGTGCACATATAGATCCGTATAGAGAGCACTTATAACATGACAGGAAAATCTGATAGGCATATTTGCCTTGCGTCGGTGCAAGGGCGAGTACGTCGATGTTGGTAAGTCATGCCACGAAACAAACACAAGATTGCTTGCCTGTTTACTTATGCGAATTGAATAACATGCTTGCCATGATAACATGCTACAGTCTTCGAATATGCCATGAACTGATCCTAAGGAGAACATAAAAAGAGAACTAAATTCTAGGCTTGCATGAATCAATACAATACTAAATGTCGGTTTGTTAAGTAGGTTTTTGATCAGTACAGCGAGGACGAAAGTACTAATCCCCCACTAGTTTGCTAGCAGATTCAAGGATTGGTCTGCTCGCGGCGGAGCTTCGCTTAAACGCGTCGAGGCTTGAAATGCCAAAGCGTATTGAGGTGTGCAACCGCATTGACGCTCGAACATGCAACAAGATTGATGCGGCCGAGATATATAAGGTATGATGTATAGAACGGTAAAATCCTTTGTGGACAAGAGAGAACTTGAGTGTTGTAGCCAATCTGGCAAATTTTGTTGGGCTATCGAAAGCCTTTGTAATCTCGTTTCAAATATCAATAAAGATGATTGTTTCATATACTCTGTTTTCCTTTCGTTGTTAAATCAAACTCAAAGATAACCATTTGAGAACTTGTCATCTTGCCTTGCACGAGCGCAACTCCAGGCTCGTGCGGCATCACGTCCCCTGCGAGGACGATGATTCGGATGATTCTGGGTCAGGACGTGACAAATTTGTATCAGAGCTCTAGGCTCAATTTCCTTTGGACGCTCGCTTTATTACCATTCTAAAAGTTGCCCACCACCAATCGAATCACTCTTGATTCTACTCGATGCCGCACTGGATGTTCCATACAATAAGTCTAATACAAATCATGTAATTTTGTCGCGTGTTATTTTGGAAATTTCATGGTGTTTGTCGAAAAAGTCGTAAAATGTTTGTTGCTGTAAGTGCAACAAGTTACGAGATATGAATTCAAGGATTTGTTGCTGCGGATGTAACACGTCGTGAATTATAATTTGAGATATTCGTTGGTTGCAACTATCGATACAAGAAATATTGGTTGCATTGATACAATAAAAGTCGTGGAATGTTGCTGCAGCAATTGTCACGCGTTGATTGTAAATGATGCATTGAAAAGAAAATAAAAGTTGATATGGAATGTGTCAAACGGATTCACATATTAATTTTTGAATGTGCGTTGCGATAAAAGTGACAAGTCAATATCGAATGTGTTGAACGGATTTGATCATTGATTTTGAAGTCGGAAATAAAATATTGCACGAGGTGCAATAGATGTCGAAAATAGATCGTTGCACGAGTGTAATGAATGTCAAAATTATGTCGTTGCACGATGTGAAATACGTATCGAAAGTAAATTGTTGCACGTTGTGCAACGTATATCAAAGTAAAATCGCTGCACAAAGTGCAACGGATATCGAGAATGAATTGTTGCACGAGATGCAACAGAAGAAAACAAAAATTATAAATCGAGAAATGAAATCAGTTCGGTTGCGTACCGAGCTTGTGTTGGCAAATGAATGCATTGGCCAAATTGTGTCGGATTTTGATTGATCAAAAAGTTACGGTTGTGATCGGTATGATCACTGCAGAAATCGTGAGTCAGGATAGATTGTTGATTCTTACGAGAATATGTTACGACAGAAGTAACTTGATTTCTGGGTGGTATATGGCATACCACCGATGCAATGAATGGCTCGGTTCTGAGTGATATGCAATACCACTTGTGCGATGAATTGCATCAACGTATTGTGAGAATTACGAAAGGTTTGTCCGCAACGAACGGGATAGCACAGAGACTCGATTGAGAATTTGTATGACGGCATGTTGATGCAAGTGTTCTTCGATGATCGGTGAGAACGATAAGGCGGGACTTAAATCACTGAATGATACGTCGATTTAAAATTGTATATTGGTCGAATGAAAGAAACGAGCGAAATGATTATGCCTTGAGGCAAAAAAAAAAAAAAAAAATCGGATCGACGGGATAGAAAACTTGATACGTTGAAAAGAGTCGCACGACTTACGCGCTCGATGGAAATGTTAGCCAATACAAATTGTAATTGGATCGTATGACTTACGATCTCAACAAAAATGTTAGAATACGCGAATGGTAATCGGATCGCATGACTTGCGATCTCGATAGAAATGTTAGCCGATGCAAAGTGAAATTGAATCGCATAACTTGCGATCTCGATAGAAATGTTGGGCGAGACAAAATATGATCGGATCGCACGATGTGCGACTATGGTGAAGAGTTTGTTGATGCGGATAAATAGTGCCCAAGAGATAGTTGGTTACGTTACAGCGAAACTCATTTGAGTACGACTGAAAACACGTGAAACTTAGAGGACGAGATCGTATGACTTGAGGGTTTGATGTTGGATAATGTAACTCAGTTACGTGATCAAAGTATAGCGGGATGCGGCTGTAGGTCCTAAAAATCAAGTTTCACTCATTAAAAAGAGCACAGAAATCCAACTGCGCATCTCTCAAATGAACTGCGCTAAACGTGAACCGCACAACAAATCAACCACGCAAAGCTGGACTACGCCAAAGTCCGAGCGCGCTATGCTGACATGGTAATACCATCATTACCTGACAAGAAGATCAAATCTTCTGACAGTTGACAGCCCACAAAATGAGGAGTCTGTTCGTTTCTCGTTTCGCGTCGCCGTGACAGCTGTCCAGCTCCTAGCGCAGTCCAGCTCTCCCAATCCAGCGCAATCGATTGACCAGAGCTCAGCGCAGTCTGAAGTTAGCGCTATTGGGTTAGCGCGATCCATCAAGCTTTCTGAAAATAACTGATTTTTATTATGTGGCATATATGCCATCAATTGCTCGCCATGTAGCAGCTTCTTGTATACGACCAAGCGCATTTTAATCAGACAATGCCACGCGTCTAAATACGGTTAGCCCATGATCGAGCAACTGCCAAAAGCCCGCGCAACTTGTAGCCTGCGCAGTCCATCTCCAGTGCAATCTAGCCTGCACAATTCAGAATAACTACAAATTGGCTATTTCCAGAACTATATAAATAGAGTTTCAAACTCTTCATCAAAGCGATCTATCAAGTCATTGAGAGACCACCAGAGATCAGGAGTTCTTGTCCAAGTGCTGCTGCATTCTTCAGAGGCTATCGTCTTCAAAGTTCACATTGTCCAAGGGATAAAGCGATCGTCTTCAGATCGGATTCCTACAGTTTTACTTTCCCAGAATTCATTGTACTCTTGTACTATTCTTTAAAGTTTGTGAAATAAAAGACTTTTATTTTTGCAAACAGCGGCGTATCGAAAAACAATTTGATACGTATGGAAAGTTTGTTACAAACTTGGATGTATACGCGGCGAGTTAAGTTGACGTTGAAACGGATTCGAAGTCGACCCTTACGCTATCGAAATTGATACGACGTATCGAGATCGATACGTAAGGAAACGTAAGCACGATGTGAGGATACAAAATGGAGTGCGCCTTGCGCTATCAAAATTTTATAAGTAACAATACGAGAAGGAACGAACTGGTTGATCATGAACTTTGTGATTAATCAAGACGAGACTATAAGTCATCGACGATTGCTCAATGCGTATAGTATCTCGTGTGTCGACCCATAAAAAAATAAGATAAACTCGAATCAATACGAGTAGATGTTTCGTAAATTGTGAAATTACAGACGGTAGCGCATGAGTTAGTCGAAGGCTAGTTGCGCATCAGTTGCACCGATAGAACGATTTTATTCGGAATTTGGTAGTCACATAGAAATCGTCGAAACGCGATTTGGCTCCGAAATAAGATATAGCATGGTTCGTAGTAAACTATCCTTCAGTGATGATCCACAATTATCGAGCGTAGCTTCGGGGCAGCTGATCCTAGAAGACTTGACCGCCAAATCAAATTGAAAGTGCAGACCGTAAGATGACCCATGCGATGTCGCATACTAAATTGTATCGAAAACAAATACAGTACGGTGTATATTGACGATAAGTCTAGGTGATCGAAAATTGTTGGAACAGCTTTCGATTGAGAATGATGTAGCTGTTTTGAGCATTCGTCGGATGAATGCTTGAATGGTTATGTTGGTCAACGATCAAACTAGAAATTCATCAACGAACTTGGTGATTCGAATAGGCGATTGCGAGGATCATACTATGCACGAAAGAGAGAACAATAAGGAATGACTTACGAGTTATGTCGTTAGATTCGGATTCACCTTGCAATTGAGCTTGTGTGAATCGAACTTATATTCGATGTTGCGAGACGGGTAAGTTGGGAATTTGGCTAGTGAATTCCTACTCGTTAGAAAATTGAAGGTAAGACGAGTCGTAAATACCTTCGTGTCAAGGCGATCGTTGTCTTGAGCATCGTCAACTTGAATTAAACCTTGTGTCGGATAGATTGTGGCTTTTGTGCAATATCAATTTAAAATTGTGTCGGAAGAAGTTAACCACTGTGTCTAGGTAAGTAACCTAGCGGGCGTAGTCCCGAAAGTTGAGAAGGAAATCATATCGAGATAAGTGCATAGCCAGACTTCAGAATTAGTTGGGTAGCGACGTCGAACGCAAGGCGTTGCGGAGACTCGTTGTGATCGGATGCGCGACGGCTTGACGCGACGCATAGAATTGATAGTCCCGATGAAACTTACAAAATGAGAAATACGATTTTTGAATCGCATCGTATGTCTCGACTTTTGTTGGAGGATCGTATATATATCAATATGCATGTGCGCTAGAATTTGCGAGAACAAGCACTAGAGCCAAGTCAGATCAAGCGTACGAGATGGCAAGTAATTGAGAATAAGAAGTTACATGTTTGCGTTGTTCCGATATCTTACAACTGAGCTCGGCTGAAATGCATATATTGGTGGGACGCCTAAAATATGTGTATGATTCCAAACTAAGTTGTACGATCCAAACGATAGTGACACGAGATCGTGGAACGATCTAGTGAAACCCTTGGAAATTTAGTATTGATTTCGGTTCGAGGACGAATATTGTTTTGAGTGGTATATTATGTAATGCCCAGCTCCGCACGGTACATTATGCTGAGTCGTTGACTCGAAGAGTTACGTTGGCCCAATTGTGTATCGATACGAGAGTTACGTTGTCCCGAACAATGCATCGAACTAAGTCGATGCGAAGAGTTGCCTTGTCCCAAATAATGCATCGAGTTGAATCGATGCGAAGCGGTGCGTTGCCCCGAAGGATAAGTGCGTTGAATCGGCTCGAAGATTCTAAGAAATCGAATCGACCAAGGCGCAAGTTCGAATCGATGCAAGTACTAACTTTAGTTGGTTTCATGTGCAGGCTATACGTTTACGCTGAAATTGTAAAGCCCCTAAATTTCTACTATATTTTTAGTACTGATTTTTTTTTTGTATTTATACGTCGCGTAGTCGTATAGTACGTCGCACGGGAACTTGCATTTTTCGTATTTACTCGTCGAGTGCGAATATGTACGAGGTACATATTTTTAGAAAAAATAGTTTTTGATTTTATTATCGGTGATGGTTTCAAAATAATATATAAATAATTATTTTTATTAAAGGCAAAACCTATTATTTTATTTATTTATAAAATGCTATCTTATTTTAATAGTGGTAATTTAGAAAACTAGTTTTATGTGAATATTCTACTCGTGTAAAGCACATGAAAAATTATTTCATGTATATTTTCAAAACTTATTTTTATTACTTATAATAAATTATTTAGCAAGAAAGTACTTTAAATATTTGAATGTTTATGTTTATTTTAAAATTGTCTATCTAAATTATTAAAGTGTATTTTAAAGATGTTTCCTATTACTATTTAAAATATTTATTCTCATTTTCGAAATTTTTATGCTATTTAATTTAAGATGTAGCTTGAAATTATTTCCTATTAATACTTAAATATTGATTATGAATTTTTGAAATTTATTATTATTATAATTTTATTTTTATAAAAATATTTTTGATTGATATTTAGATTAATTATTATGATAAGAATTTATTTTATGGATTCTATTTTTAATGTAAAGATAGATATACCTAGATTTAAATTTGATTCGAATTTGGATTAAATTCGCTTTAAATCTATTTAAACTAATATTAAATTATCTAACGGGGTTTTGAATTTTCCTAATCATTAACAAACTAGGAGTCCACCTCCTATATAAGGAGAGGCTCCATGTTCTTTTCTCATAACCAAAATTTTCTCCACACATATTTTTCCCACCCACGTGCATCGTGTCCATGTTTCTCCCACCCAATATCTTATTCCAAAATTACATATATATTTTCATCTTCTCGTGTCGGACACACCCCCGACACAGTCAAATTCCTACCCCTAATCCTGTCCATGGTCACCCCGGCGAGGCCTATCTTCTCCGACCAAGGGCTATCGATACCACCACCACACTCGATCCAACCGACTCCCGTTACACTGGCCACCTCCTTCTCCGCACTGACCACCACTCAACGCCCAACCCGTCAACCCGAACCACCACCAGCAACACAAACCCATCTCCCATCACCTCCGTCACCAAGACCATGACGTCGCCACCACCGTCTCCGTCTCTCACCACGCTCATCACCACCACCGCGGCAGCCAACTCCGCCAAATCCAACAAATACACAACCACACACCACCACCGTCACCGCGATCGGTCGCCACCGCGACCGGCCGCCCCAAACACAATTCACTAAATAAACCCCAAAATATAGCCATCACTCACCTTCGACCATCGCTTCCGCGCGTCGACGACGCCTGGCTGCACCCAATCCCTTTCAGCCGAGCTCCCAGCCTCGCACGAGATCCCGATCCGACGACCACCGGTCATGGCTGCCTCCCCGCAGTCGGCAATGACAGCACCGCCATGGCGCCGCCCTAGATCGAGACCAGGTAGCCGCCTCGCGTGCGCTCCCGATCTGGAGTGTCCGCCGCACCGCACGCCGGTCTGCTCTCCTCCAGTGCGCTGGAACGTGCTATCTCCAACGCCGCCCCACGTCGGCGAGCACGCCCACCGAGAAACCCGCGTCCGCCGTGGCCAGCACCCACTCGATCTCCCCTCCGTGCACCTGCCTCCGCTGAGATCCGCTGGTGCACCTCCCCTCCGATCCACCGACGTTCGACGTCGTGCCACCATCCTCCACCGCGTGCGCCGCGCCCCGACGCCGGCGACCCACCTCGATCTCCCTCTCTGTGTTCTCGCTCGCTCACCCCTCCCAGCCCTCTTTCCTAATTAAGAAAAGGGAACATCAGCTCCCATTTATTGATTGATTTATATCTTTAGGGATTTATTTATTTATTTATTTATTTATTTATTTATTTATTTATTTGTTTGTTTGTTATTAGTATTGGTTTCTTAGTCTTTGTTTTATTAATTATTATTATTATTATTATTATTATTATTATTATTATTAATGTTACTTCTATCAGTATTGTATTTAAGTCTACTATACTTGTTGTTATCATTTTTATTATTGGGATTTTAAAACTATTATCATGATTATTAGTATTTATTTTAATAATTACATATTACTTTCAAAACCATATCTAAAACAGGTTAGAGCTATCTAGGTAATTTTAAATTTTGGATTTTAGCCTAAAATATTTTCTTTAGTTTTTATATATATATTTATCAGATATATTTTTGACAAAATTTTGTTTTCAATTTTTAGATTTATGTACTTATCTAAAATATTTTTGAATAAGAAAAATATAGGTTCCAAATTATAGAATAAATTTCTAAGTATTCTCAAATAATTATCTAAAAGTATTTTATTGTTAAAAATATAGTTTTTCCTACTTAGAAATATTATTTTGTCAAAACTTAGAGTTTTTTTTTCCTAAAAGGATTTTTGGATTTTTTTTTAGTAATTAATTTGATCATTTTACTAAATAAAACTATATTCAAGTATTAAGAAAGGTTTTATAAAAACATAGAGTTTCTTTCGATTTTTCCTCTAGCCCATGACTAAACCTATTCTCTCGCCAATTCTATACTTCTTTATATCGTCCCTAACTAATTTGACCGCCCTGGACCCGATGAAACTGTCCGTGTCGTCAACAGAGGCTCCCTTACGTAGTTGTAACATCGAAGTCTATCTTGTGCCACCTTTATTGTACCACACCAGGCAGCTCACCAAGCGTCACAACAGGCAAGTATACCTTGCTAATTTACTGTCAAATTATTTATTTTTTGCATTATTTATTTTGTTTCATATTGTTAGTTTTCTTTGTTACAAACTGTGCGTCCAAGCCACACTTGGGTGCAAGCGAATCTATTAGTCGTTTTACTTTACTATATGCATGTTAACTTAGTTTTAGCGAACTACCTTCTTGTTGGAGAATATCCTTATATCTCCTTGGGCCATGACACTCACACTACACGGTTGAGACATTTTGCTAGGGGCACGACTTATGGACTGACCATCTCTAAAGTCGTGTGATGGTAGATGATCGTAACTGCTATGATTAGGGTTTTAGAGACTTAAGCAGTTACAAAACTGGACGAGTCATGGACGTGACTTGAACAGTGTAGGAAATATTGGAGGAGGACAATCGCTAGTGCGTATGAAAATCCAAACAGGTAAACCACAGTCTCCGGATGGAACTGTGGCGATTTATTTGCAGATGTCCTCTGACGTTTTGGACGTTACGGACGGATACAGATGACTGGATGCCAGTTACGTACACATAGCCTAAAATTCCACCCATGCGCATGAAAGTTATCCTCTAAATTGCACATTAGGCAGTTAGAATCTCCTTTGCATATTTGTGTCTAGGATAGTCTTTTATATATTATTTTTCTGACAGTTCATATTAGCTTGTTCTTCCTGTATCTTGCTACGTCCGTCTGAGGACCTGGTTATTCCCCAGGTGTGTGTTCATGTCTTCCGCAGGTATCCTAGCTGAGGTCGTGGTCTTCTCCATTCTTTCGAAGATAGCGTGCTTTGGATCTTTCTTACTACTCCCGCCAATTTATTCCATATCTTGTACTTCTTTTATTTGGTTGGTAGTGGATGTGTCTCCACCCAACATATTGTACCAAAACAATTCATTATATGATATCTTTTATTCCATTATTTTGTGGATGAGATTTAGTTTGTCTTGGATTACTGTATTTTACAGCTTATATATACATACAAGGCCCTGTACTTCGTATGTATACAGCTGGCATGTCTACGTACTTGGTCCTACGTATTTTGGGACTAGGGCGTTACAGGAATATTAGAGGTCGGCATTCTGCCTTATTCAGTAAGGGGTCCGCGAAAGTAAATCGTCCCCTTGCGATGGACTGAGACTTGGGCACGATAAGCCAAAACGGACGTATAATTCAATGAAGCACGAAGTGCTCGAATGGCTAAGTCAGGAGAGTTGTCCGTACAACAAAGTTATGAAATCGAGCCGTATCGGCTTGGTGAAACGATAAGGCGTATCGAATCAAGGTGGGGGGACATTGACTCTCTTTTCTACTCCGTCATGCCTAAGTAAAATATATATCATTGTATGCTGAGTTAACCTATCAACGCTACGGGCGTGGCTCGATAGAGAGATAAATATAGTGCGTGTCGAACACTATATAGAACAATTGAAATAAATCGTACTACAAATGTACGAGTCGCTACGGAACATTGAATATCGCTAAGGCGAGCGCCTCGGTGCGCAAGCCGTAAGAACATGGGATAACTGTATCGACGAGTGCACTAGTGCATGTCATTCCGTGCCCCCGCGCACGAGTTAGCATACTAGAACATTGAAAGACTATATCGGTACGAGTGCCTCAGTGCACGAGCGATAGAACATTGAATACCTTATCGAGACGTGCCTTAGTTGCATGAGTCGGAAGGATGGAACATAAGTATAACGTATTAAATACTAAGGCGTAGAATATGGGAAATACGGCTTCGAGGCGTGCATTGAATGTACGATTCAAGAAAAGACGACGAATGTGCGCAGCTGCACGATACTTATTAAAGATGGTGTCATTGCGACGAGGAGAACAGTTGTGGCACGGTTGTGGCATAACTGTCGATGCATCATGTTGCCTTCGAAATGTTTGTGACCTTCGGGCGTTCGTTGAGGACATTGGGGCATTGTGCCAGTTGAAATAGAGATAAGCGAACTTGCTTGGTTGTATGAAAGATAAGATGGGCTGCATGGTCAAATGGACTTAAAGATATAAAGGCCTGTGCACGGGCATTCCTTCGAACGTGGCGCACTAGGGCGCTGGGACCGTTCGGCCTAGAAGGGATTGCATTTACGATATTGTTGGTGCACTTTATTTAGACGGGTAGCGACCTTCTGGTGAATGTGATAAGCCACTTGCTGCGATTATTTCGGTGGCCTCCGATGTTTGGTTAGCAACCGCACAGAGTTAACATCGTCTTATGTTTCGATTCGATAAATATAAGTTCATTCTAGCCCGGAAAGCTAGTGACCATCATATAGTTAAGGGCGATGGGTTGGAAGTGCATGGTATACATATATCCTGCATGGACGGATCCTAGATCGAAAGTGCATGGTACACTCATATCGTGCACATATAGATCCGTATAGAGAGCACTTATAACATGACAGGGAAATCTGATAGGCGTATTCGCCTTGCGTCGGTGCAAGGGCGAGTACATAGATGTTGGTAAGTTGCGCCACGAAATAAACACGAGATTGCTTGCCTGTTTACTTAGGCGAATTGAATAACATGCTTGCCATGATAACATACTATATTTTTTGAATATGCCGTGAACTGTGTAGTGCCCCGTCCCGTTCAGTCAATCGGAGGAATCGAAACGCCGATGGCGTTCGGACTTAGCATGCAACGGCTGCTCGAAGACATCGCTCGGTCAAGGCGACCGCTCGCTCAGGTGGGGTAGTTTCGGTGAACTTGCCTCATCTTAGCCTTCACATAATAAATCATATGTTTTCAACTTGCACAAGTAGCCTTGATAATAAAAGAGACGAATCAATATAGCTAAAAGGGAATTATCCCGACAGGTCGAATTGAGTTAGAATATGAAAAAAGTCCAACGGTCGGCTTAGAGTTGGTACACGGCGTGCTTTGAAAATGACACTCGGTCCTTCGTCCCATGGCTTGGAAGAAGGCAAAGCTGGTCTTCGACACAAATTATGAATTAGCCTGTCATAGGCATGGCCCGTGTAAATGCTCGATAAAGCATGCACGCTTCCACGACGCAAGGCTTGACATAGCCTTTGTTCGTCCCTTGGGTTAAGTTGTAGGCTTGATTAAGTTAGGCGAAGTGATGGTGGTCGATCTAAGTCATTCCAAGCACGGTCCTATGAGTTCTACGGCTGGGTATAGCCGCGAAGTCCTACGGTCTCAAAGTTAGTCATATGGAGTATTAGTTTGACGATAGTGTCGCACGGATCATAAGTCGGTTCAAGGCACGATGCACGGACTTAGTATTTTAAGGCACAGGCCACGATTGGTTCATTGAGTTTGGAAAGTGCTTCCAATAGTTGTTCTTGAGTTGAGTGAAATGATAGGGCAAGAAAGAAGAATGCTCGCGATTGGGTCATTGAGGCAAGAAAGAAAAAATGCTCGCGACTGGGTCGTCGAGGCAAGGTCTCAGATGTGAGAAGTGTTGAACTTAGCCCTAAAGGAGATGGTAACACTAGAAGTAGAATGACTGTATGAGACGTCAGTTTGAGTCGAGCCTTGCATGGTCATGGACAACTTGTCGACAAGGTAAATTTGTTTCCTCGGACGATAACCTGGGGCCACAGCAGGACCGTTCCAACCTAGGAGGAAACGGAGGGTGAATGTGAGCGGGATAGCTGAGCCTGGGGCAAAGTATTCGGTGGACACTCATTGGGGCTAGCTACCCACTTTGACCGGTCCATCCTATACTCAGCTAAAAGGGAGTCCATAATGGCTCTGGGAGCCAGTGACCAAAATCATATAGATGAGTCGGCATGGGCGGCGCCCGTGAGTATGCCTTTGGATTGAGTCAAGTATTGAGTGTAGTATGTCAAAAAAGTTGAGCTGATTGTGTGTGTACAGTTGGAACACAAAATGTTGGGACTAAGATTTGGCTGCAACATAGGCGACGTGCTTCGGCACGAGACGTGGCATCAAGTCTTGAGTTGTCGGCATATAAGTTGCATAAGTTGGTTTGAGTTGTCTTGAGTTTAAGTCAGGAAATGCCGCAAGGCAAAGTGGGTCGAGTGACACTTAACCCACAAGTTTTGATTGGGTCAGTTGATGATTTAGTAACGAAGGGCCGCGAGACGGCAAGGGCCGCGAGGCGGTGATATGATTGAGTCTCATTGAGTTGCGAGGCACGGCCTCAACAAGGACTTATAGTACGGTCACACGGGAATGGAGTCTTATCGCGTAGTTGCGTCTCTGATTTTAAGCTGTAAGGCAAGCACGACTTGATAGGTTAACATTGTTGAGTTGATGTTGCGTTGCAAGCACGAAATAGTCTTGAGACATAAATAGGCCAAGGCGTCTGTCCTAAAATCGATCCTAAGGAAAGAGTAGAAATACAATCATAAAGGGGACTAAGTTGCACAAAAGTAAATCAAATGTGTTGGTTTTGTATGGGTGGGCGAGAAGCTCATTCCACCAGTACAGTTGAGTACTGACACCACATATATTTGCCATTAAAATTCTTTGATTGCAAATTTCAATACAAACAGAACAGTATTACAATATAGGACTTAGATGTAGTCCTAGGAGTACACTTTTGTTTAATCTGGGTTCCTTGTGCCAATGGAGTGAGTGGTAATGCGTTGACTCCATTGACGATCTGACGACGGTTATCGGTTCTCTGAAGGTCTGGATTGCTCTGGGTGCTGGAGCTTGTTGAGAGAAGGAAGACGTTGAGTGTCTGTATCTGCCTCTCTGGTGGTGCGAAGTCTCTGTCTGTTCGCTGTGGAGGTTGATATGTATGCACGTAGATTGGTCCGTGTGTGTCCACAAGAAGGAAATGATCCCTCTATTTATAGTTTTGCAGGCTGGCTGCTCGTGCGCGCATATGTAGGATGCACCTGTGCGCGAAGATGCCACGTGTTGATTGCTGATGGAGGTGCATGGACGATGCGCCCAGATCGAGGGGGTTGACTTCTTCATGTTGCTGTTGTGAGCCGGTACGTAGCAGAGGAGAAGATCTTTCTGTTGCTGAAATCTTGGGTGAGTTGAGTCAAAGGACACGTGTCGTCGACTCAAGGCTCAGAGATCTCGGATTTGATGGAGGGATGATCTGGTGGAATGCGCCTAGGATTGGGCGCATGAGGAGACTTTGGCTCGTAACCTTTAGGAGTCACGAACCATTCAGGGCGCATGGCTTTTGAGGCGCATGCAGGCAACTTTTCTTCTGTCTTTTGGGATCAGAGAGCAGTCTGAGGCGCATGGCTTTTGAGGTACATGCGGATGGTTGGGTGGCCACGTGGCAATAGCCGTCGGAGTAAAGTAATGATGATACTGACGTTGTCGATGCTTCATCTTCTGAAAAAGCTGTCAACTGTTCAGACTTCGGGAGGTGTGCTGCCAACTCTGTCAGTTCAGCATTTAATGTTACTGACATTCGATAGACAGCTGAGTGGGCACGTCGATTGACGTTCCACTAGGCATATAGGAACGCATGGGGGCGCATCCCCTGTGATGCGCTTGGTGCTGAAAGGTGCGTCTGTGTGATACACGGTCTGACCGGCGCATCTGTTTGCATGACGCATCTTCATTGGTTCGACTGTTGAGTTCTTCGAAGCATTGATGGCTATCTGACTTAGCTGAATTCGAAGGGGCGAATTCATCATCATGAATACAAGTTTATTGTACTAACTTCGGGAAGGTTGCCATTTGGCGCATGGGTTTGATTTGCCCTGGCCTATGAATAGCAACAGTTTGAGAGAGTTTTGTTGTCTCTCCCTTGACATCTCGACGAAGATGGATTCGACTGATCATCCTCCTTGGCAAGACGTTGTACTGTGGATAATGGTTCTCCTTGTTCGAAGAAGCTTTGATGGTGAACTCCTTCAGAAGATAAGAGCCCCAGGCTAGTAGATGCGCCTGTGCGTTGACGAGAAAGTGATTCACTCTGACGGGGCGGAGTGATGCACTGGGAGATAGGTACAGCAGGTTGCAACTGTTGGAACACAGACTGCCCTGAGTGGTGGAGCCACTGTCTTGCGGTAGCAGCAGTTGATGGCGACCGTAGCACAAGTGTGCCCTGTGAGGGGCGCATTATGCTTGTTGGTCGACTCTCCTGATCGGCGTTTGTGAATGATTATATTACTCAAATCGTTAGAGGAGAGTGCCACCTTCACACCCCCATCAGGCGCATGGCAAGGCCAAGTGCCGGGGTGGTCAAGTGAGAGTGCCACCTTTACACCCCCATCAGGCGCATGGCAAGGCCAAGCGCCGGGGTGGTCAAGTGAATGCTGCGCCCCCTGATCTCCCGATCAGCAGTGGGGGAACAACATTTAAAGTGACTTGGACGGACCTCAGACGCACAATCAGAGGAGGCACGGGAGTTCAAGACCACTGGGTTTGCCTTGCTCGACTTGATTGTGAACGCAATAGATGCGCCCAAGTGAGACAAGGACTTTGAAGGTCGGCTCGTTTCTGGCGCAGAAGCAGCTGAGTCGACCTTATACAGCATACCATCAGCAGCGCGCATGATTGTGAGCGCATACTTCTGGTTTACAGCTGGCATAGCACGTTTGAGGCGCATAGCCCGTGCCGCCTTGGACTTCTTCGTACCAGCCCGTGGGGCGCATAGTACTCAGAGTCCAAATTATCCTCGCTATGACAGCGAGTGAAGAACTTGCAGCCAACCCAGAAGAAGAGAAGAACAACTACAACTTTTTGTGGCTCGAACGGGCTCCCTGGATAACGGGCTCCCTTTTCTTTATTTATTTTTGGTGCCCTTTTCAAAGGAGGCAAGAGGGCTCTATATAGAGTGGAATGAGACCTCCCTCCTTCTCCTTTCTGATGTAGGATTAAAAGCAAGATCCCTTCTTTTTTATGCTTCTACAAGACCCCCTTCAAAGTTTTTAAAACTTTTGGACAAGTTTTGAAATACTTTGAACAAGAAACATGAATGGTAGAGCTGTTTAGGTGTGACAATCCTATCAGAGATAGTATGGACGTGATAGGTTTGGGTACTTCCACTGGGGAATTTATGTGGACTTATCATCCTTGGCGCACCTTGGTTTTAGGTACAGATAAAAAGTTGAGAGAGAGAGAACAAATATATTTACTCAGAGGTAATATGGACGTGGTAAATATGGGATTGATGGTAGAGCTTTTCTTACTCAGAGGTGATATGGACGTGGTAGGAATGACTCTGGAGGAAGATACGCGGAATTACTCAGAGGTAATATGGACATGGAAGTTCTGCTGGGATAGTGTAGTCCTTTACTCTCTCTTTTTTTTAGAAATAAAGAAGAAGTACACCATTTTCTGCGATGTGTTCATTTTTGCTTGTCATGAACTTTGATGATTTGTGTGGACCTATTATCTTTTGCGTACCTTGGTTTCAGATACAAATAATAAGTTTGAAGGACCCAATGTATTTGCTCAGAGGTAATGTGGACGTGGCAAATATGGGGTTCAAATGATAGAATTTTCCTACTCAGAGGTGTTGTGAGCGTGGTAGGAATGACCCTGGGAGATGCACGGAACTACTCAGAGGTAATGTGGACGTGGAAGTTCTGCGATCGATGTACGGCAACGCGAGGGTTGTCTGTACGGGATGTTTACTCAGAGGTAATGTGGACGTGGTACACATGCAGGACAGCGTAGTCTTACGGGGTGTAAGATTCCGCCTTGTAGGGTGTAGGAGGACAACTCAGAGGTGATGTGGACGTGGTTGTTCTTCTACTGGAGGATGCTACGGAACAACTGGGTTTCGAAAGCGTATGATTTTGTGGAATGGAAGTACATGTCTGAAAAGATGTCAAGAGTAGTACATCTTTAGAAACTTGTCGTTGATGGGCATCATGAACATGTCCCCATTGGGTTTGGCGAGACGGTAAGCACCGTTTGAGTATACCGTCTCGATGATGAAAGGTCCTTCCCATTTGGGCTCGAACTTTTCTGGTGTTTTGTGAGTCAACACCATCGGCCTCCTGACTGCCAGAACCAGGTCGCCAACTTGGAAAGTCCTCTGCTTGACCTTCTTGTTGAAAGCCTGTGATATACGGGCTTGGTAGAGTTCGATGCATTGTTAAGCTAGGAGACGCTTTTCGTCAAGTGCCTCCAGTTCCCGCAGACGACGACGTTGACTGTCTTCTTCTGTGAGTTGGTTTGTGATTGCTACGCGGAATGAGGGTATCTGAATCTCAAGAGGCAGTACCGCTTCGCTCCCGTAGACCAAGGAGAATGGTGTGTTGCCTGTCGGGGTCCGTACCGTTGTGCGGTATGCCCAAAGGCATTCACCGAGCTTTTCGTCCCAGTCGCGTCTGTTAGATGAAACGACCTTTTTGAGTAGCCTGACGATAGTTTTGTTGAACGCCTCGGCCAATCCGTTTGCTGCCGGATTGTAGGCGGTTGATGCCACGTTTTGAATGCGATTCTTGTCACAGAATCGGCTGAAGACATGGCTGATGAACTGAGGACCATTATCGTGGATGATCCTCCGGGGTACCCCGAAACAGTAGATGACGTGGTGCTTGATGAAGCTGATCACCCTGGAGCTTTTCACTTCTGCCAGAGGAACTGCTTCTGCCCATTTGGAGAAGTAGTCGGTGATTGCTAGGATGAAACGGTGTCATCTCGATGAAGGAGGGGTGATCGGTCCCACAATGTCCATTCCCCAAGCTTCGAAGGGCCAGGAGGCGACTGTAGGATGTAGTGGTTCGGACGGTGTATGAATGAAGTCTGCGTGAAGCTGGCACGCATGGCACTTCTTAGCATATTCAACAGCGTCAGCGGCCATGGTTGGCCAGTAATAGCCCATGCGTCGCTGTCGATCCTGCAACTTAGGACCGGGCTGATGGGCCCCGCAGGTTCCATCATGAGCTTCTCGAAGGGCTTTGGCTGCTTCTTCGTTAGACAAACATCGAAGGAGAAGTCCATCGTAGGAGCGTCGGTACAGCATTTTAGTAGCCGTATCGTAGTAGAATCGAAGAGAGCATCTCCTGACTGAGACAGCTTCTTTCGGGTCCTCTGGAAGAATTCCGTAGACAGTGAAGTCGATGAACGGGAATCTCCAATCTCGGACGTTAACACCGGCACCAGTTGACATGGCGTGGGCCACCTGTGAGCGCAGGTTATTTTTAGGGAAGATCAAGTCTCGACCCACTACCGTGACGTAGTGTTGAGTTCCGAGGTGTGCCGCCAAGGAAGCTGCGAGGCCAGCCAGAGCATCAGCCTCTAGATTTTGTAGACGAGGTACGTGTTCGATGAAGAATCCGGTGAAGGTTGAAACGATGTTCAATGCAACTTCGTAGTAAGGGATCAGATCTTCATGGCGAACTTCGTATTGCCCTCTGATCTGGTTTACGACGAGTTTCAAGTCACCGTAGGCCTCCAGATGATTCACCCCCAGCTGTTGTGCTAGCTGGAGTCCCATAATGAGCGCGTTGTACTCGGCAACGTTGTTGGAGCACGGCTTCGAAAGGGAGTAAGCACGCTGGATGACCAGTTGATCGGAGGAGACTAATACCACCCCCACTCCTGCGATGATTTGGCCTTTGGGGCCTGTTCTTGAAGCGCCATCGAAAAACATCCGCCAGACGGAGCCTTCTTCGGTGACGTTTGATTCTTGGACTCATCCGGGATGTCTTCATAGAGTCTTGAGGACTCCGGGATGGGGTGTGCAGCTAAGAAGTCGGCCAGAGCTTGACCCTTAACAGTCTTCTGTGGAACGAACACCATGTTGTATGGCGTTAGCAAGATCGCCCATGTGGCTAGCCGGGAGTTCAGTGTTCCTGGCTTCGTCATGAGGACCCTGAGCGGATTGACTCGGAAAATGACGTGAATTGTCTGGCCCGAGACATAATGACGAGTCATTTGGATGGCAAATACCAGAGCCAAGCACTCCTTTTCAACGGGGTTGTACCGGTGTTCGGCCCCTATCAGGGTTCGACTGAGGTAGTAGATTGCTTGCTCATAGCCTGTGTCACTGTTCTGAGCTAGCAGGGCATCGAGGGAATGATCCATAGCACGGACGTAGAGCAGGAACGGTTTACCAGCGACGGGTGCCACCAGAACTGGAGGGCTCGTCAGGTAGGCTTTGATGTCGTCGAAAGCCTTTTGGCATTCCTCTGTCCCGACCTAAGAGACTCCCTTCTTCATAAGCTGGGTGAAGGGTTGACATTTGCCGGAAAGGTTTGCTATGAAACTCCGGATGTACGCCAGACATCCCTGTAGGCCTCGAAGTTCTCGAAGATTCTTCGGAGGGTCCATATCAAGAATTGCTTTGGTCTTCTTCGGATCGACATGAATGCCTTTCGCCGTGATGATGAAGCCCAAGAACTTTCCGTTCGAAATCCCAAGGAAGGATTTAGCGGGGTTCATCTTGAGTTGATGCGCCCACATGAGGTCGAAGACTTTCTTGAGGTCTTGCAGGTGATCTCCTTTGAGGCGGCTCTTGACTGCGATGTCGTCGACATAGCATTCGACTGTCTTGCGAAGGTGCTGACAGAAAATGGTGCTCATAGCACGTTGGTATGTCGCACCAGCATTCTTCAAGCCGAAGGGCATCACTGTGTAGCAGAAAATGCCCTTTGGAGTCCTGAATGACGTATATTTTGTGTCATCGGGGAACATCTTGATCTGGTTGTAGCCCGAATACCCGTCCATGAAAGACATGCGCTCGAAGCCACATGTGTTGTCGATCATCACGTCGGTAATTGAAAGCGGGAATTCGTCCTTCGGGCAAGCAGAGTTGAGGTCTCTGAAGTCGATACAGACTCGTATCTTCCTATTCTTCTTGGTGACGGGGACGACATTGGCTACCCAGTCTGGGTGTTGCTTTTCACGGATGAAGCCGCTAGTCAAGAGTTTGTCTACCTCCTGATCGATGGCGTTCATGATGTCCGGACGGAAGCGCCGCTGTTGTTGCTTGATAGGCTTGGCATCAGACAAGATGTTCAACCTATGCATCGCAATCTGGGGATCAAGTCCCGGCATATCTTCGTAGCTCCAGGCGAAGACTTCGATATATTCTTTAGCCAGCTGGATTAAAGATTCTCGGTCTTCTCCTTTGAGGCTTTTGCTGACGAAGATGGGTTTGGAATAAGATCCATCCCCAAGGTCGATCTGCTCGACTTCGTCTTCGGTGGGAGGTTCACGTAATTTAAAACAAGACTCCCATTGTTGTCCCAGGCGTTAAGCCCAGTGTTCTTCTTCGAAGAATTCTGGCGCTTGGTCTTCGCCTTCTTCTTCTTGAGATTGTACAGATGTCATGTTGGCTGACAGCACTCTCTTGAAGACAGATCCGATACTGGTATCGGAATCCCATGTTGATGCTTCAGATGAGTGAGAATGTTCAACTTCCTCTGCGTCTGAACTCTCTGGAGTTGACGGCGGCGTGACATAGCCTACCCTCCGTCGAGTTTTGTTGTAGTAGTCCTGCGGCTTTCCTTTAGGTGTTGGAAGTCGGAGAGGGAGACGTCGACCTTTGTCGTAGTTCAGGCCTTTGTCGCTTTTTTAGGTCGTAACCCATCTTTTGGATGAGGTACTTTGCCTTGTCCGTGTACCGATAGAGTTGCATTCTGCCGGTATCTGGTTCTGGCTCGAGTGGCGGGAGGTCTTGATGACGCTCAACCCTACCGAAGATGATGGATTATTCGTCTCGACTCCGTGGTGGGACTATGTAACAGATCCCTTGGGACGGGACTACTCGATTTACCTGGTGAACGGTCGTTATTTGTGTTTGCAACGACAGTAGAGTGTTATCTAATGTATACATGGCATTCTAATGTGGAAGACTAGAATAATTAAAAGACACTCTATTATTGATAAAATACAAGATTTTATCCCGTAGGATTACATTGTCGAGGGAGGGGGCATCTACATCGGTCGAGATATATTCCCTCAGCTCTTCATCTGTAAGCACTGTAGTAGGATCAGGAGGGTCCACCACAGCGTTGATCTGGGAGTCGGAAAGGACTACATGAGCCTTCTCCTGTGGCTGGGATGGCGGCGGCTTGCCTTTAAGACACACCTTCAGAGGTGCCTCTGCTGTGCCCTCCGGTGCCTGGCGCCTTCCCCTGTAGTTTTGCCACAAGGGGAGCCGATGTTTGAGGCGGCTTTCCCTTGAGACGTATCTTCAGGGGAGCTTCAGGAGCAGCTGGTGCTTTCCCGAATAGCTTAATGCTCATGGGGGGCAACTTCTGAGGCGGTTTGCCTTTGAGTCGGATCTTCAAAGGAGCATCAGGAGTGACCTCAGGCTCCATGTCCGGCTCTGCTGCTGTTTTTGCTTCGTCATCGGCATCATTGGCCTCCTCCTTGTCAGGTGACTTGTATAAGTCGGCATCGGTAAAGTAGGCTTCAATCCCTTTGAAGGGGTCGATGTCCGCGAACTCCGTACGGTTGACGTTGTTAGTGGACACGTACTTCATACATTGGTGGAGCGTGGATGGCACCACCATGTACTCGTGCAGCCATGGGCGACCCAACAGAATGTTGTAGTTGACTTCAGCATCCACGACATAACAAGTGACCTCGGTTCTGAGGTTACCGATGTGGCACTTTAATCGTATTTTGCCCAGTGGTTCGCTTTTGCTGGCGTTAAAACCACTAATTGTCGTGTTGGAGGGCGCCAGTCGGTACATTGGGATCCCCAGTGTTGAGAGCAGCGTCTTCGGGATGATGCTGAGGGAAGACCCCGGATCGATCTGAATCCGCTTTACCTTGACTGAACCGATGTACCCTGTGTAATACAGCGGCCTGTTGTGTAGATTGTGTTTGAGCAACATGTCCTGTTGGGTGAAGGTTATATTGGGAATAACCTCCTCCGTACAGTGACAGTGCTTGCACACAATCGGAAGATCTTCCGGCTGCTTGACCTGACTGAGAAAGGATTCAGCATCCTTCAGAGCTTCGCAGAGAGCTTCTCGGGAGTCTTTGGAAAGACGGAGGAGCTCGAACAGAGATAGGCGGGCAGGAGTACTGGCGAGTTGCGCCAGTATGTCGAAGTTGTTGGGCTTGGCTAGCCCCGAAGCATTCTCTTTTCGCAGAGGCCTATCGAAGCGGGCCTCTATCTGCTTCTGTTTATTGGGTGCTGAGGGCTTAGACGAGCTCTCGTCCTGGACAGTAGGGACGGTGCCAGGAGGCACCACCTTGACGACAGCTTCGTCGGATTGGACGTTCTGTTGTGAATGCGTCTGCACAGGAAGTGCCTCTTCCACTGAAGAAGAGACCATGCGGCAAGACTTGATCTTCCTGCCTTTGGTTTTGGAGGTAGGGTGTACCTCCGGTTGAGTCACCTCGGTGACGAGATCGGGGTGAACCCACAGGATCTCTCCTCGAGATGTGGTGAGTGGGATGAGTCCGCTCACATTGTTACGGGTTGGTGATAAGTTAACCACCTCCATTGTCGCCTTAGGGATGGGAACGACGCCATCCTATGTTGTAGTCGGCGGCAGGGTGCCAAACTGGAGTGACACCATGTTGGCTGACACCGTCTTCTCTTCGTAGTCGACGGAGATTACATCCGTATTAATCATGCGCTGGTTGTAATTTTTGAGGACATAGCAGTCCTTGGTTGGGTGTCCGACAAACCGATGGTAGTGACAGTACCTCGGGTTGTCCACTTTCCCAACCTCATCGGGACGCTTAGGGTCCGGAAGCTTGATCTTGTCACCCTGCTTCAGTATCTCAAAGAGTTGCAGGGTGTCCTCGTCATTGAACGAATAAACCTCCTTCGGTCTTGGTACAAGTGGAGGTTTCTGAGCAGGTGCTGATGCACCTTTTGAGGCATTGAAAGTCAATGCCTGCTTCCCCTTTGCCTCTCATGCGGGGTTGTTGGTTGCAGGCCGTTTTTCATTGTCCTCGAAGGCAGGGAAACTGACTCCTAGAAGACGAGCGTTGGCTGCCTTCTTCTCCGTGGCTTCTGCTTCAATGATCAAGGAGCTCCAGTCGGGAGGAGGAGTAGAGTTGAGCCAGAGCTTGACTGCAGGCAGCATGTTCATGCTGCAGGAGGAGAGAAGCGCATGTTCTGGCATGCCCGGGGGCAGTCTGAAGCAGGCCTGTCGGAAACGTTCGATGAACACTCGAACTGTTTCCTTCTCCTTCTGGCGTGTCTCTATAAGGGATGCCATTGTCATGTCCTTCCCGCCGTCGTAAAACGGTCGAGAAAGAGGCGCGTCAGGTCATCGAAGGAAGATATTGAATTATCGGGGAGGCTGTAGTACCAGTCGTACGCCACTCCTTTCAGTGCCCCAACAAATATGCTGGTAAGAAACGCGTCCTCCTTCGGAAGATGTCCCGTCTGAGACTGGAAATACGTCAGGTAGCGACGAGGAGAATCCTTTCCGTCGTACGGCGTCAGTATTTGTGGTTTATACTTTGGAGGATAAACCACCTTGTTCCACTCGAGGGGATAAGGCTGGGGGATGCCCATTTTCTGGCGCTCCTCTTGTCTCGTCTTGGACTCAAAGCGCTCGTGTAGGTCCCTGATCATCTCGACCACGTCTTCTGTGGAGCTGGGAGTCGGGGAAGGTGGCACCACCGGATGTTGAGCATTTGAGGGCTCCGACGTCCGAGGTACTTCTCGGCGATCTGCGTCCGAGGATACCCGTTGAAGGGGTACACTCGTTTCTCCGTTGGCCTCTGGGTCGGGACCGGCAGAATGTGCCCTGGTCAAAGCTGACCGTATCTCAAACACTTCCTGAGTCAGTATTTGCCTGGAGGCAGAGAGGGTTTTGAGTCCTCCCTCCAGGGTATCTATGCGCTGGACGAGGTCTGTTGGCGGCGCATCAGACTCGACATCAGCCTCAGTCACGTTCACTGTCATGACATGGCCGGGAGTGGATGGATGAGTTGAGGCCTCACTCTCGGCATCACTCCCTTGTAGGGGAGTTGCCTCTCCTGAAGCTTCGTCTGGGCTACCCCCGGCTATGTTCGGGAGAACATTCACCACAGGCGCATCTGCAAGGGCCTGATTACCCTCAGCTCCGTCTTGAAGGGCCTCTTCGTCTCCGGAACTCGGGTCCGCAGATGCTAGGCTACCACCAGCTATGTTCTAGGGGATATCCTCGTCTTCAGGGGCTTCTGGGAGGCTGACTTTGCCTCGAGGATCTGCCCCAAGTGTGTTTTGGGCACACTCGTCTTCGGAAGGAGGCTCGACAAGGGTCTGACTACACCCAGCTTCCTCCAAGAACTTCTTCCTCGCTCGAGTGCCTTCGAACACTCCGGAGGATGAGATAGCTGTCTTAGTTTTCCTCGGCTGGCTCTTGGACGAGGAAGAGAGACTGCCAGTCGCCTTTCGGACTGACGAGGAGTTGGAGATCATGTTGAATGAGGCAACCATCGGTTCCTCTTCTGTTGACACCTTCTTTCCGAGGCGACGTCGGAGGGGTGTCGATGATTGCAGCCGCTGGAACACCGACTGCCTTGGTGGGACTGCCGCTTTGCAACAGCAGTTGATGGTGACCACAGCACAAGTATGCCCTGTGAGAGGTGCATCATGCTTGTCAGTCAACTCTCCTGATCGGCGCTTGTGAGTAATCACGTTACGCAGATCGTTGGAGGAGAGTGCCACCTTCGTACCCCTTCAAGCGCATGGCAAGGCCAAGCGCCGGGGTAGTCAAGTGAGTGCTGTGCCCCCTGATCTAATACCAAACAGGCATTCCGATCAGTAGTGGGGGAACCACAGCATTTGGAGTGACTTGAACGGACCTCAAACGCACCACCGGAGGAGGCGCGGGAGTTCAAGACCACTGGATTTGCCTTGCTCGACTTGGTTGTGCACGCAGTAGATGCGCCCAAGTGAGACAAGGGCTTTGAAGGTCGGCTCGTTCTCGGCGCTGCAGCACTCGAGTCGACCTTGTACAACTTACCATCAGCAGCGCACATAATTGTGAGCGCATGCTTCTGGCTTGTTGCTGGCATAGCACGTTTGGGACGCATGGCCCGTGCTGTCTTGGACTTCTTCATATCAGACCGCTGGGGTGCGTAGTACTCAGAATCCAAATTCTTCTCGCCACTACAGCGAGTGAGTTTGTCAAAGACAGAGATCTTCTGTGGCGCATCAGAGGTGATGCGCGGGGCATTGGCTGCGCCCCTGCTCCGTCGACGCATCTTCCTCGCCTGAGAGGGAGATGGCTGGGGAACGTGGTTAGCCGCACGTTTTCCCGAGAGATGCGCTGCACCAGCGGGCGCATCTTGGTTGCTGAGGACGTCAGCAGGAAGGGAAGGCTGGATTGGCGCATCCCCTTCGGTGGTGGTGCCCGAGGCGTTGACCTTGTGCACCCAGACTCGGCGGGTCTTCTTCGGCTTCGGCAGTCGCTTCGAAGGACTCGCACTACCTTCAGAGATGAACTCCTCATACGCATGTTGATTGAGGTGTACGACCAGCGTCTTGTGGGAGGCGCCCACCTTCACGTCGTCGGATTGTGACATAGATTTCTCGGTAGAGGAGAAAGAGGTCCCCAGCAGAGTCGCCAGCTTGTTTGCCATTAAAATTCTTTGATTGCAAATTTCAATACAAACAGAACAGTGTTATAATATAGGACTTAGATGTAGTCCTAGGAGTACACTTTTGTTTAATCTGGATTCCTTGTGCCAATGGAGTGAGTGGTAATGCGTTGACTCCGTTGACGATCTGACGACGGTTATCGGTTCTCTGAAGGTCTGGATTGCTCTGGGTGCTGGAGCTTGTTGAGAGGAGGAAGACGTTGAGTGTCTGTATCTGCCTCTCTGGTGGTGCGAAGTCTCTGTATGTTCGCTGTGGAGGTTGATATGTATGCACGTAGATTGGTCCGTATGTGTCCACAAGAAGGAAATGATCCCTCTATTTATAGTTTTGCAGGCTGGCTGCTCGTGCGAGCATATGTAGGATGCGCCTGTATGCGGGGATGCCACGTGTTGATTGCTAATAGAGGCGTACGGACGATGCGCCCTGATCGAGGGGGTTGACTTCTTCATGTTGCTGTTGTGAGCCGGTACGTAGCAGAGGAGAAGATCTTTCTGTTGCTGAAATCTTGGGTGAGTTGAGTCAAAGGACACGTGTCGTCGACTCAAGGCTCGGAGATCTCGGATTTGATGGAGGAGGATGATCTGGTGGAATGCGCCTAGGATTGGGCGCATGAGGAGACTTTGGCTCGTAACCTTTAGGAGTCACGAACCATTCAGGGCGCATGGCTTTTGAGGCGCATGCAGGCGACTTTCCTTCTCTCTTTTGGGATCAGAGAGCAGTCTGAGGCGCATGGCTTTTGAGGCGCATGCGGATGGTTGGGTGGCCACGTGGCAGTAGCCATCGGAGTAAAGTAATAATGATGCTGACGTTGCCGACGCTTCGTCTTCTAAAAAAGCTGTCAACTGTTCAGAATTCGGGAGGTGTGCTGCCAACTCTATCAGTTCAGCATTTAATGTTTCTGACATTCGATAGACAGCTGAGTGGGCGCGTCGATTGACGTTCTACTAGGCGTATGGGAACGCATGGGGGCGCATCCCCTGTGATGCTCTTTATGCTGAAAGGCGCGTCGGTGTGATGCGCGGTCTGACCGGCACATCTGTTTGCATGACGCATCTTTATTGGTTCGACTGTTGAGTTCTTCGGAGCATTGATGGCTCTCTGACTTAGCTGAATTCGAAGGGGCGAATTCATAATCATGAATACAAGTTCATTGCACTAACTTCGGGAAGGTTGCCATTTGGCGCATGGGTTTGATTTGCCCTGGCCTATGAATAGCAACAGTTTGAGAGAGTTTTGTTGTCTCTCCCTTGACTTCTCGACGAAGATGGATTCGACTGATCATCCTCCTTGGCAAGACGTTGTACTGTGGATAATGGTTCTCCTTGTTCGAAGAAGCTTTGATGGTGAACTCCTTCAGAAGATAAGAGCCCCAGGCTGGTAGATGCGCCTGTGCGTTGACGAGAAAGTGATTCACTCTGACGGGGCGGAGTGATGTGCTGGGAGACAGGTACAGCAGGTTGCAACTGTTGGAACACAGACTGCCCTGGGTGGTGGAGCCACTGTCTTGCGGTAGCAGCAGTTGATGGCGACCGTAGCACAAGTGTGCCCTGTGAGGGGCGCATTATGCTTGTTGGTCGGCTCTCCTGATCGGCGTTTGTGAATGATCACATTACTCAAATCGTTAGAGGAGAGTGCCACCTTCACACCCCCATCAGGCGCATGGCAAGGCCAAGCGCCGGGGTGGTCAAGTGAATGCTGCGCTCCCTGATATTCCGATCAGCAGTGGGGGAACAACATTTAAAGTGACTTGAACGGACCTCAGACGCACAATCAGAGGAGACGCCGGAGTTCAAGACCACTGGGTTTGCCTTGCTCGACTTGGTTGTGAACGCAATAGATGCGCCCAAGTAAGACAAGAACTTTGAAGGTCGGCTCATTTCTGGCGCGGAAGCACCTGAGTCGACCTTATACAGCATACCATCAGCAGCGCGCATGATTGTGAGCGCATGCTTCTGGTTTACTGCTGGCATAGCACGTTTGAGGCGCATGGCCCGTGCCGCCTTGGACTTCTTCGTACCAGCCCGTGGGGCGCATAGTACTCAGAGTCCAAATTATTCTTGCCATGACAGTGAGTGAAGAACTTGCAGCCAACCCAGAAGAAGATAAGGACAACTGCAACTTTTTGTGGCTCGAACAGGCTCCCTGGATAACGGGCTCCCTTTTCTTTATTTATTTTTGGTGCCCTTTTCAAAGGAGGCAAGAGGGCTCTATATATAGAGTGGAATGAGACCTCCCTCCTTCTCCTTTCCGATGTGGGATTAAAAGCAAGATTCCTTCTTTTTTATGCTTCTACAACATAGTTTACATGTACAGACACAGGTAGAAGCTCGTGGCACGGAGCTCGCTTGGATGCGTTGAGGCACGAAGTTCCTTGGTGATTCGAAGCGTGCGGTCGTATGGAGTCAAGACTTATACGGGACATAATGTATGGGCATCGCCTTCCGAAGCATCCGCTGGCTCAAGACATGTATTAAGAGATGAGAGAGAGCTGAGTGACTTGTAATGTAAGATGAGTGAGCTTGAGAGACTTGTAATCTTGGCCTTGCGTCCCATTGTAACCTTTATTTCAATATCAATAAAAGAGTATTTTGTAATGACTTGTGTTTTGGTTCAAATTTCGCTGCTCTTATTCAATGTCTCTGCTTGGGACTTCTGTGCAACGACCCAGTCACAGCTGCTGAAATTGTCCGTTATGGAACTCGCCTTACACGAGCGCAACCTAGGCTCGTGCGACATCATGCCTTAGCGAGGACGATCGCTCCTACGGGAGCGGGGCGTGACAAACTGATCCTAAAGAGAACATAGAAAGAGAACTAAATTGTATGCTTGCATGAATCAATACAATACTGAATGTCAATTTGTTAAGTGGGTTTTTGATTATTACAGCGAGGACGAAAGTAGTACTAATCCTCCACTAGTTTGCTAGCAGGTTCAAGGATTGGTCTGCTCGCGGCGGAGCTTCGCTTAAACGCGTCGAGACTTGAAATGCCGAAGCGTATTGAGGCGTGCAACCGCATTGACGCTCGGACATGCAACATGATTGATGCGGCCGAGATAGAGAAGGCATGATGTATGGAACGGTAAAATCCTTTGTGGGCAAGAGAGAACTTGAGTGTTGTAGCCAATCTGGCAAATTTTGTTGGGCTATCGAAAGCCTTTGTAATCTCGTTTCGAATATCAATAAAGATGATTGTTTCGTATACTCTGTTTTCCTTTCGTTGTTAAATCAAACTCAAAGATAACCATTTGAGAATTTGTCATCTTGCCTTGCACGAGCGCAACTCCAGGCTCGTGCGGCATCACGCCCCCTGTGAGGGCGATGATTCGGGTGATTCCGGGTCGGGGCGTGACATACTCAACTTATAAATACACACTAATTTGAAAATAATATGAATACAATGATATTTTAGGAATTAAGAGTTTTCCATAATAGCATCCGTTTAGTATAAAATAGCATTGATATTATGTATATAACGCAACCCATTGACATGTCAGTGGTTGACAAATACAAGAGGAGTGGTCTACCCGGTACAGGTGGAACATGCCAGATATTATGTAATTCCTTCATATGCCTTTTGACATTCCTCATTCCACTGCCCATCTTCATTCTTTCTCAGTAGCAACACTTTTTTATTGGTTCACAGATTGGCGTAAGCTGCGAAATGAATCGGCTCAGAGTGCATCATAGGAACTACAAAAAAATGGCTCTTTTTCTTTCGTATACTTATAGTTATTATTGTCAATTATTTTATTTGATAATTTATGCAATTATATGGATTATATCTATTTGCACCAACACCTTGATGATTCCCGATCGTTAATACATGAGTCCGATAAGAATATCTTGAGTTGGCACAGAAATTGGATCTTCAATAGCTGGAGACAAGGGATTCATATGAGAAAACATAAGTAAACGAGCCTCCGCTTGTGCTTCCAAAGATAAAGTATATGAACAGTCATTTGATCCCCATCAAAATCTGCATTGAAGCCCTTACAAACTAATGGGTGTAAACAAATAGCGCGTCCGTCCACTAAAATGGGTTGGAACGCCTGTATGTCCAATCTATGCAGGGTGGGTGGTCTATTCAACAATACGGGAAATACAGGATGCCCCTGTATAACTTGAAGTATTTTCCATACAATCGGTTCTTTTTGCCGAATTTTACTTTTAGCAATCCCTATGTTAGAAGCAATATATATGTTGTCTGATTAGACCACGAATTACAAATGTTTAAAAAAGCTCTATTGCTATTTCTTGAAGTAATGCACATTGATGTAATGAAAGCGAAGGACTCACGACAATGACAGGTTCGCCCACCATCCTGATCAGACTCACTCCTCTTGCTTGAAGTCAACACTGAAGACTCATCGAATGTGACACCCCTGATGATCAAGAACTTCTTATCCTCCAGACAGTACAAACGGTATCCCTTCACTCCTTGTGCATATTCCAAGAAAATGACTTTCTTGGCTCTTGGATCCAGCTTACCCTTATTGACATGATAGTAAACTTTGCATCCAAACACGCGCAAAGTGCATGGTTTGTCGGTCATCATCTCATATAGAGTCTTACGGTTTATAGTCGGAGTTGATGATCTATTAACCAATTACCGCGTCATGTGTATAGCATCCCGACGAAGGTACGTACGCATTAGAGAAGTAGAATAGAAGACTCGTGAAATCACAAAGCGCCAAATATTTTTCTCTTCCACCGTTAAGATACACCCTTTTAAGAAAAAAAATTCTTCAAACCCTATATGGTTAACTTAACCTTACAAAGTAATATATATTAAGGGCTTTACCACTCCTAGGAACCCAACTGGGTGCTATGTCCTCCACCGTCTTTCACAAATTTATATCCAAAGAAAATATGAATTAGATCCAAATACACTAACTATTTCAAAAAATTATAGACACGAATATAAAGTTTCATATAGTATTTAATTTGTAGAGTACAAATAGTAAGGGATACAACTTCAGGGCTTCATGCTTCTTATTCTCGAAACATAACAACAACAAAGACAACAAGCTTATAGGGATGCATCAACGTACATCACTGATGCATGCATGCGTTAAATAACACTCGACAACAACAGTACTTACTTGTGAATAACACGTACAAACTTCTGATCAATGCTCACCCTTAGTCAGTTGCATGCATATGTATATATATAAGCCTAGCTAGCTAACAATTGCACATGCAGTCGCCCCAATAATCTTGGGACGAATCACACTGACCCCCTCCTGCGTATCCTTCCCTTTCGCAGACATCAGCGCACGACGAATCATCACCTTGACAGGGACCAACAAAATTGCCGCTCCGACACTCCCCAGCAGCTGTGGACTTGGCTACACCTGTGTGTTTGTAAGCAGTAGTAATTATAGCTATACATACATTAGTACTGCTAATTTAAGACAAGTTATAATAAAGGAATTAATTGGAAGGGTTGAGAGAATTAGAACCAGATGATATGACGAGCAAACATAAGAGAAGGGTAGCAGCTCCAATTCTCAGTGAGTTTGCCATTAATGATAAGACGACCGAATGAAGAGAAGAGAATTGTTTGGCTAATAGAGATAATTACACTGGAGGGGGCTTTATATAGCCTCAGATATGCTGTCGAGAAAGAAAGAAAGAGATGACAGAATTAAGATATATTATTCCAAAAAAAGAAAGAAAGAAATTTCCTTCTTGAAGGGAATGCGTGTCAAACAGGTCAGTTATGGCATCTATGATGGTGCATCTTCGCGAGCAGCTTTGTATTTTAGCCTCATAAGTAAAAGCTTGAGATACCATCAGGCTCGGCAAATTGTCGGATGCGCCATAATATATATATGATCAAATTGACAATTAGACATGCTTGTCTCCTAATTACAATGCTATAGCAAGAAGGAACTAATTTGTCATAGAATTTGAAAACGCGTCTGTATATTACTAAAGTGTCTTACATATTTGTTTGGAGGGATGTTGTTGTGAGAAAATTATGTTTTCTATGACATGTTCGTGCGGTGGGAGATGCAATATCCTTCGATACTTCTTGGAACATTATCTTACATTTCTAAAGTCCACCCTCCTCACCTGGCCCACCTGTCAGGCATTGAATAACGAATGCGTGCACTTAATTGGCGTTAGTTAGCGCACGAAGTATTAGTCAAAAGTATAGCTATGTCATGATACTTTGCAATTTGATTTTATGTCATTTTGTGTCACACATTGGCTGACTATAATTAATCTTAGCTTAGCAAAGTAAATGGAATTGAATGCAGCTCTTGTAGTCCTAGTAAATGGGTCTTAAATATATTCTAGCTTTGGCAAATGGCTCATTATTCAGATTTAATGAAAGATACTCTAATAAGACTTGTGAGAATAGCTTCCCAACCCCTTCCTCCGCCTCTTTCTAAGCACACATTATTGTTACTTTTTCTAATGCTTGATTTTAAGTCAAGGTAATAATTCATCAAACCGCTAACTTTTTTTTTTCCACAAGTAAGCTTCATACTGTTTTTCTTGTGAAACTTCTGTATGCGTCATACCATTTTGCTGCAGTCAAAACCTGATCAAAGTTTGCAAAAACTTCCTATGTTGTTGATGCTTAATCTATATATGTTGATATGAGTTTAGTTGAATAAAATTTGGAGAAACTGAGGAAAAAGTTGCAATACTCTTGATGATTTTGAGGATAAAGAAATGATCTGTCTACAACTTTAATTGCATATTTTTGTTGTTGGGAACGCGGTGTGTTCCGAACCGGAGTTGGCCCATACGGTACGATATTGGATTGGGTTCATATGCCTTAAAAGAGAATTTCCATGTAAGGCCTGAACCAATTTCAATTATCTATACCTCATGATCCCCTCCTACCACATGTAGGACTAAATTACCAACTTTGTCGTCATCCTCTTTTGAGGGCTCAACCAAAAACGAGATACAATCCAACAATCTTCACCTTAGCTCGTTTTCTCTGACTGAGCAACCAAGCACACCCCTACTACCTTTGCTCATTCCCGCTAGCCGAGCACCCTTGTTCATTACCGCCAATCGAGTACCCAGGAGATCCAATATATTGTCATCTCGATATGTTCGAACAGAAAACTGATCCGACATGTTCATACACACCACCACTGTAGGCAAACAGCCGTTCATCGAATTTTTTTGCATTCATTCTTGAGAATTCTGAGAGAAATGAAGATAGAGAAGGCGTATTGATCAGATTTTGGTGTCATTATAGGAGAACGCGTAACTGAAGCCTGACCGTGCAAGTGTTCCTTCTCCTCTTGACAATTCTCTAATTAGTGAGTGGTAGATTCTTTGTGCTTCTCCCTTCTCCGCTACTCTTTCATGCTTAACAAAATGAATTCTCTTGCTTACTTTGCTACTCCATTGGTCGAAGATGCCTTTGTTGATAAAAAGATAACGATGCCATAAGTTGATACAACTGAAATATTGAATGAAATTGACACATGAAAGGTGAAATGTTGAATGTAATTGACACATGAAAGATGACGATAATGCAACTGACACGAAGAAATACTATGTGTATGTTCAAATGAAGAAATGATGCGATGATGAAATAGTGAAATAATGTACTGATGAGTCTCCGAATTTTACCTTACTAATGATTATAAAATGTCGGTTCCATTAATGTCGATATTTTCTACCATGCAAATTGTGTTTACTTTTCAGTCGTATATGCATTTTCATGGTCATAGACGACTTGTGCACAAGGTTTGAGTGAGTTTCCTCGAATATATAAGTTTCCTCGAACGGTATATAAGACAATGGAACCGATTCGACCTAGGGGAAAACATTGGTCGTGCTATGGTGACACGAGGTATTGCGGGACATTCATAAAAGCTAGCTACCTGTTTTAGAATTAAGCGTCGCGGAACCCTTTGGGGATCTTCTTTATGGTGTAGATTTCACCAACGACCATGTAGTCAGAATGCATGATAATGAATGTCTTATGCAAGGACGATAAGTATTATATCTTATATCTTATGCAGGGACTAAGCATCGACTGTTGGTAAATATTTAGTATATTTATCGTACATTTGTTGTTTTTTCAATAATTTTGATGAATATGAATTGTTAACTAATCCTAGTCCATAATAGAAAGATCACATTAATTAAACGCTTATCACACGAATAGATGTGTTGGTTACATTTCCAAATGTGAGGACCCCTCCTCTATAGGTACTGGAGAAAACACGGGCACACGAGAAAGATAAAGTTTTTGTTGTACTTTTCAAGCTTCTTCCTAATAATTTCAAAGGTATTTCAGAGTTACATTGCGGCTTTTTAAATTTTTAGTTGTAATAAAGGGTGTAACTACCACTTTTCTAAAATGAGAATTATTTTGAACTTTTGTAAAATTTATCAAGTTAGTTATTAAATAATGAATTTAAATCATTTTAGTGATAAATTGGTGAATTTTTAATTATTTTAATATTATTTAATTTGATGTATTATAATTGTGTCATTTGCTAGTGAAACCTTAGAATTACTTGCCTAGAGACTAACCATGACCATAGAACCTAGATAATGGACTTAGACTTGATTAGTTGTGTTCTAATTATGTTAGAATAACCCGAATAGACTAGAATTGACTTAGAATGACAAACCACTTTGGGCCCTTTTCTCAAAAAGGGCCTCTAAATGACAATAGGAAGACTTGTAGCTAATGCAACTTGACCAAACCCTAGACCAAACCATCATGGCCGGCCATAACAGTCCCACCCCATTATATAGGTCATCATTAGCCCCCTTCCTTCCCTCTTTCATTGAAATCCTAACCCTAATTTGTGTTCTTCCCCAAATTTGTCCCATTCCTTAAATCAACTCCAAATTCATCCAAACCAATTGCATTCTCTTCCTCTTGGAGAGAGGAAGCCTCTATTGGCTAGCTAGAAAGGATTTGGAATAATTTGGTCATTGGAGCTTGGTAGGAGATCTATTTCTAAGGATTTTCATTGGGATTCCTACTCCCAATTGGTAAGAGCCTCTAAACCTATTAAATTCCATATTTCTTATTGTAGATACATCCATTTAGGATCACCCTGGCCCTAGGAATGATTTGGGTCTAGTTCGAGTCCATTTGAGGTGCGTATCGGAGGAGTATCGCATACATATTTCAAGTGTTCGATGAAATGCCACATAGGATGTTTTGATCTCTAAATTTTGATAAAATTATAGTTTTGGGTAGCTAATTACCTGCATATTGCATATGTATTGGACTGAGGTGTATTCAATGTGGTTTGATGTATTTAGTCGACTGTGGGGAGGCTCCACTGTGTTGTCAATACACTGTTTATATCCCGTGCTGCTAGGTGTTTCAATCTCCACTTTCACTCGATCAATTCACTCCTATAGCTAGGACAGGTGACTGACATTAGGTCCTTGGCTTGGGGCTATGAGCCATGGCCTATTCGATCCATGGCTCTCGCTGCAAGTTTCCCAAGGAGCAGTTGAGCATTGCATAGGTCTGTCCCTTGCATGCTTGCTGTGAAAACCCCCTATTTTGGGTTGCAACCATCTGTTGTTCACTCCTAAACACCTTAGACGCATAGCCACACATTAACATCTGTTCCCTGCCTTTTATCTTGTTATGCACTCTTAGATGTCCACTACATCTCGAATTACATATTATTGCCTGCATATCATTTCAATTGTCGATCCTGCATGCATCACACCACTTCACTGCATACAACTTCCTGCACATCTTTATTACATACACCAATGTCCAGGTAATGCCCTGCCTTTACTTCACTTTATTTCATTACTGTCCTGCACCCATGACCGATTCCTTTCTCTTATGCACCAGGTATCATAGGTAAGGTTTTTTGATGCCCGAGTTTGGGGCTTATTTAATGTGAGGAGTATTGTTCCTATTAGTTTAGGTATCTGCATTTACTTGTATCAGTCCACAAGAGTATCATACATATAGAGGACTCCAAAATAAATCATCGCATTCATTTGAATTGTCCTACAGTCTATTAACTGTCCTGTACATAGGAGGGCCAAGTCAGTATATACTAAGTTCAGGTAATGAACTCATGTATCATACACATACCTGTTCATACATTCATCTGCCCACTGCCTACATCCCATTCCATTTGTCCTGCATCCTTCCATGTCCTGCACAATAATATATCTCACTGCATTTCCATAATGATCTACTGCATATTAGATTATCATGTATATTAGATCATATATTGCATCTTGCATTCACTTGTTCACTCCACTACACAATATTTACTTCACTGCACTTTTTACTGAACATTCCTATGTCCTGCAAATCGAAGAGCCAGGTCAAGTGTTAAGTTCAGGTGATGGGCGCTTGTCACGCCCCAGAACCAGAATACTGGAGAGCTGGGGACAGACACAGCCAACTACGTACATTGAAGTGCAACCTGTAACGACTCGCTCCGTCCTAGCGGAACGCCGATTCAAACGGCAAGTGCAACGACTCAAACGAGCCGTCGACTCGAAGAGTTGCGTCGACCCGATGAAGAATCGATGCAAGACTTACATTGGCCCGTCAAGGATGAATCTAGACGTAGACTTTCAAAGGTGCGCTCATAGTATCGCTCGGCCGATGCGAACATCGCTAAGGTGGGTGACTCTGATGAACCCGTCTTTGCTTAGCCTAGACACTTAATAATATGGACACTATCACTAGGATCGCTAGGCGATAACGCCGTGCATGCTAATGAATGACTCAACGCACCTAGCTAAGGAAATAATCTCATCTTGTATGCTTGTTTAGAACATGGAAAAGAACTCGAAAAATATAGTAACTCTCGCACCGCACTCTACGCTCGTGCTAAGGCACATGCTTACATTTCAAATTTCTTATGCGTTCAACAATGAAGCAATAAATAGTTTACAACAATGAAACGTGAAGACTATCGACATAATCGTTCCGAGTAGAGTATAGCAACATTGGAAGACTTCGGGACCGATGGGTCGCCAAGGCGACTCCCGCACGGGGAGTTGCGTAATGTATGAATGAACAAATGAACGAATAAGTGAATGAATGAATCAACAAATGAATGAATGAATATGTGAATGAATCAATGAACGAACGAACAAGTGAAAGAAAGAAAGGAAAGAATGAATAAAAGATAAAAAAGAAATGAATGGTTAGCGACAGGTATGACGGGGACGTGCATCGGGACTCGCTACCCGCGCTGCACAGACGCCGCCGCCAACCTGGTCGATAACGAATTATGGCTCACAGACAGCCTATGGCTCAAAGACAGCCGTTAAGTTAAAATGACAAGACAATACAAAATGGTCGCGGACAACCCACTCGTATATATACGGGGGGAAGAGAAGTAATAAGGGATTCCTAGGGCAACGATCGGAGACATCGTGGTCGGCCTAGGCGGAATCATGGCTTACGGTGCCGGCCTGGGTGCGGGCTTGGCCACCCAGGAGACGTAAGACCGGGTATTTCAAAAGACTATCAAGATGTACCAGCCATCACGCTATGATAGGTGAGAATACCAAAGAGGAACACGTCCAAAATGGCTTGTGAGGCTAATAGATTGCATTCGACTCACGCAACTAATGTATTGTCAGATTATAATAAGAGTACCGGCAGCCTGGTGGCATAGGAGATTCTGCAAATTTGTCAGTCTCGTCGCGGTACTCATTTGCTGGTCCTTCATTTGCATATCAATAATGAAGCTAAATTTCTACCATTGTAATGTTTGGATCTTAGTCCTTGTCATCCTATTGTTGTTGTATGAGATTCTTCTGATGATTTTTTCCCATGTTTCAAGCCACTCAATCATGGAACCTTGGACTAGTTCAGGATTTCAGAAGGATTGACTAGTGAGCCGCTAGACTTGTTCTGTGCTGATCTCTTATGTTCTTTTTCAATACACATTTGTAGGTTCAACATTTGGAGAATTAAATGTTTAATCTGTTTTTCCCCCTTAGGATTGGTATGCAATTATTGTTGAAATTATTGTTTTGTCACGGCAACAAATGAGAATTTTTTCCTATATTTCATGTCAGTTATCAATATGCATATTATATCATCTCGTGTATATTGGGCAGCAGAGTTATGATTTTGCATTCAGATGCTGTTAGGGACCGTATGGGCAGTCTTCTTCGGTTTAACATCACATCCTATTACAAAGATGTTGCCACTGTAATAGTCTGCTTGAGTGAACATCAGCACATCCTAATATTCTGTTTGCTCTTGAATTCCTTTTGCTTGAGTGAACTACATCAGCACATCAGTTAGCTTAGTTTTTTTTTTTTTTTTTGGAAACTAAAGTAAAATTGATTCATTACTCAAAACTGTGACTGGATTTGTCACATTACAAAATTCAAAGATGGTTCTGTGGAAATTGATCCTTTTTTGCCAGCGATAAATGTTGATATGTGCATGTGGCTTCAGTTTCTTGTAAACTAGATCCTTAGCATCCGTCTCAATATGAAGATTTTGAACCTTCTCTTCCAGCAGCAAGTTCCTAGTTTGATGGCCAGGGTTTCACTGGACAATGTGCTTTTACGTATGGTGTAAATCCCCCAATTCTGCAGCAAATATTCCCTTCATGATTTATGATGATGAATCTCGCGCCTGGATGTATTGAACTTTGAACAATGGTAGATGTCACGTCCCAGTATCGAATACAAAAATACTCAAGTAGATGTCACATAGGTATTATATGGCTAACTATGCACACAAAAATACTCAATTACTCTGAAATACACTCACTACTGTATAAGACGTCCCAAACATAATAACAATAAATACTATAAGAAATTCATAAACAAAATACCAGTCAAAGAGAATCAAACGAACATACTCATGACTGTCGTGATCTAGTAAATATAACTATGATGTCTTTAAATAGACTGATTGAGAACATTCCCTCGAAATAAAGAGCTAACACTTGTCCTACTAAAATGAATGTGAATATAACATTGTTATAGTAAAGAGCTCCTGGACCGCGGTATATGAATGTGAATACAACACATTCATGTACCAATTCTTCCAACCGAGTCCCATACAGACCAAATATGGAATAGAATATTTAATAACACTCCATAGATTAAGAGTCATCAAACACTAGGGAAGTCCCTTACATATTAGGACCAACTCAATTATATGTAGAACAAGCAAGAATACATAGCAATGTTCAATTACTTCCAACATCAGTATCGTGTCAGATATTTATTGGACACTTCAAAATAAATCAGGACACGTCAAAATAGGGGCCGTGTTTGTGTTCAATATATATTCCAAACACGAGACTAAACAAGAAAGCTAAATAGCGATTGTTGCTCCAAAGGAGTCATAGCAACATAGTCAAGAAGAATATCCTGGAGATCGAAGAACTCCTCATCCTCCGATGCCATCGCACGATTCGCGCCAGCATCAGCAGCACCTGCGGTATGGCCCTCGTCGAACTCGATGTCGCTAAGCCAGAGGGGCTCCCGGGAACAATCTTCTCCGCGGCCATTACCGCAGCTGACGCCGGCATCGAGACTAGTAAGAGGAGTCTCTTGATCAAAAGAAATAGGAGCAGGTAGTAGTAAACAATCAGAAACACCGGCAACAGCACCGGCACCGGCAGCAGCTGCAGCTTCTGCTTCCTTCTTCTTCTTCTCCATTGCGAGCTCGACGGACCGCTGGATGGCGTTGACCGCCGCAAGTTCCCTTCCGAGCTCCTCCAGGCCCATCGTCTCCAGCCCGCGGATGTCGCGCTGGATTCCAGCACCGGGGCCGAGCAAGAGGGGGAGGAGGGAGGGGGATCCCGCGGTGAAGACGTTGCCGGAGTCGGAGACGGAGACGATGGCGGTTTGGGAGCCGCAGAGGATGTCGAGCTCCTCGGCCTTCTTGAAGAGCCCCTGGCGCCTCTTGGAGAAGGTCACCCGCCTCCTCGGTTTGTCCGCGATCCTCTTCATCTCAATCCTCTGCTTCCCTTTCCCTTTCCCCATCTTCTTCTTCTTCTCCTCCTCCATTGAACAATCGAAGGAAATTAGGAAACAATTATTCTTGATCCATTCAATATTATATTTCCATATATAAGGAGAAAGAGAGATTTTAATTCATCTAGGTCGGTCGTTCGCGCGCTTTCTTTGTTCAAAGGAGATTCGAGGATCTCCGGATATAATTTCTACAACGGTTATATGCGCTAGTCACGTCTCTGCGCGTTGCACTCGGAAAAAAAAAAAACTAAGATATTATTTAAAGATTAGATATGATTTAAATTATATTAAAATATTTTAAATATAATTTGGATATATTATAAATATGATTTTTATTTTTTATAGATATATTTTTAAAGTCTGGAAATTGCTGAGATACCCACTTTCGGGGTGAGTGATTATGAAAAACCAATCCACAGGGTGGGTTTTATGAAATACCAACATTATGTATTTTCACGTTAAATATTTCAAGATTTCCTTTAGATGTTCTGTATTTACAAAATTGCCATTTTGATAATACCATAGCTATCCCTTCGCGCGCAAATTTGGTCATATATATGTATTTGAATTCACCAACTCAGATTTTGATTGCGATTTTTGTCGTCTTCTTCTTCTTCACGAGAGATCCGAATTCCATTGCTCTCATCTTCATCAAAGATCGCAAAGATTGTTCGTAGTTCATTGTGCTTTTCTTCAGTCGAACTTCGATCATCGCTCATCATCATCATCATCATCATCATCTTCGTGGAGAGATTTGAAATTTTTTGACAATTAGGTCCTTTTTATTGGCTTCATTCTGCAACGATTCAACTTATTTCTGAAGCTCGCTCTTCTCATTCCTGAGCCTTTTATTTGTCTCTTTGAGCTTCTCGGTTGTTTGCACTGATATAAAACAAACAACAATGAAAAGTATAATATCAATCAATATATATTTTAAAAAAGAAGAAGGAAAAAAGATCATTCTTCGTGATCTTAACACGGGGAATGGTCATTCTCCGTAATTTTAACACGGGGAATGGCCATTCTCCTGCATTCTAACACGAAGAATGACCATTCTACGTGATTTTACAACGGAGAACGACCATTCTCCGTGATTTTAACACGGAGAATGATTATTCTCCTGAACGTTAACACGAGAATAGCCATTCTCCGTGATCTTATCACGGGAAATGACCATTCTCCGTGATTTTAACACGGAGAATGGCCATTCTCCTGCATTCTAACACGAGGAGTGGCCATTCTACGTGATTTTACAACGGAGAATGATCATTCTCCGTAATTTTAACACAAAGAATGACTATTCTCCTGCATGTTAACACGGGAATAGCCATTCTCTGTGATTTTAACACGAAGAATGGCCATTCTCCGTGATTTTACAACGGGGAATGACCATTCTCCGTGATTTTAACATAGAGATGGTCATTCTCCGTGATTTTACAACGAAAAATGGCCATTTCTATGATTTTAACACGGAGAATGGTCATTATTCTGTATTCTAACACTTTGAAGGGGGTCTTGTAGAAGATACAACAGAAACATACAACATAAATTTTTTTAACAGAACATACAACAAAAAAGATCACAAAAATTCTTTTATTAAAAATTACACCTACAAGGGTCTATTACAGATTCTTTGTGATTATATGGAAAGAACTCCTTAAGATCTACAATAGGGTTAGTCTTCACAGTATGATCGTATGGCTCTTTTGTGAGAACTAAGCAATTATTGCTCTACACTGAATAGCTCCACAACTTCTACCCTTGCGGCAAGAGACCGCGGATAGAAGATGTGAATACAGTCGCCATCAAGGTCTGTGCCCACAGAACCCCCCAGACGCACAACGAGAAATTTCCTCGTCAGAGCAGACCACTTCCTGAAGCAGTTATTGGCTCGCGGCAGCTGAGGCTCTTCCAGCCTAACAAAGGCGTGCAGCCGCTATGAGCAAAGCAGAGAACAACCTGTGGCTCTTCGGATTGGTAATCAACCCAAACCCTATCGTCGGGACCTCCAAGACCTCCAAGACGTCGTTCAGGTTCTAACTCCTTATGTGTCACGCCCCGCTCCTGTAGGAGCGATCGTCCTCGCTAAGGCGTGATGCCGCACGAGCCTAGGTTGCGCTCGTGCAAGGCGGGTTCCATAACGGCCGATTACAGCGGCTGCGACGGGTCGTCGCACAGAAGACCCAAGCAGAGACATTGAACACGTAGCAGAAATTTAGAACAGAACACAATCCATTTATAAGAAGCTCTTTTATTGATATAGAAAACAAAGGTTACAATGGAGGCGTAAGGCCAAGATTACAATCACTCAAATGCACTCGTCTCACATTACAAATCACTCAGCTCTCTCTCATCTCTCAATACATATCTCAGGCCAACGGATGTTTCGGAAGGCGATGTCCATACATTATATCCCGTATAAGTCTTCGACTGCACACGGCCGTACGCTTCGAATCATCAAGGAACTCCATGCCTCAACGCATCCAAGCGAGCTCCGCACCACGAGCTTCTACCTGCGCCTGCACATGAAAACTATGTAGGTGTCAGTACTCAACTGTACTGGTGGAGTGAGCTCCTCGCTCACCCATACAAAACCAACACGTTAATTTACTTTTGTGCAACATATCCCTTTTACGATTGTCTTTCTATTCTTGCCTTAGGATCGATTTTAGGACATAGGCTCTCGGTCTATTTAGTGTCGTTAGACCGTCACCGTGCTATTGCACCGATAACTTTCTTACCCCTTGCCTCTAGATCGTTCTCGTGCTTGCGATGTCAACGTACCGACTCATACTTGTCTTTCGTGCCATACTTTGGGACGTAATCACTCGATCGATCGTGCAATGAACTCGACTCGTGCTTCAATACTTCTGAGGCAGCGCCTCCTTGTTAAGTCTTGCCTATACTTGTGTTTGTGACAACGCGGCCATGCCTCACATTTTGAGGTCATGCCCCACAGCTTAACCTGACTTAACCAAACTTGCCCTACGACCCTTCCAAACTTAACTCGAAACGTCTGACCCAACTTGTGGAACCGGTGTTGAGAACTGAAGCACGACGCCATATCTCGTGCCGAAGTACGTGTCTTTACGCATAGCCAAATATTAGGCTTTATAATACCTTATGTGCAAACCGTGCACGTATTCCATAACTCAACACATACCGTGCTTACACTTCCTTTACTACGACCGACATCGTGCTTGTGGATTCGCCGCTTAGCACGCCAATTATCTATATGAAAGGTCACTGGCACGACAAGCCATCGTGGACATAGCTCGGGTAGGCGGTGGGTCCTTCGATGCAAGGTAGCTAGCCCCATGGAAAGCCTCCGACTACCCACGCAATACGTGCGCTGCTACCTCCTAGGACGACTGGGCCCGGTGCCCGGCGTATAACCAGTCTAGGCAAAAATCTTTGTCGACAAGGTGTCCAATGACCACGCACCTACGAGACATCTAGACTCACGTAAATGCATGGCCTAATTTGTTGGTACGACTGGAACTATACTTAGCAACTCGTGCTCTGAACCACACTTTGCATAACGTGCATCGGGACCTTGAGACTCCCAACCGAGGGACCGCCTCGTACATCTTAACGTGCATAGAAACATGAGACTCCCAACCGAGGGACCGCCTCGAATTTCTTAACGTGGATAGGAACGCGAGACTCCCAACCGAGGGACCGCCTCGAACTTCTTAACGTGGATAGGAACGCGAGACTCCCAACCGAGGGACCGCCTCGTACTTCTTAACGTGGATAGGAACGCGAGACTCCCAACCAAGGGACCGCCTCGAACTTCTTAACGTGGATAGGAACGACGCATACTCCAATGTATTCTGTATGACACTATCGTCCAAGTCACACTCTATGTGACGAGCCTTAAGACCACGGAAACGAATGGCTATATGCAGCCGTAGAATCGTGGGACCGTACATACGCTCAACATTGAACAACCAATTTCTTTGGGTACCTAAACTCATGCCATAAGCCGTACGATACAACTTAGCTCGTGGGACGATCAAGGCTACGTCGAGCCTTGCATTCGAGAAAACGTGCATGTTTTATCGAGTATCTATGCGAGCGACGCCTATGACCTAGGCTAACTCATAGTTTGTGACGAATACCAACTTTTCCTTCTCCCAAGCCACGGGACGAAGGACCGAGTATCATTTTCAAAGCACGTCGTGCACCAACTCTAATCCGACCGTGGGATATTTTCCATGTTCTAAACTCGATTCGACACGTTGGGATTATTTCCTTAGCTATGTGGATTCGTCTCTTTTATTATTAAGCCTACTTGTGCAAGTTGAAAACACGCGATTTATTATGTGAAGGCTGAGATGAGGCAAGTTCACCGAAACTACCCTACCTGAGCGATGTCTTCGAGTCGCCGTTGCAAGGCTAAGTCCGAACGCCGTCGGCATTTCGATTCCTCCGATTGACTGAGCGGGACGGGGCACTACATTATGGTGGGCATTACGGTACATCTCGACACTCATTAGTAGCTTTTGTACCGAAGGAATCCACAACCAACATCCAACTTGTGCAAGGCCAACGATGGTCGTTCGAAGCTAAGTTTGGGTCAAGTATGGTGTTGGGAATGCTAAGAGAGGAGATGCGACTCTTTATAAAAACTCTCCCTTATATAGGGTGAGTGTGGTCTAAACCACAGGCCACGTGGCCGTCGGTTAAAGACTCCCAAATTAATGGGATGAACCTAGGGCTCAGTATAATGAATCTTATTTAATATGTTCATTTTATTAAGTTCTAAGCTGAAATTAATGGGATGAACCTAGGGCTCAGTATAATGAATCTCATTTAATAGGTTCATTTTACAAGTCCTAAGCCCAAATTAATGGGATTAACCTAGGGCTCAGTATAACCTAGGGCTTAGTATAATGACTATGATCTCCTACAGGCCATTCTCCGTGATTTTAACACGAAGAATGATCATTCTCATTCATTTTAATACGAAGAATGGCCATTCTCCGTGATTTTAGCACGGAGAATGGCAATTCTCTGTTATTTTAACACAGAGATTGACCATTCTTCTGCATTTTAACACAGAAAATGGCCATTTTTCGTCATTTTTAACATGGAGAATAGTAATTCTCCGTCAATTTAACACAGGAAAAAGCCATTCTTCGTGTTTTTAACACGAAGAATGTCAATTCTCCATATTTTTAACACAAAAAATAATAATTTTTTGTTATTTTAACACGAAGAATGACCATTCTCCTGCATTTTAATACGAGGAATGGTCATTCTCCGTCATTTTAACACGGAGAATGATAATTCTTTGTCAATTTAACACAGGAAAAGGCCATTCTCCGTGATTTTAACACGAAGAATAACAAAAAAGCTCTTAATTCTCTTCACATCAGCTCTCTCTTCTCTAACTAGGGTTCCAGTTTATGATGATGATGATAATGAAGTGGAATTCCGGTGATGCTGATGATGATAATGAAGTGCGGTTCCAGTTGATGCTGTTGATGATGATGAAGTGGAAACTGATGATGATGATATGGTGTGAAGATTGCGAATGGAGAGTCACTGACGAGTTTTTGAAGTAAGGTTCAAAGATTTTGAAGGAGAAAACTTAGATTCGAAAGTGAGCAGCGTATGGAAGAAGAGGAAGAATCGAAACGTTTTTTTGAAGAGTAGGTTTCGTGGGTGTTTTCAATAAATTAGAAGGGCAAAAAGGTCATTCCGCACCCTTTTATATATTTTTTTTGCTAATTCTGGGCACGCGATAAAAATGTTATTTTGGGGTGGATTTTTCATAAAACTTTTGCAATTTTTTAGCATTTGATAAATTTTTCCTTTTAGAATTTGGATATGTATTTAGTTAGATAATATCATTTAGTTAGTTTAAATATAAATTGAATATTGAATATATATAGTATGATTTGTTATATGTAGTTATAAGGATTAAATATATTTTTTAAACTATGGAGGAGATAAAATATGCTTTATCTTAAAAAATAATTTTCTAAATATTAATTGATGAGTATATATATATATATATATATATAGTATATATATATATATATATATATATATATATATATATATATATATATATATATATATATATATATATATATATATATATATATAGACACACATACACACACACAGTCCCCGAGGCCGTAGCCCATTGGGAACGGTGAGGTACCCCGGCGTGGAGGGCGCGGGTCGAGCCCCCATTGGGAACGGTGAGGTACCCCGGCATGGAGGGCGCGGGTCGAGCCTCCTTGGGAGCATGCTCCCAAGCTCCATTAAGAATTAAGCGGACACCCAAATATATATATATATATATATATATATATATATATATATATATATATATATATATATGGGGGTCCGCTTAATTCTTAATGGAGCTTGGGAGCATGCTCCCAAGGAGGCTCGACCCGCGCCCTCCACGTCGGGGTACCTCACCGTTCCCAATGGGCTACGGCCTCGGGGACAGTGTGTGTGTGTGTGTGTGTGTGTGTGTATACTCATCAATTAATATTTAGAAAATTACTTTTTAAGATAAAGCATATTTTATCTCCTCCGTAGTTTAAAAAAAATATAGATGCATAGTGCTGGCCGTATAGTGCCAGTCCGCATAGATGTATAGTGCCTGGCCGCATAGTGGCAATCCGCATAGATGCATAGTGCTGGCCGCATAGCTGCATAGTGCTGGCCGCATAATGCCAGTCTGCATAGATGCATGGTGCTGGCCACATAGTTCCAGTCCGCATGGATGCATAGTAATGGCTGCATAGTGCCAGTCCGTATAGATGTATAGTGCCGCATAGTGCCTATTTTGGCTATTTTTGGTTGTTTCATGTCCCATTTGGCAGAATTGTGGCCAGAATTTGTCACGACCCGATCCCAAGTTAATGGGTCGAACCGGACCATGCCCAGCCTGCACCGTGGTGAGACGGCGGCAGTAAGCTGTTCCATTGCAGGTATTCACAACAACACAAGTACATTTGTCACAACTGTTCTATTCGGAATTTGAAACTTTGTTTAATAAATATTCAGAAATACAACTGGAAGGGAAATGCTGAAATAAAACTAAAAACTCCAAATAAAAGAAAATGCAGAAAAGGAAACTATCTAGACATCAGGTTCAGCAGTCCCAGGATCAGCGTCCTCCAGAGACGGCTCCGGTACCGTTGCAGGGTAGAGAACCGGGTCGTAGTAGCCATAATAGAATAGCTCGTCAACCTCAGTGTTACCTAAAATGTTGTCTCCAGTCAGGAGGGAGCAAGAACGAAATATGCATCTCATATCTTAAATAGTAATTGGAAAGTGCAGGATAAACAGTTTGAAATAATGATTTACAGCAGTTTAAAACAGTTCAGTGTGTTTTGAATATGCAAACGTCTATGACCGGCTTGGGTTGATCAGTAGTATCCTAGCGATACGATATGGCTTATCCCCGTGTGTGAGAGGGGTAAGCTAACACAGTCAGTTCAGTAGAGGCTTTGGTCATAAACGTTTACACTATTCCCCCAGTCCCAGATTCAGTAACAGTAACAGTCGGTAGAGTTCCGTACCAGCAGTGTGGTTTAACATGCATCTTAACTTTACTAAATAAAATACAGGAATACACAAATCGTAACTTGCCTTGTATTAGATTGACTGGAAGAACGAGTCGGTACCGAGGAGGAACGTCAGTTGTAACTTCGAGTTCCTACAGTTGAGAACTCGACTTAGAACCTTTAATAACCTAGACTAAGTGTGCTAGTTGCAATCTCTAGTAGTCCTGTCCTAGTCAGATTTTAAATTGTATTAAACTACAGCTAACGATTACGTCGCAACTACGTGCGTTGATTAAACCGGTTAATTGGATTATTTGGAAAATACACGAGAATCAATTACAATTTGGAAAACTTTGTGTTTTGTAATATATTTATAAAAATACAGTTTTCTTTTAGTGATAAACCGTGAACTAGTTATTTACTAATATTTTATCCATTTTAATTAGTTCTTAATTAATCAGTAAATCGCGCTCTAATCTACGATTATGCGACTAATCAAAAATCACCCAAATTTCACATCCACCAGAAAAATAAAATAAAACTATGCTACACAATACAATGGCACAGCTAATGGTCCTAGGGTGGGCTTATGCCCTGTACAATTTTCTTTTACATCAAAATAAGAGAAAATGACTTAATTATTAAATAAAGTGCAGGAATTAAATAACTATAAATAATAGCCTAAATATTAATTAAAATAATTAAAAAGATAGCTAAGAGTCTCAGACTCGGTCCATTCCTCAAAATTCGGCTAATACCCCAACGTCCGGTCGGACCGGTGCGTTTGCATTTCGCCGGGGCCCACAGACCGGTACGGTCGTCGCCCGAAAAATCAATTTAGAAATTCATTTTCGAAAGCCAATTTTGAAATCAATATAAATATAGTTTTTGTAAAAATTTGGGCAGCACTTCCTCTATTTCGGGACAAACCCAAAACTGGGAAATGCGCCACGGAAAACCTGCAATTATTCCAACCCAAATAATCCCACAAATATATCCACCAAAATATTTCCAAACCACCAGAAAAATAATTCCCAAACAACCGAATTTCCCGAAATATCCGAGAATTCCATAATCAAACCAATCCACACAAACCAGCAGATAAAATCACAGAAAAATAAGCTAACGCAGCTAACCGAAAATACTACGCTGCTAACCGGATTTCTCGAAGGGAATCCGGGGACCGATTTTCATCACCGACTCTACGGGAGGGACGAACTACTGTGACTAACAAGAAATTACCAAATTCGTTGGCGGGGAGCCGCGGGAAAAGCTTGGGAAAATCCGAAACGACGTTCGAACAGCAACGTCGCGAATCCCGGACAGCAAAACTTCGCAGATCCAGACAGCAAGAGCTCCACGAAGCACTGTACAGTGGAATGAAAACCCACAGAGCGCTGCCGAGATGGCGCTGCCGAAAAGGCGCTGGTACGGGCGGCGGAAAAACTCGCCGGGGAAAGGGTCTGCCGCGGGGAGAAGTGCGGCCGAGGAGGAAAAGGCCGGAGGGCGCGGCTAGGGCAGCGCCTCGGGTCGCGGGAAAGGCTCGCTGGACGGGGAACGGCGGGGAGGAGCTCCGCCGTTGAAAGATCGGCCGCGGGGCTCGGGGAACCGCGCTGGACAGCGGCTGCGGTCGCCCTAGGGGCGCGGCGGGGAAGTCCGCGGAGGCGCGGGGCAACGGCGGAACCGCGCGCGGGGAGAGATCGCGCGGAGGGTGGCTCGGGGTGGCCGCGGGTGAGCGGTGGGGTCGCGCGGAGGCGCTGACGGCGGGGGTCGCCGGGAGGAGCTCGCGCGGAGACACGGCTGCGGGAGGAGATGGCTTGGGGGGTTTTCTCCACAGAGAGGAGAGGGAGAGATTTGAGAGTGATTGAGAGAAGAAGAGAGTGAGAGATTTTGAGTTGATCTCAGAGAAGGGGGTGAGTAGGAACGTGGAGAAAGTGAGGGGAGTTAATAGAGGAGTGGGGGTGGTTCTGTGGTGAGCTGGGAGTAACCGTAGGGGAGGAAAGTGAGGGGTTTGAGGAGTTACGGAAATGAGGGGGTGAGTAATAGAACGTGTGAGAGAAGATTGTAGGTGCTGGTCCATCGGGACCAGCTCACCAAATATATTTTTTTATTATTATTATTTAAACCAAGTCAGATTTAATAGGAAGGGAAAATGAAATTGGGTTCGGGCTCAGGCCTGGGTCTGGGTTCGGACTCGGGTCTGGGTCCGAAATCAAAAATCCAAGTTGATATAATTTTTCAAAAATCCTTTTTCACCCAAAATAATTAATAATAATATTTAATAATAATAATAATTTGAAAACGTTAATGAAACATTATTTAATATATATTTACAAACAATGGGTTTCACAATCTTCCCTCCTTAGAAAATTTCGTCCTCGAAATTTAAAGTAAGGTAGGAAAGACAAACATGTACGGGTACTGCGCCCGTAACTCAGGTCCAACCATAAGGATTTCCAAGGCAGTCATGGATGAGACGGTTTAGGGACAAGTTTCATTTATGGTGACATCCATGCAGAAAGAATACAAAAAATGAACCAAAATACACGAGGTTGATCAGACCATCATGCACCGGTCCTGATTAGACAATATATTAGTGGGTGCACCCAATAAAATACTGTCATGATCAAGCTTGATAAAGAGATAGCTTGCAAAACTAGGCTAACTTCGTCAGCATCAGTCAAGTTTAAAACGAAAAGATAAGAAAATAGGAGTTTAAGTGATGGCTCAAAATCTGATTTCTTCTCATCTCTGACTAGACTTGCAACTGATTTCTCTGGCACTGAAAGGATTGATTCCAATCTTCAGTTCTGAATTATCCAAAATGTGACTCGGATCCGAAATGTAACGTCTGAGCTGTGACGTAGAAAACGTTGCACACTCCCAAGATTAGCTGGTAGAGCTAACTGGTATGCTACTTCCAACTCGTCTTAAACTTCAAATGGCCTGATGTTCCTGGCCTCAATTTCCAGCTCCGTCAAAACTGATTGTTCCTCTGGTAGGAGAAAACTTCACCAAAAGCAATTTGGTCTTCTCAAGACCTACCAAAATCTAAGACGCAAAATCTCAATACATCTTCAAGCGTCTGGATTGACCTCTCTGCTTGCTCGTCCCGCGGTACTCCATGAATCCGGTAGATGTGCTTCCCGTACAATGCTGCCCACTTCTTAGTGGATAAAACCAACTTGGAAAGGAATAAAGTGTGCTGACTTAGTCAGTCGGTTTATTATAATCCAATTGGTGCCCTTCCCTCCTTGGGAACAAGGCAATCCTTACTCAAAGTTCATTGTTATACGCTTCTACTTCCACTCCGAATTGTCCAGCAGCTCCAACAAACTTGATGTTCTCTTGCTAAATTCCTCATGTTGACAAATTCACATCTAATCCTATACCTGGAATTGTCCTTTATTCCATAACACCAATCAATGGAGGCATATTCCGATACATCTTATTATCTCCTGAATATATGGAATACTGTGACTGGTGCATTTCTTTCATCAACTTGTTCCTCCGTTTGTCAGCCGATACGCAAAGTCTCGTACCATTCTTCAGAGTTCCACTGCTGATCAATTTAGAAACCCTCAAGTGTTCTTGCCAACACTTGATCTCTAAGCCTGCAAAGTGCCTCGTTTTGAAACTACGTCCTCTTGATTTTGTCCATCAGCCTCGAACTTCATCAATACTGAATCAGCATCCAGCTCCGTCCTTCTATCTCCAGGTAGTATAACCTCCAGTCCAAACTTCTCGATGTCTTCTAGCAGGTGCTAGTCCTTGGTTAAGAACTTCGCCATCAGTATCGACCAAGTGCAAAAGCGACCACATTAGCCTTACCTGAATGGTACTGCAAGTTGATGTCGAAATCCTTCATCTGCTTCAGCCATCTTCTTAGTCTAACATTCAGCCCTTTCTGAGTGAAGACATATTTCAGACTTTTGTAGTCCGTATATATTTTCACTCCCTTTCCATAAAAATCATGCTTCCATAGCTTCAAAGTAAAGATAATTGCAGCAAATTCCAAATTAAGTGTGGGATAATTCTTCTCATGAGTCTGTAGTTGCCTAGATGTGTAAGCAATTACTTTCTCATGTTGTTGAAGAACGCAACCCAGTCCTTTCCAGAGGCATACCGTAAATTGAGAAACCACCGGTTCCTGCGGGTAGCGCAAGGATTGGTGTAGTGGTAAGTCTCTTCTTCAGCTCCTCAATGCCGTCTGGCAAACTTTCGTTCAGATGAACTCTTCATTCTTCCAAGTGAGCTTCGTCATCGGCTCAGCAATCTTGGCGAAATCCTTCACGAACTTCTGATAGTAGCCAGCCAAGTTCAAGAAACTTCTGAATTGAACTTGGGGTTTACCACTCTTCAACAGCAGCTATCTTCCATCGAAATTTCTTCTCTTGACAACATGGCCAATAGTCCACCTTGTCAAAGAAAAATCCACGTTCAGATAACTTACCATAAAACTTCTTTTTCCTCAAAGTTTCCAAAACTTCCTCAGATGTTCTTCATGCTCTTCTTCAGTCTTCGAATATATATCAGAATGTTTTCTATGGAGAAGATAAATTGATTCAAATACTCATGAAAAACTCTGTTCATGAGATTTATGAACACAGCAGGAGCATTTGTTAGTCCAAACGACATGACCAAGAATCCATACTTGGTGTTGAATGCCGTCTTGGAAATGTCCTCTTCCTGACTTTGATTTGATGGTAGTCAAATCTTAAGTCAAACTTCGAAACACTCTAACTCCACACAACCAGATCAAACAGATCCTCGATCCGGGCAGAAAGTACTTGTTCTTTAGTGTCTGGTAATCGATGCACATCCGTTGTTCCATCTTTCTTGGGCACAAACAAGATAGGTGTTCCCTAAGGTGAAGTTCCACCCTGAATAAATCCTAGAGCCTTCAGTTCATTGATCTGGTCCTTCATCTTCTATGATCTTCGAGTCTGAATCATGCCTTATTGTAGGAGGCAAGGTCTGCTGGATAGGAAAGAGAGTCCCTAGGTTGTGGCCTAACAGGTGTTGCTGAGATATGAGCTCTGGTTTGATGGAAAGATAAGGGGCAGTCCTTTACCCGATGTTTAGCAGATCCATATGCCAAACATTGTCCCAAACTCTTGCGGCAACTAACGGCCTGATGACCAGGCCTCTTGCAGTAGTTACAAGCCCAAAACTTCTTACGACAAGACTGCCGGAAAGTAGGGTACTTGATGGGACCCAAATATCTTCTAGATTCAGGGGTATCCTTCCTAGGACAAAAGTTCTGCTCTAACTTGGTTTGGAAATAGCTAAGGCTACATCATTGACGTTCTTCATGTCTTCTCTCAGTGATATTCTTCTGTTCCTGCTGGGCTTCATCTTGAGCTTTCTGGAACTCCAGGATTTCTTGAAATAGGGCAACCTTTTGGAAGGTGTTTGCTGGTACTGGTGGAGCAACAAAAAATGGATACTCCACCAAGGAAATGCAACTCAGTTGAGATGAGGTAGGAATCGCCAGTGTAGTGAAAACTTTACTGGATGCATTATGAGGACGGTCAAACAGCCGCGAGGGAAAGGACCCTGGGCTTGGTTGAGGAGATGGGGTATAATCCGGAGATGACACCTCATCGCCAACAGGATTTGGTCTTGTCAATGGTCATTCTCTGGAAGGCTTAGGACGCACACATAAGCAAGGTAGCCTACCGGTCTATAATCAAGCAAGAATATTTATTTATATATGAATCGGACCTATGTCGTGACAAATCAATGTTCTAGTGTTCTAATTGTTTCTAGGTATGTTTTCTAAGTTGTTGTTTGTTATGGACCTGCATGGGCCACCACTAAAAATATGTCACGACCCGATCCCAAGTTAATGGGTCGAACCGGACCATGCCCAGCCTGCACCGTGGTGAGACGGCGGCAGTAAGCTGTTCCATTGCAGGTATTCACAACAACACAAGTACATTTGTCACAACTGTTCTATTCGGAATTTGAAACTTTGTTTAATAAATATTCAGAAATACAACTGGAAGGGAAATGCTGAAATAAAACTAAAAACTCCAAATAAAAGAAAATGCAGAAAAGGAAACTATCTAGACATCAGGTTCAGTAGTCCCAGGATCAGCGTCCTCCAGAGACGGCTCCGGTACCGTTGCAGGGTAGAGAACCGGGTCGTAGTAGCCATAATAGAATAGCTCGTCAACCTCAGTGTTACCTAAAATGTTGTCTCCAGTCAGGAGGGAGCAAGAACGAAATATGCATCTCATATCTTAAATAGTAATTGGAAAGTGCAGGATAAACAGTTTGAAATAATGATTTACAGCAGTTTAAAACAGTTCAGTGTGTTTTGAATATGCAAACGTCTATGACCGGCTTGGGTTGATCAGTAGTATCCTAGCGATACGATATGGCTTATCCCCGTGTGTGAGAGGGGTAAGCTAACACAGTCAGTTCAGTAGAGGCTTTGGTCATAAACGTTTACACTATTCCCCCAGTCCCAGATTCAGTAACAGTAACAGTCGGTAGAGTTCCGTGCCAGCAGTGTGGTTTAACATGCATCTTAACTTTACTAAATAAAATACAGGAATACACAAATCGTAACTTGCCTTGTATTAGATTGACTGGAAGAACGAGTCGGTACCGAGGAGGAACGTCAGTTGTAACTTCGAGTTCCTACAGTTGAGAACTCGACTTAGAACCTTTAATAACCAGACTAAGTGTGCTAGTTGCAATCTCTAGTAGTCCTGTCCTAGTCAGATTTTAAATTGTATTAAACTACAGCTAACGATTACGTCGCAACTACGTGCGTTGATTAAACCGGTTAATTGGATTATTTGGAAAATACACGAGAATCAATTACAATTTGGAAAACTTTGTGTTTTGTAATATATTTATAAAAATACAGTTTTCTTTTAGTGATAAACCGTGAACTAGTTATTTACTAATATTTTATCCATTTTAATTAGTTCTTAATTAATCAGTAAATCGCGCTCTAATCTACGATTATGCGACTAATCAAAAACCACCCAAATTTCACATCCACCAGAAAAATAAAATAAAACTATGCTACACAATACAATGGCACAGCTAATGGTCCTAGGGTGGGCTTATGCCCTGTACAATTTTCTTTTACATCAAAATAAGAGAAAATGACTTAATTATTAAATAAAGTGCAGGAATTAAATAACTATAAATAATAGCCTAAATATTAATTAAAATAATTAAAAAGATAGCTAAGAGTCTCAGACTCGGTCCATTCCTCAAAATTCGGCTAATACCCCAACGTCCGGTCGGACCGGTGCGTTTGTATTTCGCCGGGGCCCACAGACCGGTACGGTCGTCGCCCGAAAAATCAATTTAGAAATTCATTTTCGAAAGCCAATTTTGAAATCAATATAAATATAGTTTTTGTAAAAATTTGGGCAGCACTTCCTCTATTTCGGGACAAACCCAAAACTGGGAAATGCGCCACGGAAAACCTGCAATTATTCCAACCCAAATAATCCCACAAATATATCCACCAAAATATTTCCAAACCACCAGAAAAATAATTCCCAAACAACCGAATTTCCCGAAATATCCGGGAATTCCATAATCAAACCAATCCACACAAACCAGCAGATAAAATCACAGAAAAATAAGCTAACGCAGCTAACCGAAAATACTACGCTGCTAACCGGATTTCTCGAAGGGAATCCGGGGACCGATTTTCATCACCGACTCTACGGGAGGGACGAACTACTGTGACTAACAAGAAATTACCAAATTCTGTTGGCGGGGAGCCGCGGGAAAAGCTTGGGAAAATTCGAAACGACGTTCGAACAGCAACGTCGCGAATCCCGGACAGCAAAACTTCGCAGATCCAGACAGCAAGAGCTCCACGAAGCACTGTACAGTGGAATGAAAACCCACAGAGCGCTGCCGAGATGGCGCTGCCGAAAAGGCGCTGGTACGGGCGGCGGAAAAACTCGCCGGGGAAAGGGTCTGCCGCGGGGAGAAGTGCGGCCGAGGAGGAAAAGGCCGGAGGACGCGGCTAGGACAGCGCCTCGGGTCGCGGGAAAGGCTCGCTGGACGGGGAACGGCGGGAGAGGAGCTCCGCCGTTGAAAGATCGACCGCGGGGCTCGGGGAACCGCGCTGGACAGCGGCTGCGGTCGCCCTAGGGGCGCGGCGGGGAAGTCCGCGGAGGCGCGGGGCAACGGCGGAAACCGCGCGCGGGGAGAGATCGCACGGAGGGTGGCTCGGGGTGGCCGCGGGTGAGCGGTGGGGTCGCACGGAGGCGCTGACGGCGGGGGTCGCCGGGAGGAGCTCGCGCGGAGACACGGCTGCGGGAGGAGATGGCTTGGGGGGTTTTCTCCACAGAGAGGAGAGGGAGAGATTTGAGAGTGATTGAGAGAAGAAGAGAGTGAGAGATTTTGAGTTGATCTCAGAGAAGGGGGTGAGTAGGAACGTGGAGAAAGTGAGGGGAGTTAATAGAGGAGTGGGGGTGGTTCTGTGGTGAGCTGGGAGTAACCGTAGGGAAGGAAAGTGAGGGGTTTGAGGAGTTACGGAAATGAGGGGGTGAGTAATAGAACGTGTGAGAGAAGATTGTAGGTGCTGGTCCATCGGGACCAGCTCACCAAATATTTTTTTTTATTATTATTATTTAAACCAAGTCAGATTTAATATGAAGGGAAAATGAAATTGGGTTCGGGCTCAGGCCTGGGTCTGGGTTCGGACTCGGGTCTGGGTCCGAAATCAAAATTCCAAGTTGATATAATTTTTCAAAAATCCTTTTTCACCCAAAATAATTAATAATAATATTTAATAATAATAATAATTTGAAAACGTTAATGAAACATTATTTAATATATATTTACAAACAATGGGTTTCACAGAATTTCTTCCAACTTCCAACATGAAAGTTGTAGATCTTTTCCTTGGCTTCAAGAATATGTTACTAGCTATTTTATGTAAGTTTCTCTCATTCATGATAATGTAAGGATAGAAAATGATAGTGGCCTGTTAAGGCGCACTCTTAACCTGTAACAAGTAACATGACATGATAGTAGTCCGTCGTGGCGCACTCTTGACAAGTAAACCTGACATGTAATCTTGAATGTTGTTGCCACGGCTATCTTGAGATGCTGAGTAAAAACTCGTCTTGACAGTACCGTGTGTAATTGTTCTTGAATGTGCTTGTATAAGCTACCAGTATCGTCTCGCATATTATCTAGGACTTGCATCCCTGGTTACCACGGTCAGGGGTTCAGGCTGAATCTAACTTGGTTAATTAATAGATTGATCAAAGTAGCTCATATAGACAGATGTTTCCAGTTACAGGTGATCCCGTTATCCCGGCCACAACTGATGGACTTGTAGCCTGCCGACGAGTAGAGCACATTTCCAGTCCACTGTCATGTGGAGCACTTCTTGAAACAAGTAATATGCACACTGTCATGTGTTGCACTCAAAGTCACCTAATAATTTTTTATAACTCTTGCATGAACCTCGCCTGGATAACCTGGATAGCTGCAGGGCTTGTGACTGCCAGAACATCTTATTGCATCTTGCTAGTAACTAGGCTTGTGATAACCCTAGTTAGTTAAAGTATCAAGCCGTACTCTTTGCTTGGCCGTGAATGTTGGATGGAGTCCAATCCTGTCTAATCTTGTCTAGATCTAGTATATGGCTATCTCAGGACATGCTTGCTTACGCTTTACTCTTAACAATAAATGGCTAGAGACACGGTTCTGTTCAGGCGAAGAGTTACAACCCCGGTCCTTGTTTGGTTTAAGGATTATAACCTGCTTTCATGAATAGTTCCTCGTCCTCTTGTCATTTGTTGCCTTATTTACATTTTATGTTTTCCTATTATTATTCTTGTTTATGTTCTAACATGCTGGTTTTAGTTCTTAAGTAAAGCCTCCATTGTGACACTTGCACTTTCTGGGGTCTGATCCAGCTAGTTTTGTATGGCCAGATTTTGGAGCAGCACCAGAGGATCTCCCAGCCTTCCAACCAGATGGTGAACACTAGACGTAACCCTGACAATGAGTGGATTTTATTTTGCTCTCCCACTCTATTATAAATTATTCTTTTGAGGCACTTAGCCGTCGAGCAATTGTTAGCTCGTGTTGAATTTACATTTCTGTCTGCCTAAGGGTTGTAACATGATTGACAAATACTAGGGTTGATCATGTATGACTTAAACTCTTGCTAGTCTTCGCATTTTGTATGACTAGCTTCATGATCATCTGAATATGTAATGTTTGGGATGCCTTACTTTGTATGTCTAATGATCTACCATCTTGTTACATTTACTTGCTTGCTTGAGATTGAGACATTAGGCTTGTTATTGACCATAAGAGACTGATGGATTATAGATAAATCCTCATACATCTAGACAGTCATGACCATATATCGAGGTGGATTACACTTCTATATACGTAGCTGGCTGTGTCTGTCCCCCGCTCTCCAATATTCTGGTTCTGGGGCGTGACACGGTTTAAGTGGTGGCCCATGTAGGTCTTGTAAATCAAGATGTGTGAGAGTTTTACCGGATAGATGTCTCAATCAGCTCTCGCCTTTGATCTCTACTCGTGTCTTCTAATCTTCCTAAAATCTTGGCCTGGTCACATGCTTATATCCTTGATCTGTCTTGGTCTTTCCTTAATGTTCCCCATGTCATTTTCTTCAGTGGCATTGCTCCTGGTCCTGCCGATCAGCCGAAAGGAGAACCACAAGTGAACTAGCCTTAACAAGGAGACCAAGCCCAGCTCTCAGAAGCAGCCTCCCGAGTTATACCTTTCGGGGATCCAGAGCCACCAGCTCAGCCACCTCAGCCAGCTCAGCCTGCAGAGCCTGATAATGGAGTCTTGGTAGGACTCATCCGGGAATTACTCGTCTCTCAAGATCGTCGGGGCGATGTCCTGCACCAGACAGTACAAGATGCTATGGGCAGAGTGGGTTACAAAGGTAACAGTGCAGCCAACAATTTTAACCACTTTGAACCCTCCCTTCTTTGATGGCAGTGAAGATGCAATTGTTGTCGATGCTTAGCTTCAGGACATAGGCGTTATCCTTGAGACAGCAAGGACTCCAGAGGAAGAGAAGGTGGCTGTAGTGCGTCTACAGTTATTAGACTTAGCCCGTACCTGGTGGGCGATGTTAGCAGTTGGATTGGCGACGCCTGTCCCATGGGCGACATTCAGTGACAAGTTTTAGATCAAGTACTTTGATGCAGTGGCTCGATATGATCTACAGACGAGATTCACCAATTTGAAGCAGATGAGCAGGACGGTCGATGGATATGCGATCGAGTTTTCAAGACTGAGTCGGTTTGCTCCCACCTAGGTGGCAACCGAATTGGATAGAGCGCAGCGATTTCAGCAGGGACTCCACTTAGAAATTATTCTAGCTATGGAGCAGTTCGAGCATCAGACGTTTGATGCTGTCTTAAGGGCAGCTAGGAGGTACGAGTATACCTCGCAGAGGATCGTGGACCGAACCAGAAGCAGGAAGAGGTCCCATGGGCAGATGAGTCTGTCCTCAGCACCAGCCCCGATAGCTAGGGATTTGTCGATTGGAATTCCTCGAAGGGCGAATTCAGTTACGTCGGTTTAGCATTCAACACCGACGTACCCTCAGCATCAGAAACGGAGGTAGTCTTCCGCAATGGGCTGCACTCATTATGGAAAGCCAGGACACGTTGTTTCGGAATGTCATAGAGCACAGAGATTGTGCTTGGCTTATGGGGCATCGAACCACATGATTGAATCCTACCCTAATAGAGCCAGTTTATCATCATCGAACCTAACTAGTCCATCGGTTAGGGGACCGGCCCCAGCACCAGTATAATAGCAGCAGCAGTACCAGCCTCCGAGGCCATTGCCGCCTCAGGCGCAAGCCTTCCAGCAGCAGAGACCCCAGCAGTATGCCCAGACCCAAGCTCAGATACAGAACCGGCAGAGAGGTTTCCAGCAGAGGGGACCAGCACCCAGAGGGCTAGGTCAGGCTATGGTTCTGACCGTGGAGGATGAGTTAGTTTCAGGTGAGGTGGTGGCAGGTACCATTCTCGTCAACTCTTTTCCAGTATCAGTATTATTTGATTCGGGTGCATCGCATTTATTTATGTCTATACGATTCGCAACACGTATAGGACTGGAGTTCGAGTCATTATCAGTGAAGTTCAATATACTTACTGGTAACGGTCTTGTGGGAGTAGATAGAGTCTATTCCTCGTGTCGAATCGTAGTTAGCGGTAGAGAGTTTTTTGCTAGGTTGATAGAATTTCCGATGGCCGACTATGATGTGGTCCTAGGAATGGATTGGTTGAAGGATCAATACGCAAGAATAGACTGCCATATTGGCATGATTATTTTTGGTCTTCCAGGCGAACCAGAGTTTTTATTTTCTAGAGGCGAAGTAGAACCTTCTGCACCAGTCTTGCGGATGGCAGTAACGGTAGCAGTTCAGTTTTCCAGAGTAGTAGAAGAGTTTTCTGATGTATTTTTCGAAGAGCTTCTAGGCATGCCTCCCGAGAGAGAGATAGAGTTCACCATTGATTTGCTTCCAGGGACGATACCAGTGTCAGAGAGAGTCTATAGAATGACGTCTTTAGAGTTAGAGATCTTGTACAAGATGATTGAAGAACTCAGAACCAAGGGATTCATTCGTGCTGGTGGATCACCTTGGGGAGCCCCGATATTTCTTGTGAAAAAGAATGATGGTACGTCAAGATTATGTATTGATTATCGTACCTTAAACTCTGTAACAATCAAGAACATATATCTTCTACCAAGGATAGATGACTTATTTGATCAGCTCAGGGGAGCGGCAGTATTCTCGAAGATTGACTTGCGATTAGGGTACCATCAGATTAGAGTTAGAGAACAAGACATCCCGAAGACAGCGTTCATACCAAGATATGGACATTGAGAGTTCCTTATTATGCCATTTGGAGCGACCAATGTGCCAGCCGTATTCATGGACCTTATAGGTCGTATCTTAATGCCCTATTTGGACCAGTTCGTGGTAGTGTTTATAGACGACATCTTGGTTTATAGCAAGAGTGAGACAGAGCATCAACAACATCTCCGTGTTGTTCTTTAGATTCTCAGGGAACACCAGTTGTACGTGAAGTTCAGTAAGTACGAGTTTTGGCTTGATCGTATTTCGTACTTAGGTCATATCATCACCAGAGGTGGAGTGGAAGTTGACCCCCAGAAGATAATGGCTATAGAGACATGGCCAGTTCCCAGCACCGTCGTAGAGGTTTACAATTTTCTAGGATTGGCAGGCTATTATCGACGATTCGTATCAGACTTTGCTAGAATTTCAGCACCCTTGACTCAGTTGACCCGCAAGGATGTATAGTTTGCTTAGACAACAGAGTGTCAGAGTTCATTTAAGAAGTTGAAGCAAGGATTAATGACGGCCCCCATTCTCACTCTTCCAGATGGGACTGGAGGATTTTCAGTTTATTGTGACGCTTCAGGAAGAGGATTGGGATGCATATTGATGCAACATAGTAAGGTAGTAGCTTATGCGTCACGCCAGCTTCGTGACCATGAGAGGAATTATCCTACCCATGACTTGGAGTTAGCAGCAGTAGTTTTTGCATTGAAGCTTTGGAGGCATTATTTATATGGATATCGGGTGAAAATTTTTATCGACCACAAGAATCTTAAGTATGCGTTTACTCAGAAGGATCTTATAAATATGCGTCAACGAAGATGGATAGAGCTACTGGTGGATTATGACATCAACCTGCAGTTTCATCCCAGGAAGGCCAACGTAGTAGCAGATGCATTGAGCAGAAGAGCTGGAGTTTATTTCCTAATAGCACAACCAGAATTATTAGCTGATCGTCAGAAGATGGAAATAGAGATAGTTCTCCCTACCAATGTGGCATTGATGGCCAGCATGCAAGTTCAGTCCAGTATAGTTAAAAGGATCACGATGGCGCAATCAGTAGATTCCAAGTTTCAGCGGCTCAGAGCAGAGTGTGAAGCAGGACGGAGAGCAGAGTTATGTATTCACGAAGATGGTACTCTCTGACATGGGAGGCGTCTTTGTGTACCCAGTGGTGATATCAGACATAAGATCATGGCAGATGCTCACAGTTCTCAGTATTCAATTCATTCCGGTAGCACGAAGATGTACCGAGACATCTGTCAGCATTTCTGGTGGAATGGTATGAAGAGGGAGATAGTCTGGTTTGTCTCCCGATGTTTAGTTTTCCAACAAGTTAAAGCTGAACATCAGAGACCAGCTGGACTTCTTCAACCTTTACCGATCCCAGAGTAGAAGTGGAAGCATATAACCATGGACTTTGTAACTGGGTTACCTAAATCCCAAGCTGGCAGGGATGCTATATGGGTTATCGTCGATCTTCTCACGAAGGTAGCTCATTTTCTTCCATTCAGAGTTGGTCAGTCGACGGATCAGCTAGCAGAGATGTACCTTAGGCAGATTGTCAGATTACATGGAGCGCCAGTTAGTATCATATCAGACAGAGATTCAAGATTCACATCACACTTTTGACAGAGTCTTCAAGAGAGTTTGGGAACTCATCTCAAGTTCAGTTCAGCATATCATCCACAGACAGATGGTCAGTCAGAACGTACGATTCAGACTCTTGAAGATATGTTACGATCTTGTACATTGGAATTCGGTGGTTCATGGGAAGATCACATGCACTTAGTGGAGTTCTTCTATAACAATAGTTTCCAGGCCAGTATCCAGATGGCACCCTTTGAGGCCTTGTACGGCAGAAAGTTCAGATCTCCGTTAGCATGGGATGATGTCGGCGAGAGACAGATGCTTGGTCCATAAATGGTTATGCAGACAATCGAGGTGGTCAGACGAGTCAGAGATCATCTTCTAGTTGCCCAAGATCGCCAGCGCCATTGGGTCGATTCTCATCGGTGTCTCCTTGAGTTTTCTATCGGCGACCATGTATTCCTTAGGATCTCGCCTACCTGTGGCATCAATCGATTCGGCGTACGAGAAAAGCTTAGTTATAGGTATATAGGACCGTTTGACATTCTCGAGCGAGTAGGTGATGTGTCCTATCATCTCGCTCTTTCGCCGTTGTTACGTGAGGTACATGACGTATTTTATGTATCCCAATTACGACGGTATATCCCAGATTCGAGCCATGTCCTTGATCATTCGAAATTGGTTGTTGGTACCAACCTTTCGTATGAGAAAAGGTTCGTATCCATATTGGACCGAAGAGAGAAGGTACTCAAGAACATAACTATTAGTTTAGTCCGTGTTTCTTGGGGTCACACTCTTTAGGTGAGTCAACGTGGAAGCATGAGGATGATATCCGCTCGCGATATCCACACATGTTTGGCTCATAAGGTATAATGTCTTCCTTATGCCTTGTGCTTTTAAATTTCTTGCTTGTATGAATGATTGCTTGATTGGTTGCTAGTCGTAGATGGCTTGTGCTTTAGTATAGCTTGCTCCGACATCTCTAGTCTCTTGATTAAATTCCAAGGACAGAATTCTTTTAAGGTGGGTAGAGTTGTCACTCCCTTTTTTGTTATACATATTTCCAGTGTACGTATGCAGATTTCGACCCGTATTTTATTTACTGTATTTCTGTATTTCTTTATGGCTTACCTTGATATATCTTGACTAAGGTTGACCTTAGGTTGGGTTGGTCCAACTTGACTTGCTTTGGATGGCTTGGTTTGGTTTATTTTGATGGTTGGTTTAACATGTTGAACCATCCCCTCTCTTTATAAAATCCAACCACCCCTTTCTCTCTCTTCATTACTTCCATTTATTTCTTCTCTCTCTTCTCCATTACTCTCCCACCAACCTAGAGAGCTTAGAAAAGTACAACTTGCTTCATGATGGATCTTCCATTTTATTGTTCTATCTTCTTCTATACATGATTATAAGCATCTTTATGACTTGGAGTTTTCGGTTTGGATGGATGAATTTTTGTAGATTTAAGTTTGTAGTCTTTTCGATTTTCTTGGGTTTTGATCTACCAAATTTTATTATTTTCAAGTTTTGATTGTTCTATGTTGTAGAGAATTCAATTTTAGCCAAAATGAACCTTTGAAAAATTTGATTTCGACTTATTTTGAGGAAGTTATGCCCAAATCAAGTTTTGGATATCTTCTATGTTCATATGTCCTGTTTCTGGCAGGGACGATGAATAGTGCCAGTCCGCATAGATGCTTAGTGTTGGCCGTATAGTGCCAGTCCGCATAGATGCATAGTACTTGGCCGCATAGTGCCAGTCCGCATAGATGCATAGTGCTGGCCACATAGTACCAGTCCGCATAGATGTATAGTGCCTGGTCGTATAGTGCTAGTCCACATAGATGCATAGTACTGACCGTATAGCTGCATAGTACAGGTCGCATAGTGCTAGTCCGCATAGATGCATAGTGCTGGCCGCATAGTGCCAGTCCGCATAGATGTATAGTGCCTGGTCGTATAGTGCCAGTCCGCATAGATGCATAGTGCTGGCCATATAGCTGCATAGTATTGGCCGTATAGTGCCAGTTTGCATGGATGTATAGTGCTGGCCACATAGTGCCAGTCCGTATAGTGCCTATTTTGGCTATTTTTGGCTGTTTTATGTTCCATTTGACAGAATTGTGGCCAAAATTTCTTCCAACTCCCAACATGAAAGTTGTAGATCTTTTTCTTGGCTTCAAGAATATGTTACTAGCTATTTTATGCAAGTTTCTCTCATTCATGATAATGTAAGGATAGAACATGATAGTGGCATGTTAAGGGACACTCTTAACCAGTAACAAGTAACATGACATGATAGTGGCCCGTCGTGGTGCACTCTTGATAAGTAAACCTGACATGTAATCTTGAATGTTGTTGTGACGGCTATCTTGACATGCTGAGTAAAAACTCATCTTAACACCGTGGGTGATTGTTCTTGAATGTGCTTGTATAAGCTACCAGTCTCGTCTCGCATCATGTTTAGGACTTGCATCCCTGGTTACCACGGTCAGAGATTTATGCTGAATCTGACTAGGTTAATTACTAGATTGATCAAAGTAGCTCATATAGAGATATGTTTCCAGTTACAGGCGATTCTGTTATCCCAGCCATACCTGATGGACTTGTAGCCTACCGACGAGTAGGGCACATTTTCAGCTTACTGTCATGTGGGGCACTGCTTGAAACAAGTAATATGCACATTGTCATGTGTTGCACTCAAAGTCACCTAATAATTCTTGATAACTTTTGCAGGAACCTGGATAACCTGGATAGCTGCAGGATTTGTGACTGCCGAAAAATCTTATTGCATCTTGCTAGTACCTAGGCTTGTGATAACCCTAGTTAGTTAAAGTATCAAGCCGTACTCTTTGCTTGGCCGTGAATGTTGGATGGAGTCCAATCCTGTCTATTCTTGTCTAGATCCAGTACATGGCTATCTCAGGACATGCTTGCTTACGCTTTACTCTTAGCAATAAATGTCTAGAGACCCGGTTCTGTTCAGGTGAAGGGTTACAACCCCGATCCTTGTTTGGTTTAAGGATTGTAACCTGATTTCCGGAATAGTTCCTCGTCCTCTCGTTATTTGTTTCCTTATTTATATTTCATGTTTTCTATTATTATTCTTGTTTATGTTCTGACATGCTGGTTTTAGTTCTTAAGTGAAGCCTCCGTTGTGGTACATGCTCTTTCTGGGGTCTGATCCAGCTAGTTTTGTATGGCTAGATTTTGGAACAGTACCCGAGGATCTCCCAGCCTTCCAGCCAGATGGTGAACACTAGACGTAACCCTGGCAACGAGTGGATTTTATTTTGCTCTTCCACTCTATTATAAATTACTCTTTTGAGGCGTTTAGCCGCCGAGCAAGTGTTAGCTCGTATTAAATTTACATTCTTGTCTGCCTAAGGGTTGTAACATGATTGACAAACCTAGGGTTGATCATGTATGACTTAAACTCTTGCTAGCCTTAGCATTTTGTATGACTAGCTTTATGATCATCTGAATATGTAATATTTGGGGCGCCTTACTTTATATGTCTGATGATCTACCATCTTGTTACATTTACTTGCTTGCTTGAGATTGAGACACTAGGCTTGTTCTTGAGCATAAGAGACTGATGGCTTGTAGATAAATCCTCATACATCTTGACTGTCGTGACCGTATATCGAGGTGGATTACACTTTTATATACGTAGCTGGCTGTGTCTGTCCTCCGCTCTCCAGTATTCTGGTTCTGGGACGTGACACCTTAGGGGACTATCAAGATACATAATATATATGCTACTGTACAGTAAATAACATGCAATGATAGATAGAAAAATGGTACAAGAAAGTAGAGTCTGAAGAAAATACGGTACTAGAAATAAAACATAGAAGAAATGACATACCTCGAGAATCGTGCTAACAAATACGACTAAAAGAAATTGAGGTAAACCGCAGTCCGGTGGTTGCTAACAGCCCTATAGATTGCAGCCCGGTGGTTGCTAACAACCTATAGTTAGTTCCAATCGCAGCCCGGTGGTTGCTAACGATTGAGAGTGGTCAGATATAGTAACGTCTATAACAAGGTTCTCGCCTAAAACTACGAGTCAAGCAAGTTAAGTCAAACATGTCAAGTCTAGGATAAACAAGTCAAGGAAATACGACAGAGGTAAGCAATACTATCACTAGACATGAACAAGATAGAAAAATATGACAAGTAATATGGGAAAAGAAAGTAACAATCTACGTGCATGTAAAACTAGGAATAACCATGACATGAAGTAGGAGAGAAATATGTAACCAAGTGAGACATAAAAGAATAGAAATATAGAAAAGCATGTAAATACTGTAAAGTTTGGCAATGTGTACTTGCCTGGTGGTAGCAAAAAGTCCTGCAATCAACTCGTCAGATCAAATAGTCTCAAAACATGAATTCCCGTAAACGTCTCTGGATGCTGAAACAGACATTGTCAATATTTCCAAAATAAGAAAAATAGCTGGGATAAGCTACCCATAAGTTCAATTCTGGACACAGGGGCAAAACGATAATTTTGGACTAAAACAATGTCCGTCGATGGACCCGTTTTGTACCGAAAAGTGTGCCAGCACGTACGATCTCTAAAGTCATCAAACTATATGTCTACGGGTCCGATTTGACGATACAAATTCAACCATATGTCCAAAATTAAATTCTGGTGGGCCATTCACAAATTTACCAATTGAGTCGGATCGTGGGGCCCGCAAAATGGTGATCCGGTCAACTATCTCAGAATCGGACCAAACATAGCTCACAGAACCAAAAAAATGACACAAGTCCATTGGCGTAAGTTTCGTCATGAGGTAACGAACGTGCACAAAGTAATTGATTAGTTTACAAAGAGGTTGATACGGAGAAATTTGACGGATACGTCTCAAATTCGTCGTGCACACGCAACCAATTTGAGTTTCGTCAAAGCCCACACGTCTGGGTATACCATATCCATCTTTTGATGCAATTGGTACACGACGAAGTGGTCCGGTAGGGTGGGACGCACTCCGTATCGCAAAATTTTGAGTTTCTGAAAACGTAATTTTTTGTCAAATTGGAACCATTTTTATTCGATGCATACATTGTATTATTTAAAATTAAAAAAAGAGTTTTTCTGTCCTATATGTTGTTAATAAATTCCTTCAAGTGGATTCATGAAATCGTGCATGATTTGGAAGAAAATTGGATGCAAAGTGGTGTCATTGAACTGTTTTTCAATGTTCTGTTGTGGATTGTTTTTCCTCAAATTTGAGTCGATGTATCGGACAATATGGTGCGTCTAAATACAAAGTGTTTGAATGAAAGCAGAGTCGTATAGGTTGTGAAAATACCTGAGAAGACGGAACGAAGATCGATCAATATTCCTGTGCGGAGATACCGAAGCACGAAGTTGCTCTTCTGCAATTGTCTCTGTTGTCTCTGTTGAGTCTACTGCGCATGCGGCCACACTGTGCAGTGGTCCGGTGACCCCATGGCGGCGCACGCGGTGGTAGGGGGTCGCTGGGGTCGTGCAGGAAGGGTGGCAAAGGATTAGAGTTAGGGTTTTGTCTTCTTCTTCTCTCGCTATCTATATATACTTATGTGCTGCTCTGTTCTCGAACAGAGGGTGTGGGCTGCTTGTGCGGGTTTGGGTTTGGAGATGATCTCACAAGATTTTCACTATATTTTTCCCCCTTTTTCTATATATAATCATGTATATAAAATTTCCTTATTCATATATATATATATATATATATATATATATATATATATATATATATATATATATATATATATATATATATATATATACAATATATTTTATTGGGACTTTTCTCATATATATATTTATTATAACAAAAATCCTGTTGATATATATTTTTAACTTATACTAAATATGCAAATAATAATAAAGTATTTATTCAGGTATATATATACTCAACTTATAAATACACGCTAATTAGAAAATAATAGGAATACAATAATATTTCAGGAATTAAGAGTTTTCCATAATAGCATCCGTTTAGTATAAAATAACATTGATATTATGTATATAACGCAACCCATTGACATGTCAATGGTTGACAAATACAAGAGGAGTGGTCTACCCGGTACAGGTGGAACATGCCAGATATTCTGTAATTCCTTCATATGCCTTTTGACATTCCTCATTCCACTGCCCATCTTCATTCTTTCTCAGCAGCAACACTTTTTTATTGGTTCACATATTGGCGTAAGCTGCGAAATGAATCGGCTCAGAGTGCATCATAGGAACTACAAAAAATGGCACTTTCTCTTTCGTATACTTATAGTTATTATTGTCAATTATTTTATTTGATAATTTATGCAATTATATGGATATCTATTTGCACCAACACCTTGACGATTCCCAATCGTTAATACATAGAGTCCGATATGGATATCTTGAGTTGGCACGGAAATTGGATCTCCAATAGCTGGAGACCAGAGATTCATATGAGAAAACATAAGTAAACGAGCCTCCGCTTGTGCTTCCAAAGATAAAGTACATGAACAGTCATTTGATCCCCATCAAAATCTGCATTGAAGCCCTTACAAACTAATGGGTGTAAACAAATAGCGCGTCCGTCCACTAAAATGGGTTGGAACGCCCGTACGCCCAATCTATGCAGGTTGGGTGCTCTATTCAACAATACGGGGAATACAGGATGCCCCTGCATAACTTGAAGTATTTTCCATACAATCGGTTCTTTTTGCCGAATTTTACTTCTAGTAATCCCTATGTTAGAAGCAATATATATGTTGTCTGATTAGACCACGAATTACAAATGTTGGAAAAGCTCTATTGCTATTTCTCGAGGTAATACACATTGATGTAATGAAAGCGAAGGACTCACAACAATGACAAGACGTCCACCATCCTGATCAGACTCACTCCTCTTGCTTGAAGCCAACACTGAAGACTCATCGAATGTGACACCACTGGTGATCAAGAACTTCTTATCCTCCAGGCAGTACAGACGGTATCCCTTCACTCCTTGTGCATATTCCAAGAAAATGACTTTCTTGGCTCTTGGATCCAACTTACCATCATTGACATGATAGTAAAATTTGCATCCAAACACGCGCAAAGTGCATGGTTTGTCGGTCATCATCTCATATGGAGTCTTACGGTTTATAGCCGGAGTTGGTGATCTATTAACCAAGTACCGCGTCATGTGTATAGCATCCCGACGAAGGTAAGTACACGTTAGAGAAGTAGAACAGAAGACTCGTGAAATCACAAAGCGCCAAATATTTCTCTTCCATCGTTAAGATACACCCTTTTAAGAAAATAAAATTCTTCAAACCCTATATGGTTAACTTAACCTTACCTAGTAATATATATTAAGCGCTTTACCACCCCTAGGAACCCAACTGGGTGCTATATCCTCCACCGTCTTTCACAAATTTATATCCAAAGAAAATATGAATTAGATCCAAATACACTAAGGCTGTGTTTGATTGGGCTTTTTTTCCATGAAAAATATTTCTACCACAAATTTTCCACCAATTGTAGTGTTTGATAGCTTATATTTTCTATGGAATTATTTTCCAAAAAACTATCATTTTCCATATTTTCTTCTAAAATGGTGGAAAATGAAACTTGTCTAACCCATAGGAAAATATCATTTTCCATGGAAAATAACTATTTTCCGTGGAAAATAATGACAATCAAACAACCAAATTAAGTTTTCCATGAAAAATTTTAACATTCCATGGAATTTTTTTCCCTAGGAAAATAATTCCATGGAATTAATTTCTTTTCTACGTATTTTCCACATTGCAATCAAACACACCCTAACTATTTCAAAAAATTATAGACACGAATATAAAGTTCCATATAGTATTTAATTTGTAGAGTACAAATAGTGAGGGATACAACTTCAGGGCTTCATGCTTCTTATTCTCGAAACAAAACAACAACAAAGACAACAAGCTTATAGAGATGCATCAATGTACATCACTGATGCATGCATGCGTTAAATAACACTCGACAACAACAGTACTTACTTATGAATAACACGTACAAACTTCTGATCAATGCTCACCCTTAGTCAGTTGCATGCATATGTATATATATATATAAGCGTAGCTAGCTAACAATTGCACATGCAGTCGCCCCAATAATCTTGGGACGAATCACACTGACCCCCTCCTGCGTATCCTTCCCTTTCGCAGGCATTAGCGCACGAGGAATCATCACCTTGACAGGGACCAACAAAATTGCCGCTCCGACACTCCCCAGCAGCTGTGGGCTTGGCTACACCTGTGTGTTTGTAAGCAGAAGTAATTATAGCTATACATTAGTACTACTAATTTAAGACAAGTTATAATAAAGGAATTAATTGGAAGGGTTGAGAGAATTAGAACCAGATGATATGACGAGCAAACATAAGAGAAGGGTAGCAGCTCCGATTCTCCGTGAGTTTGCCATTAATGATAAGACGATCGAATGAAGTGAAGAGAAGAGAATTGTTTGGCTAATAGAGAGAATTACACTGGAGGGGGCTTTATATAGCCTCAGATATGCTGTCGCGAAAGAAAGAAAGAGATGACAGAATTAAGATTATTCCAAAAAAAAGAAGAAGAGGAAATTTCCTTCTTGAAGGGAATGCGTGTCAAACAGGTCAGTTATGGCATCTATGATGGTGCATCTTCGCCAGCAGCTTTGTATTTTAGCCTCATAATTAAAAGCTTGAGATACCATCAGGCTCGGCAAATTGTCGGATCCGCCATAATATGATCAAATTGACAATTAGACATGCTTGTCTCCTAATTACAATGCTATAGCAATGAAGGAACTAATTTGTCATAGAATTTGAAAACGCGTATGTGTTGGGAGGTCTATATATTACTAAAGTGTCTTATATATTTGGAGGGATGGTGTTGTGAGAAAATTATGTTTTCTATGACATGTTCGTGCGGTGGGATGCAATATCCTTCGATACTTCTTGGAACATTATCTTACATTTCTAAAGTCCATCCTCCTCACCTGGCCCACCTGCCAGGCATTGAATAACGAACGCGTGCACTTGGCGTACTAATTAGCTCACGAAGTACTTATTAGTCAAAAGTATAATTATGTCATGATACTTTGCAATTTGATTTTATGTCATTTAATTTGTGTCACACATTGGCTGACTATAACTAATCTTAGCTTAGCAAAGTAAATGGAATTGCATGCAGCTCTTGTAGTACTAGTAAATGGGTCTTAAATATATTCTAGCTTTGGCAAATGGCTCATTATTCAGATTTAATGAAAGATGCTCTAATAAGACTTGTGAGAATAGCTTCCCAACCCCTTCCTCCACCTCTTTCTAAGCACACATTATTGTTACTTTTTCTAATGCTTGATGTTAAGTCGAGGTAATTCAACAAACTGCTAACTATTTTTTTCCCCAAGTATAAAGTAAGCTTTTCATACTGTTTTTCTTGTGAAACTTCTGTATGCGTCATACCATTTTACTGTAGTCAAATCCTGATCAAAGTTTGCAAAAACTTCCTATGTTGTTGATGCTTAATCTATGTTGATATGAGTTTAGTTGAATAAAATTTGGAGAAAACTGAGGAAAAAGTTGCAATACTCTTGATGATTATGAGGATAAAGAAATAATCTATCTACAACTTTAGTTGTATATTTTTGTTGTCGAGAACGTGGTGTGACCCGAACCGGAGTTGGCCCATACGGTACGATATTGGATTGGGTCCATATGTCTTAAAAGAGAATTTTCATGTAAGACCTGAACCAATTTCAATTATCTACACCTCATGATCCCCTCCTATCAGATGTTGGACTAAATTAACAACTTCGTCGTCCTCCTCTTTTGAGGGTTCAACAAAAAACGAGATACAAATCAACAATCTTCACCTTAGCTCGTTTCCTTTAACTGAGCATCCAAGCACACCCCTACTACCTTTGCTCATTCCCGCTAGCCGAGCACCCTTGTTCATTATCGCCAATATATCGAGTACCTAGGAGATCTAATATATTGTCATCTCGATCTGTTCAAACAGAAAACCAAACCGACATGTTCATCCACACCACCATTGTATGCAATCAACCGTTCATCGAATTTTCTTGCATGCATTCTTGAGAATTCGGAGAGAAATGAAGATAGAAAAGGTGTATTGATCAGATTTTGGTGTCATTACAGGAGAACGTGTAACTGAAGCCTGTCCGTGCAAATGTTCCTTCTCCTCTCGACAATTCTCTAATTAGTGAGTGGTAGATTCTTTGTGCTTCTCCCTTCTCCGCTATTCTTTCATGCTCAACAAAATGAATTCTCTTGCTTATTTTGCTACTCCATTGGTCGAAGATACCTTTGTTGATAAAAAGATAACGATGCCACAAGTTGATACAACTGAAATATTGAATGAAATTGACACATGAAAGATGAAATGTTGAATGTAATTGACACATGAAAGATGAAACGATAATGCAACTGACACAAACTTAAATACTATGTGTATGTTCAAATGAAGAAATGATGCGATGATGAAATAGTGAAATGATGAGATTGTGGTGACTGATGAGTCTCCGAATGTTATCTTACTAATGATTATAAAATGTCGGTTCCATTGATGTCGATATTTTCTACGATGCAAATTGTGTTTACTGTTCAGTCGTATATATATGCATTTTCATGGTCATAGACGATTTGTGCACAAAGTTTGAGTGGATTTCCTCGAACGGTATATAAGTTTCCACGAACAGTATATAAGACACTGGAACCGATTCGACCTAGGGGAAAACATTGGTCGTGCTATGGTGACACGAGCTATTGCGGGACATTCATTGAAGCTAGCTACCTGTTTTAGAATTGAGCATCGCGGAACCCTTTGGGGATGTCCTTTATGGTGCAGATTTCACCAATGACCATGTAGTCAGAATGCATGCTAATGAATGTCTTATGCAAGGACGATAAGTATTATATCTTATATCTTATGCAGGGACTAAGCATCGACTGTTGGTAAATATTTAATATATTTATCGTACATTTGTTGTATTTTTAATAATTTTGATGAATATGAATTGTTAACTAATCCTAGTCCATAATAGAAAGATCACATTAATTAAACGCTTATCACATAGATGTGTTGGTTATATTTCCAAATGTGAGGACCCCTCCTCCATAGGTACTGGAGAAAACACGGGCACACAAGGAAGATAAAGTTTTTGTTATAGATTTCAAGCTTCTTCCTAATAATTTCAAAGGTATTTCGGAGTTACATTATGGCTTTTTAAATTTTTAGTTGTAATAAAGGAGCATAATTTATGGAATGAGAAATTATTTCATAACAATCTATTGGTTGTTTTCTTTTCGCAAAGTTATGTAAGCCAATCGATCGATAGCTGTCCTCTCCTTCCACACATGACACAATCTACCTTTGTCTTGTCTCGATGGTTCCTTCTTTTACAAATGGAATAGATGAATGGAACATCTAAAGGTGTTGAGATGGAACAAAGCAACATAACTAGAATTTGAAGACGCGTATGTGTTGGGAGGTCTACATAAAACGTGAATTGTGATTAACTACTAAAATGTCTTATATATTTGTTTGGAGGGATGTTGCGAGAAAATTATGTTTTCGATCATATGTTCGTGCGTAGGAGATGCATTCACCTATACCTCCTTCAATATTTCTTATAACATTATATTACATTCCTAGGTTCCTCCTAACTCTATTCCACTACTAAAATATTGCAAATTAGAGACACCAAATTGACTAGCTGACGACTATGCATCGGCAGAACGATCAACAAAAGGTATTTCCGATTTTAAGTCATTGAAATGCAAATGTCCATATCGCAAATGCCATAGCCAAGATTCATTTTTCACATAGAGACTAGGACATAAGTATCGAGACATGAAATTTCAAGAGGAAATATTTTATTTTCAGCCATATGAATCTTCAACATTGGCATATCAGACTTTTTAGACATAATCAAGCATGTATTATATTTGCAAATAATTGAACATCTCTTCGCAATCATGCATGTATTATCTATGCGACACTCCAGTGATACATGGTCGCTATTATATTTTATTTTGCGATGAACAGAGATGTGTCCTATTTGTAGAAAAAGGCGGCTGATCACTTTCACTCAATTTTTCATCTCCCTCTTATCTCTTTCTATCTCTCTCTCTCTCTCTCTCTATCAATCTACGTCGACACTGCTCCTCCTCCTCCCCAGCCCCCTTCTCCTCCTAGCTCCGGCTTCTCGACGTTGGATTCCCCCGTGTGGCTCTCTCTTTCCGACGTTGTTCTGGCCAGCTCTATCGACGTCAACACTACTCCTTCTCCTCCTAGCCCCTCCTCGTACTCCTCCTTTCCCATGTTTGAGCCCTAATTTTGATGTCCAAGTTTTTATTCGTCTATTGCGGCCAATATCCCTAATGATGTCATCATGTGTCATGTGTCCTGTTAGATATGAGGAGGGTGAATTATTTTTAGCAAACTGAAGACGAGGAGTCGTGTCTTCTGTTGTTATTATTATTAAAAAAAAATCAAATACCATTAATTTCTAATCAATGGCTTTGTTTTTATTTGGATGTTAAATCTGTTGGAGTGGGTGGGGTTCCCAACCTATGTGGAGAAGACCCCGGAGTGCGACGAACGCCGTCCGATGTCGGAGAAGCTCGGGAAGTAGGCGACGGAGTTGCTGCTGCTGCTGCTGGAGCTGCTGGAAGCAGGGGATCCGAGTTCGGGCCGAACTCGGTCCCAGGCCGAGTTCTGGCCGAACTCGGTCTGGCCGTTCCAGGGTTTGGCCAGTAGGTGCTGGTTGCCCCACACAGAGTTCTGGCCGAACTCTGTGTCGTCGGGGGCTGAAGCGGGATTCTGGATGAGTTTTCATCATTGGATCTAATCCAACGGTCCAGGTTGGCTGCGGAATTAGGGAGTTATATTGGGATTTCCCAACCCTAATTCATAGGGCAACGCATTGGACAACACAAGTTTGAGAGAGGAAGGAGGCAAGAGTGCCATTACAACTTCGGAGAAGAAGACGGAGGTTTGAAGGTCGCTGTTCGAAGGAGATCGTGTTCGGGTAATCTCTACTCGTCGTTCTCGCTCTTTGTAGCCTTGTAATCATTGTTCTTATCTCTGAGTGTTGTGGGGATCCGATTTGGATCGGGAGGAGTTTGTAGAGGGTGTAATTCTTCTATTCCATTAGTGGAGGCTTCTCAGGGTTGGACTCCGATCGTCCCGTGGTTTTTCCCGCAAGGGTTTCCACGTCAAAAATTCTCTGTGTCTGCGTGGATTGTTTTTGTGTGATTGTTTTTGGGTTCGTGCGTTGTATTGCTCGGTCCTCTCGCAGGTACTCTCCGGTTTGGGGAAAGGTTTCCGCGTTTCTTTCCCAACAAAATCATATTAACTTCCCATTCATTCATATTCATCACGCCATTAATCAACCATTTTATGGATCTTAAATGGATAGGCTTTTAAATCTCAATTCATTGTCTATTAACAACCACATTCATGATAGTCATATTACATATTTTTTATATAGTTTGTACGATTCATGTTATACATGAAGGTTACATCAGGACATCACACCATATTCATGCTTTACATGTTCATATATATTACATGTTTTAGTTCTTCTTTGGTATTATGTATTTGTTCCAATTCTGACTGGATTATATTGACAGCTTATGCGACTCAGATTTGGTGCTTCATGATTGAATTGAGGTTTGTGGTCTTATTCTTTCTTGCTATCTTAAAAGCCTGGAGTATGAATATTTCATTCAAATGTCTTCTTAGTCCTTCTCTTAGTTTTTAATATAGTCAGGCCATATTGTCTTTCATAGCTATAATATTATGCATGTTATATGATATTGTGGACATTGATTGAGGTATAGACATTGTAATACCGTCGATACCTTGACATAGGCTGGACGTGGTTACGTACTCATATCCCAAAAGTGGGAGCAGGACGTGACAACATGACATAGAAATGAGAAAAAAAAAATGAAGGAGAATGTTGACAGCTTATGCAACTCTACCTAGATTTGGTGCTTCATGATTGGATTGAGGTTTGTGGTCTTATTCTTTCCTGAAAATGAAGGAGAATGTTGATAGGTTATGCAACTCTACCTAGATTTGGTGCTTCATGATTGAATTGAGGTTTGTGGTCTTATTCTTTCCTGCCATCTTAAAAGTCTAGAGCGTGAATATTTGATTCAAATGTCTTACAGTCCTTCTCTATCTTAGATTTTAATATAGTCTTTACATGCCATATTGTCATTCATGGCTATATTATTGTGCATGTTATATGATATTGTGGACATGACTGAGGTATAGATATCGTACTACCGTTGATATCGCGACGTAGGTGTACGTTGTTACGTACTTATATCCTAAAAGTGAGAGCAACACGTGACAACATGACATAGAAAGGAACAAAAAAATGATGAAGGAGAATTATCTCACCCTTCAGACATGGAAGCGTTTTGACCGCTGTTATATCCACATTTTGTTCCGTATCCTAGGAATGTCCGACTGACGCTATCTTCTGATAGATTCACTCCTTTTGGATGGTCATAATCTCAATACTCTTGTTGGTTGATGATTGACGTCTTACAATCTACCATTATGGATATGCATGAAAACTTCTTACATGTTATTGACATTTATCATACTCGATCCCAAATATTTAAAGAAGAACATTGATATTTATTTGCAGTTGTTGGTGGATGAGTTGAAATAATTGTAAAATATTACATGTGAAAATTTGTTTTAAGTTTTGGCCCCCTTTGGCAGTGGATCTTAATTCGGTCCATTGGACTGATAATATCGATCTAGTCGTAAAGGTCGATACTTAACAGAGGTTGCAACATGATTGAATCCACTCAACTAGTTAACTGATTAATCTGGATTCTATTCCTATGATAGCCGATTTTGAAGTTGTCACCAAGCATCGATAATGTCAAATTCTTCTTTGTTTCATGTGGTTATTGTTTAATGTTTTAATAGTAATTGGATATAAGTAAAATGTGAACTCAACCTCTCATATTGTCAAGTTTGATTGTTACTAACTATTTACTTTCATATTTGCCTCCAAATTATTTTTAAGGTCAAGTATTGCATAACCAATGTTGAAATAACATAATACAAGCATTAAAAAAAAAACAAGCATTTTATTCCTCATATATTATTTCTTTTACAACAATTTGCTCGTACTAAAGCAAATAAAACAAGCGTGTGAAAAATGATTGATTTAGACAATCTTAAAATTATTCAGTGCGTCCGGGCTCACTGTATATTAATTCTCCTCCACTTGATGGCATAGATATGAGCGCATGCAATGGCTCTCCAATCTTAGGTGCTTCATTTTGTTTGGAAGGGGAGTGGCATTAATGATATAACTTTGACCGGTAGACCTCTAGGAAATTTAGCAAAGCCTCTGGCCTGGACAGGATGGTCTGGTTCTGTGAACATCCAATCATATTTTGCAACAAAGCGATGAAGGAACACAACAATTTCCAGCCTTGCAAAAGTTTCTCCAGGACATCGAGTTGGCCCTCCACCAAATGGAGTGAAGTTCTTAGATTTTTGCATGTCTGGTTTCCCCTGTTAAAATTAGAAACACATATGTCATGTTAGCTTACTAATTTCTTTTAAGTGGTCATTTTTGATTCAATGATCTTACTACAATTTCAGGTGAGTACAAGAGTCAGATTAGCATATGAAGACAATACAAATTAAGAGTCAAGTAGACTTCGGATCCAGAAACATTCAAAAATTAACGTTTGAGTCCTGAAGATGTCCAACTTAAGATTTGGATCCTAAGTGTTAATAAACAAATTGAACCATGATTCAAGAATGACAAGAATATTTCAGGAACCCTAAGTCTAATTTACTCTAAATATTTATTAGCAGATTTAGATGATCACATGGGTCAACCGTCATCTCAGGACCAAAATTCTAAGATGGATATTGATGGGAAAGAAGCGCGGAAACCTTTCCCCAAACCGGAGAGTACCTGCGAGAGGACCGAGCAATACAACGCACGAACCCAAAAATAGCCACACAAAAATAACCACGCAGACACAGAGAATTTTTGACGTAGAAACCCTTGCGGGAAAAAACCACGGGACGATCGGAGTCCAACCCTGAGAAGCCTCCACTAATGGAATAGAAGAATTACACCCTCTACAAACTCCTCCCGATCCAAATCGGATCCCCACAACACTCAGAGATAAGAACAATGATTACAAGGCTACGAAGAGCGAGAACGACGAGTAGAGATTACCCGAACACGATCTCCTTCGAAAACGACCTTCAATCCTCCGTCTTCTTCTCCGAAGTTGTAATGGCACTCTTGCCTCCTTCTCTCTCAAACTTGTGTTGTCCAATGCGATTATACGATTATGAATTAGGGTTGAGAAAACTCAATATATCTTCCTAATCCCGCAACCAACCTGGACCGTTGGATTAGATCCAATGATGAAAACTCATCCAGAAATCCGCTTCAGCCCCCCGACACACAGAGTTCGGCCAGAACTCTGTGTGGGGCAACCAGCACTGGGTGGCCAAACCCTGGAACGGCCAGACCGAGTTCGGCCAGAACTCGGCCTGGGACCGAGTTCGGCCCGAACTCGGCAGACTTGGTCCAGAACCCCCTTTGGGGCAGCAGCAGCAGCAACAACTACTCCCGAGCTTCTCCGACATCGGACGACGCTCGTCGCACTCCGGGATCTTCTCCACATAGGTTGGGAACCCCACCCACTCCAACAAATCTCCCCCTTCACAACTATGGGGAGGACGTCGTCATCCCGACGATCTGCCTGCAGTACTCAAACTTTCCCCTTGGTAGAATCTTCGTGAACATATCAGCTCCGTTGTCATCTGTATGCACCTTCTCAAGCTCCGCGTCCTTCTTTTCAACCACATCCCGTATACAATGATACCGAGTCTCGATGTGCTTGGACCGGCTATGAAACGTCTGATTCTTCACAAGATGGATAGCACTCTGACTGTCGCAAAGCAAAGTATACTGCTCTTGCTTCAGTCCCATTTCCTGCAACAGCTTCTTCATCCACAACAGCTCCTTGCAAGCCTCCGTCGCCGCAATGTATTCCGCCTCCGTCGTCGACAAGGCAACACACTTCTGCAACCGCGACTGCCACGACACTGCTCCTTCCGCAAACATCATCACGTAGCCTGAAGTCGATCGCCTCGTGTCTACATCTCCAGCCATATCAGCGTCGGTATACCCAACCAGCTTTGGCTCGTCACCACCAAAGGAAAGTCTCCAACCAGCAGTGCCCTGAAGATATCGTAGAATCCACTTGACCGCACTCCAGTGTACCCTTCCAGGATTCGAAAGATACCTGCTAACCGTACCAACTGCACGAGCAATATCTGGCCTCGTACACACCATGGCATACATAAGACTTCCCACAGCTGAGGCATATGGAATCCGCTCCATATCTTCCTTTTCGTCCTCGGTAGATGGACACTGCTCCTCAGTGAACTTAAAGTGAGCCGCGAGGGGGGAACTCACTTTCTTCGACCCGTCCATCCCGAAACGCTGAAGTACCCGGTAAATGTACTTCTTTTGGGACAAGTGTAGCAGCTTGGACTCTCTCTCTCGGCTGATCTCCATCCCAAAAATAGTCTTCGCTGCGCCCAAATCCTTCATAGAGAAGGCCGCGCCCAGTTGGCGCTTCAACTCCGCTATCCTAGTGGTATTCCGACCCACTAATAGCATATCATCAACATAGAGCAATAAGATGATAAAATCATCATCGGCAAAGTACCTCACAAATGCACATTGGTCCGACGTCGTCCGTGCATAACCATGCTCCCTCATAAACGACTCGAACTTTCTGTACCACTGCCTCGGAGCCTGCTTCAGACCATACAAGCTCTTCCTCAACCGGCAGACCAAATGTGACTTGCCCTTCTCACAGAATCCCTCCGGCTGCTCCATGTACAACTCCTCCTCAAGATCACCGTGGAGGAACGCCGTCTTCACGTCCATCTACTCGACTTCCAAGTCGAAACTGGCTGCTAATGCTAGCACCACCCGAATAGACGAATGCTTGACGACAGGCGAAAAGATTTCATCATAATCCATGCCTTTTCGCTGACCGTAGCCCTTGACTACCAGCCTCGCTTTGTATCGAGGGCGAGTAGCATCATCCGTCTGCTTCACTCTGAACACCCATCGATTCTTCAAAGCCTTCTTGCCCTTTGGCAACCGTACCAGATCATAAGTAGAATTGGTGTGCAAGGAACTCATCTCCTCCTGCATAGCTACCATCCACTCCTGCCTGTGTTCGTCTTCCATAGCCTCTGCAAAACTTTCGGGCTCTCCCCCGTCAGTCAATAGCACATACTCATCCGGCGAGTATCTCGTAGATGGTCGACGATCCCTGTTGCTCCTTCTCAGTGGAGCCACTGGTGCTGGCTGTATACCGACAGCCTCCTCCCCTTCAGGAACTGCCTCCCCGGCATGCTCATCCTCCTGAGGGACACCCTGACCACCATCAGCAGGCTGATGATCAAGGTTGGGAGCAACTCCATATTGTACCGGCTCCCCCATAACTGGATCCTCTGCGATGTCCTCTGGAAACTGCTCGAAGCGAAATAACTCTAACTCAGGCAATTCTTCAGCCTCAGAAGGCGTCTCGGAATCCTGAGTGTTGGTCATGGTCTGATCCTCGACGAACACCACGTCCCTGCTTCTGTAGAGCTTTCCTTCCACTGGGTCGTAGAGTCTATAGCCAAACTCATCCCGACCGTAGCCGACAAAGACGCATCGCCTCGTCTTCGGCTCAAGTTTGGTCCTCTCGTCCTTCGGTACATGCACGAAGGCCTTACAACCAAACGCCCGCAGGTGACTGTATGACGGCTCATTGCCGTACCATACTTTGTCAGGCATATCACCCTGCAAAGGAGCACTAGGAGACAAATTAATAATATAAGCAGCTGTGAGAAGAGCCTCACCCCAATAACTGCCCGGCAAGTTTGCTTCTGACAGCAAACACCGCACCCTCTCCATCAGTGTCCTGTTCATGCGCTCCGCTACACCATTGAGCTGAGGTGTCTTTGGCGGAGTCTTCTGGTGTCGTATCCCTTGCTCTCTGCAATACGCATCAAAGGGACCGATGTATTCGCCGCCATTGTCGGACCGAACACACAACAACTTCTTGCCCGTCTCCCTTTCAACGGAGGCCTGAAACTCCTTGAAAGTAGGTAGCACCTGATACTTGGTCTTTAAGGCATAGACCCAAACCTTCCTGGAACAGTCATCAATAAAAGTCACAAAGTAAGAAGCACCACCAAGAGATTTTACCTTCATAGGACCGCAGACATCCGAGTGAATCAACTCGAGCAACGCCGGCTTTCTCGAACTTGGGTGACTTTGGAAAGACACCCTATTTTGCTTCTCAGCTAAACAGTGCGTGCATTTCTCCAACTTTGTAGACTTGAGCCCTGGAATCACCTTCCTGTTCACCAAGTAGCTCATCCCCTTCTCGCTGATATGGCCGAGCCGCCTGTGCCACAACTCGGTAGACGTATCACTGACTGCGTTCACCTCCTGTGCCCCCTCTGCGCTCCCTTCCATATAGTAGAGACCGGACTTCTTGCTTCCTCTGGCAATCACCATCGAACCTCTGGAAAGCTTTCACTGACTATTCCCGAAGAGACTGAAGAATCCCTCGTCATCCAACCTTCCAACCGACACCAGGTTGAAACGGATATCAGGGACATGACGAACATCCTTGAGAACAAGAACCGCACCCGTCTTCGTTCTCAAATGCACATCTCCAACGGCAACCGTCTTCGACACATCTCCGTTGCCTATCTTCAACACGCCACAGTCGCCTGTCGTGTAAGTGGCAAACAGTGCCCTATTGTGAGATTCATGTGCTGAAGCCCTTGAGTCCACCAGCCAAGAATTGTCATCGCAGGCGAGGTTAGTAATGACCTCATCACCTACGACGATCACATCGCCTCCATGCATCGAGGCCGCCGCTGTAGTGTTCTCTTCTTGCTTCCCCTTGTCGCCCTTCTTCTCTCTCTTCCAAGCGAAACAATTCCGTTTGATATGGCCCTTCTTACCGCAATGGTAACACTCTGAGTCCTCGTAACGACCCTTGGACTTCCCCCTGCTCTTGTCTCTGCCACCACCTGGACCCCTGTTTTTGCCCCTTCCGCGGCTCTCTGAAACAAGTGCCTCTGAGTGGTGGGATGTGGATGAAGTGCCCTGAGAACGTCGCCGCATCTCTTCATTCAACACCCCGCTCTTGGCAAACTCCAGACTGACCACGCCCTCTGGAGCAGAAGCGATCATAGATACTCGTACGGTCTCCCACGAGTCTGGCAAGGTACACAGCAGCCACAGTCCCTGAACTTCGTCGTCGAACTTGACTCCCATAGAAGATAGCTGGTCAACCACGCCCTGGAACTCACTCAAGTGATCCGAAATAGACGCCCCATCCTTGTACCGCAGACCCATCATCGTTCGGATCAGGAACAACTTGTTTACCCCGGTCTTCTTCGCATACAAGGATTCCAGCTTATCCCACAACGTCTTCGCGTGCTCAATATTGGCAACGTGGTTGTACACGTTCTTATCAACAAACTGTCGTATGTACCCACACACCTGTATGTGCTCGAACTTCCAGTCCTCCTCGAATTTATCACTGGGCCTCTCGGTTGCAAACACAGGTAGATGCAGCTTCTTGACAAATAGCAAATCCTTCATCTTGCTCCGCCAATAATGATAGTTTGTGCCGTTGAGGTTCACCATGCGCACCGGCTTCGCGTCCATCTCTCCTCTCTGGTTCCTCTGTCAACTCCTGACACCCTTTGAACCCAAAGCTTTGATACCACTCTGATGGGAAAGAAGCGCGGAAACCTTTCCCCAAATCGGAGAGTACCTGCGAGAGGACCGAGCAATACAACGCACGAACCCAAAAATAGCCACACAAAAACAACCACGCAGACACAGAGAATTTTTGACGTGGAAATCCTTGCGGGAAAAAACCACGGGACGATCGGAGTCCAACCCTGAGAAGCCTCCACTAATGGAATAGAAGAATTACACCCTCTACAAACTCCTCCCGATCCAAATCGGATCCCCACAACACTCAGAGATAAGAACAATGATTACAAGGCTACGAAGAGCGAGAACGACGAGTAGAGATTACCCGAACACGATCTCCTTCGAAAACGACCTTCAATCCTCCGTCTTCTTCTCCGAAGTTGTAATGGCACTCTTGCCTCCTTCTCTCTCAAACTTGTGTTGTCCAATGCGATTATACGATTATGAATTAGGGTTGAGAAAACTCAATATATCTCCCTAATCCCGCAACCAACCTGGACCGTTGGATTAGATCAAATGATGAAAACTCATCCAGAAATCCGCTTTAGCCCCCCGACACACAGAGTTCGGCCAGAACTCTGTGTGGGGCAACCAGCACTGGGTGGCCAAACCCTGGAACGGCCAGACCGAGTTCGGCCAGAACTCGGCCTGGGACCGAGTTCGGCCCGAACTCGGCAGACTTGGTCCAGAACCCCCTTTGGGGCAGCAGCAGCAGCAACAACTACTCCCGAGCTTCTCCGACATCGGACGGCGCTCGTCGCACTCCGGGATCTTCTCCACATAGGTTGGGAACCCCACCCACTCCAACAGATATCTTCAGGACCCAAAAGTTAATTTTAAATTATTTTTGGACCCAAAATCTAATTAACCCTAAAATTAATGACAATTCGAAACTAGAAACCACTATTCATAACATACTAGTAAATATTTGAAGACCCCTACTCGGTAGAGGTTATACATACATATTCAAAATAGAAATACAAAGAGATGTTATCCTTATCCAATTTTCATTTACTACTCTTATCTTTACACATTTGCACGTATGTAGGCAAAAAAAAAAAAAAAAAAAAAAAAAAAAACTTATACAATTATGAAAAATTAGGAATGATATTTTACATGATTTTTTTTTTTTTTTTTTTTTTTGCGCACACTATAGTTTGACCAGACAGTGCCACTTTTCAAGTGAAATTCTTAACTATGTAGTTTAGTTGAGGGATCATAATAAATTTTAAATAAACCTATTTTAATCTATACTACTATGTAGGTTTAGTTTTGGGCTGCTCTTCTCAAGTAGATTAATATTATGGAGCTTTTGTTTGTTATCAAGTAGTAAAAAATTAAGTTGTTTGTTCTTCCCAAATAAGTAAGAATTATGCTGAAAACCACGTGCATATATATATTAGTCGCATATAATTAAAAAAAACTTTGTATAAGAATGACTCTAAATCAAAAGGACGTGTGAATTCATTGGATGACCAAACAAAAGTATTTTGCGGATTCTAAACAAAGAAAACAACAAAAGCGTGCACGCGCACACACGTGTATATATATATATATATATATATATATATATATATATATATATATATATATATATATATATATATATATATAGGGCCGGTCTTGGGGTAAGCCGGACAAGTCTTGGGGCTTGGGCAATCCCCCTCCGCTAGGACAATTCCTTTCTGCTAGGGCAACCCCTTAGGCTCAGTATAACCCCACCAAAGGGTTAAAGGGCAACCAAAATTAGCTCAAGGATAGGGCAACCTAAACCTCTGGGCCGGCTATATATATATATATATATATATATATATATATATATATATAAAATATATATATATATATATATATATATATATATATATATATATATATATATGCACATGTTATGATAAATGTGCTGGTGGGAGTACTCATATATATAAAATACACATTTATCAATATATTAACATGTGCCCTTATAACACATGTTAACAAAACCCATATATATAAAATTTTAAACTCACCAGCCATCTCCATGGATTAAAGCTCTTAGGATCCTCGTATATTGAAGGGTCCAAATGTACTGATGTAGGATATGAGTTCAATATTATAGAGCCGCATGGAATTGTATAACCTATATATAAGCGCAAAACAAGAATTGAGTTATTTTGATAGTCCCCAAGAATTAATGTTACAAGAGTTACATCCCAGCAGATACGGAGAAAAAAAAAAATTCCCAAGAGATCCCTATATATTTTGATAGTCCCCAAGAATTGTATAACCTATATATAATTTGATAGTTGGCTTTGATCATACCTTTGAATTGGATGTCCTTGTTTATTATTCTGTTAACGTTTGCGAGCCCCATAAGTCGCATTGTCTCGTTAAAAACCTTATCCAAGAGAAGTTTACATTGTTAATTTAGTGAACTATGCTTTACCATGATACTTTATCTATAGGTTCCTTTGTTCTTAATTAAGGAAATTAGTAACGGAAACACACAAAGTGATACGAGCTATTATGTTACGAGGCAACACACTTAAGTTGAAAAATTGTTAAGGGGGGCAACACATGCCATTTCAAACACCCAATTTTTTTTAACTCACACACAACTCTCTCTTCCACTTCCTCATGCAACTCCTTTCCCTTTCAAACACCATCCTGCCAGAATCATGTCAGTCCTTGGTCATCCTCAATCCGACTTCGAACACGCCAAAATTATGGCAGCCCTTTGTCGTCCACAACCCGACCGTCATAATTTTTAAAGCTTCCAAAGCCCTATAATATGGTTAGAAACCACCAACAATGGCGTTCGAAAGAGAAAGAGGTTGCAAGAGAAAGAAGGGAATATAATTGTGACAGCCCCTAACATTTATTTTGAAGGATAATTTAGGTATCAAAAACCCACATTTGAAAAATAAGGATGTCATAGCTCCTATCACATTGTGTGGTGTCCCAAGTAATTTCCTTAATTAATCCATAGAGCTGGAGATATAATACTTCTTGTTACACTTACACAGTGAGTAAATTCCATGCATTTGTAATTCTCCCACGTCAGTATTTTGCCTCCACCTCGGTTAATTTCTTGATGCTCTTCCTGTGGATTCAAAGTCAAGAACTCGTTACCATGTAAATTACTTCATATAATTAACATATATTTCCTAGCTAATCATACATGACATGGAGTAGACTCAATATTATCATACCCGTAATTTTTTTACAGCTTCAGGACACCCTCCAAGCAAATAGATAGCAAAAGATATGACTCTCGCTGATGTGATATTAGAAGCAAACATGACAGCATGTAGCGATGTACCAATCTGCTCCCTTGACAAAGTAGTGTTGTTTATAAGCCAGTCAAGCATATCCTTCTCTTCTCCATCTCCCTGTGTGTGTCTACTTCGCATCCTTTCCTCAATTTCTCTATAAAACGTGTCTAGAATCTCGATTTTCGCCTACGGAACATTAATGTCAAAATTAATATAGATTTGTGAAAATATATATAAGGACTCAGTAATGTATCAATCAATTTCCCTCATGTGGTATTTAAATTGGAAGAGCGTACATGTAAAGCCTTCCTGTAAGCAGTTCCGGGAAGATCAAAAGGAAGACCTGACATTCCTCTGAAGAGCGAACGATACGTTTTTCTTAGCTTCTCCAGTCGAAGGTCCCCTGGGATTAGGCTGAAGACTTGGTTTGCGCTAGCATCGAAGGTAAACTACAGGAATTATCATCGTAAGTTAGCCAGTACTCTTAAATGTTAGGGTTTGAGTCTCCAAATTGTCCAACGTTAGTGTTTTGGTTTCCAGATTACTGTTCACTAGCCAACGTGGACAGCGATTTCGAGACCAAAATATTAACGTTTTATAATTTGGAGACCCAAACTCTAATATTATCAACTATTATGTGAGGTCCGATTGCTAAACAACCCTATATGAAACGAACCATTATCCTTTTGATGTTTATGTATGCGTTGTACTTTGTCCATACGGTACAATTATACCTTTTCTGCTTCGGCTTCAACTGATACGATGGAGTTGTCCTCCCAAGATACAAGCGTATCCGCCAGAAGTCCGACTTCGTACAAGGTTGACGTTTGGATCTTTCCGCCTTTGAAGAAACTCAGTGTACTGTTTCTCACGTGGTCTGGTGTCGTATCGGAGTCGTCCATGATCAGCTTCTTGAGATTATTTGGGAGAGCATATTTGAACAATTTCTTGTCATTTTGTAACATGAAATGGCTCAGATCGGCGTCGACTGAAATTATGGTTATTTTTCCGAATAAGTTTGTTGTGAACGTCTTTCCGTACCTGTAATAGATGTTCAGATAACACTTGCACGGTATGTGAATAAGAAATTTGACATCAAAGGATCTTGAAATGAAGAGATCTGGTCTATGAATACAATATTGACTTGACATAAGCCCTACAAACATTGAAGGATCAACTACAATAACCTGCGTTTTTTTTTATTTCATTTATGACATAAAAGTTCCTATTAAGGAACCAACAGAGTCATCGTAAGTTACAGCACTAATTTCAGAGATCACACGGAACTCAAATCAATAAGGTTAACACAAGCACTCAATTCTAATGTTTTTGGTTAACGTGACCACAAGTTCTGCCAACTGGTATCACTTCTCTGGTTTAGAGCATCTCCAACCCTATTGTCTTATTTTGTATTGTGATTCTTAGGTGGCATGGAACATAAGACAATGTCTAATTCTCTAGGTGGCAAGATTATATTCACAAAAGACAATCAGTTTGAAAAGTCTTCTCCGATGCAGAAGACAATACAAAGTATTTTTTTTACAACTTCCAAG